>WOVY01005530.1:0-312284 GCA_013436015.1 Rhipicephalus annulatus
TCAATGTACCTATGTACACTATATGCACAGGTGGTCTGCCAAGGTCGTGAAAAATTGTCCACGGAAGGCGTATAATTAATTTATTCTACACAATTACGTCGATCCCCCTCGTAACACCTGGATCATAGCAAAAAGTGCGGCGTAACTCGCTAACTAGTTCGCATGTGTTTCTCATAACGTGTTGGGTCTGTCGGAATTTCTTTATTTGCACTGATTCGGACACCGCACGCTTATTCGGCAAGCGTTAACGAATAGTGGCGCATGACCGACCGAGAGCCAGCTACGCGTGCAACGATTTCGCTCTCGCAACCCCCTGCTGCACGAGTTGCCATGGCTTCTTCAGGCTGCGCCATTTTAGCACGACGAGTAGGTGTATCGTTCGGTGCGCACATCTCAACTACATACGCGGGGACGGTTTCCGGCACTCGCTCGGGCGTATAGTCTGCAAACGTTTGTGTGACGGGAAGCACCTACAATAATTGTGACATGACGAAATAAGAAGAAGAAAAAAAAGACTAACTGCATGACTTCAGCATGGGGTGTTTATGAAACTCTACGCTGACGATTAAATTCTACTTCCTGGTTAAAGAAAAAGAAAAGAAATAAAGCCTGTGCGTGTTAGGCTAGGAGATATCAACGTGACAAACAGTCGTTGTGCGTTCAGTACAACCGTAGAAGTGTGGTGATAATAATGTATCTGGGGTTTCGCGTTCCTAAGCAACGATGTTATTACGAGGGAGGACTCCAGAAATTTGGACCATCTGGTACTCTTTATGGAGCACTGACATGGCACAGTACATGACCTCTACCCTTTCGCCTCCATCGAACATGACCGCGCAGCCAGAATCGAACCCACGCACGACTTTCTTTCATCAGCCGGGCACCATAGACATTGATTGCTCTACTGCGGCGGACCCATATAAGCATGGTGCGTCACAAAACGGAGCAGCTGCTTTCGGGCATATCAGACCTACTGACTGCGAGTTGGGTAATCAAACTGGAGTAATTAGAATACATATCCAGTTTACACAGACATACCCTTCATCTTTCTTTCTTCGTTTATTTGTAATTCGGAGAGTATCGCTATCTACCAAGGTGCACGTACAGCCGTGAGCAAGCTTAACCTCGAACGCTCCGACACGTAACCTGGACTGCTTGGACTAATGCTATGGTCGAAACACTGGCCGCTGTTACCGAGGTAATGCTTCGCTATGCTTTGATTGTATGTCGGCATGCACGTGTAATAACATCTCGGACATAGAGCCCAAGTATACACGGCGCTAGCGACGATCAACTGTTCCAGGACACGATGCGGAGCATGTGTGTTAAGCTGGCTGACGTACACTGTACACCTCTCTGTGATGGTTGTCTAGATCTGGTGGCATATATCATTGACAATCAAATCATTGGATTCGACGCCAATCGGATCTGTGTAAAAGTGTATCTTTAACTTTGTTACTTTTCATAATAAAAACCTGATTAAGATCCTCAGCTTTACAGCCATGTAGGCTCACACTTATGTTTGGCGAGTCTACATGTACTCAGCAAGCTCACTCTATCGTCCCTATGAGCCGGTGTTTAGATGAACAAAGCTAAAAGAAAAAAGAGAAATATCCCGATAGAGGTGTCGGGTAAACGCTTCATGACATGATTCGAAAAAATTCCGAGCACGCAGCGCATTTGGGCCACTCGAGTGGTAACCCTTCTATATATGAACTAGCCTGCCACAGAGCTATGTTGTAGCTATACGGGACACAGCTGCGCAGACTCCCTTGCTGTTTGACTTGTCGTTGGACTCCTAAAATAATTAAAAAAACACTTGTGCGCGAAATCTGGCTGACTTGCTTGGCCGACCTGCTTGACAGCCAACATATTTGTCCCTCAGCGTTTTCTCCATGCGTAGCTATGACAACAGGTCGCAGATGAAATGCCCAGCCATAATTCTGCTTGCACTAACAATAACAGGGTGACAGGAAAACATTTTGTAGAGCTTGGAAAGGACGCGTCCTTGAATTCAGCCTCCAAACACCGTACGATGCGACGGGCCGACAGCCCGCTAGAAGAATTTATTGCCGTCCCCCGTAAACGTCACTGTCAGTTATCTTTTCTTTTTTTTTGAAATGGTATTAGTTCACTTGTACCACGTATTTGTGACTGCCTTTCTGACACTACGTGTTTTTACATGTCCCCACTTATATTTTGAACTAACTTTCGTTGGTCATCGCGATCACCTACAACTCTCGCCACGACGACACCTTTGATTCGCTGCGCAAAGAAATGTGCGGATTATTTCCATCCACCCAATCTCACAGTAAATAACAAAATAATATTGCTGTAGATGACCCTAAGTGGAGTTCCGACAAATTCTAACGAGATGATGGCAAAACAAAAAGCAGTACCCGACAGTTTTGAACACCGTGATCTTGCGATGTCCGGGTTTGAATCTCCTTTGTCTAGGTGGTACTCTTGAAGTAATGATGCAGCGTCTGCGCATGTGATTATTATTTCAATTTCAATTATTTTTATAAGTTTCTAATAATTTTGTATAAGCGCTGTTCAGCCACTTAAGCCTTTCGCATAGGTGCGGTTGCTTTCAATGAATCAGCACACTTATTAAGTCTTGCCAGCATCGTATATTGGCGCTGTTATCAAAATTAGTAATATAAAAAATTCTCTAGAAGGTGCAATGCGTCCTCCTTGAATTTGTCCTTTATTTCTTCTCGATTTAAAAAAAATAAATGTAGTGCTATCTTAAGGAACCCTAATAAAGCATAGTTTAGCATCTCCGTGAAGGAAACTTGAAATAAAACAATAAATATGTATGTAACGTGAAATATCTTCATACAAAGCTCTCAATTCATCATCTACTACCTCTCTATCACTTTTCTGAATAAAATATATACTCATTGTAACTTTGTATACTCTTATCTCATTGAAATGGCCAGCTCTTCTACATGCAATTACTGCAGCTGCGAAGAAACCATCGCGCACCTTTTATGTGAGTGCACCTATTTCAACGTGCAAAGACAAGAACTGACTGCAGCTCTGGATAGACTGAATGATCGGCCTTTGTCGGAACCAAGGAATCTGGGTCATTGGCCGAGCCCATCTTCAGCCCAGAAGGCTTTGAAAGCTTTGCTGCGCCTTTTGCGGACGACTGGCCTCAGAGACAAACTTTAGTGTCTTATACTCTTTAATGTTGCCTTTCCTCTGACGCAATTTTTTTTGTAATTTCTCTCTCTCTTCACAACAATTCTTTTTTACAATTTTATTCCCCTCACCCTTTTGATGAAAATTTCACTGGAATTTGTTCATTTTTGAGTTAGTTACGTTAGATATTCTATAAAGATTACGGAGAAGTGTGCATGCAGGGGCGTAGCCGGAAGGTGGGGATGTTGGGGCTTCAAACTACCTCGGAAATTTTTTCAGTTTCGATTGAGTGTAACTGTACTCCCCTCGACTGCCCCTCCCCCCCCCCCCCCCCGAAAAACATTTCTGACTTCACTCCTGGAAGCGTCTTCTGTTCATGATATGCACAATATACGTTCAATTCAGTGGAATCGCAAAGGTAAGCTTTAAGCGTAATTCCGAACTTTTTTTGCCCCTGTCTGGTTCTATAATAAAATAAAGAGAACAAAAATAACAGAAAGGTAAGTAGGTTAACTCTGGAATAATCTTGGGAGCATGACCTTCACGTATTTTCCGCCCAGAAAGCCACACGAGCTCTTCGAACAATTTTTGAGGGCAACGTCACTGTGTGACTGCCTGTGAAACTTGAACTGTGTGTGTGGTGTGCGTGTTATGTGCAACGAGTATCTTCTGGTTTTATAACAACCGTTACCTTATGATAATGCTGCTGCAAAAATATGTGTTTGAACATGTTAGCTATAGGTAAGTATACTGCGCAAAAATCTCATACGTAGCATTGTCTGCACATCGCAACGAGGGGGAAAAAATAGTAAAGGAAGAAAACCATGCAGTCCTTGCATCAATGCTTTCGCCAGAATGAACACAATGGCAGTGACTCACCCCAATGTCAGGGTAATGACAATAACAGTAAAATGGTTCGTAACAATGCTTTATATGCGTGCGTGTAAACAGCTGAACCTTCTGCAGTGAACGAGAAGCAGGGACGAAAGAAGGTGTATGTTTAGTTATTATTTCGCATGTCATCCAACGAAAGGAAGAGGATTCAAAACCGAGAAAGGTGCTGGTGATTCACGGTCAGCACTTTGCTGTGAGAAGAAATGGCTGCGTAATGTGAATGTGAAAGTGAAATGTGCATCGTGTGTGGGTACACATTCTCTTGTTTTGGCGGGCAACATTCATGTAGGCGCAATGAGTGTGTAGCTTAAGGTACGAAGACTGCATTGTGGTAATCAGGTATATCTTTATAGAAAAACAAAAAACAAAAGGAAGAAAGAAGACAGGTTTGGTTTATCAAAAATATCTCTGCATGGTGATTGACCAACCGGACATGGGCCAGGGTCTCCAGCGCACACTACGTTGAGGCTGGTCGTTGTTGCTAATCCTATGCTTGCGAAAGCATATTTCTCTCTTTGTATTTAAATACAACGAAAGGAAAACAGAGAGAAAAACAAGAGAGAGAGAGGTAGGTATCGTAACCAAGCTCGGCAAGGAGCACATCGATTCAGTTACGGTCACTACATATCCGCGTTAAACCTGGATGTTGTTCCTAAATTACATTCACTCTTTTACGAGGTGGACCTATCGTGTATAGTGGCGTGTAAACCAGATGGCATGACTGCTGTCATACAAAGCGTAACTTTGCAACAACCATCAAATGCAAACGCTTGGAAGTGCCTTGACGAAGTTGGCACGCGCAATGATGAAAGACCGCTGGGTCAACGTGGCGTCTCCGTGATGCTCCGCTGTCGAACGACGTGACACCAGTACTTCCTTCGCCATTCTATATTGGATTCGTATAGACGATTCGGAGGTGTACGTGCACGGAACGTCGGTTATAGCTGCCGTTCGTGCCATCGGCCTCTTACTCGGTAGTGGCGTTCTCGTCGCGTGCACGTGCGTGTCGTATTTCTGTGGATCACGAAGAATGGCCATTGTTCCTGCCGAAATCCCGCGGCGAAGAGGGCGATGCACGGGGCAACACTCGCGGCACGCCTGTTGCCGCCTCTATTGAGTCGTCCGTCGACGCAGAGTATATAGTCGAGCTTCTCCTGTCTCCATGCGACCGGTGGCAATTCCAGTACAGAAGAGAGAATCGGATGCTGCCGGAAAGTCCCGTATTGCCGTTTCGAAAACAAGCTCTGAGAGCGCTATACCGTGACAGATGCGGGCCTCTTGCTTGCCTTGACAGAAGCGTGAGCGCTTATAGCATCAACTTAGGTTTCAACGATTGTGGGGAATCACAGAGGTCGATTATGGTGAAGCTCAGTTGAGCACGAAAGCGCGATGTTTCTTTGTCACCCTCGCTTTTATTTCATTTCTCCATGAAGATGTCGGGCCCTCTTCGCCTTAACTAGATGAATACTGCACGTGCTCACAAACCTCTGGATTCGTATTCATGAAAAAAAAAACTTACGTCTAAAATGTTTGTAACAAAAAATTCTAACAAATCATGGTGCTGAAAACTTCACTGGGGAAAGTGAACTACGGATATTGTAAAAATACACACAGTCCTCAATTTCTTGTTGATGTAGAAAGGCAGTTCGCCTTTGTGCGTCTCACTATGCTTTTTACACACATCCTCTCCTTCACCACGGTTCGTTATTAATCTTCCTACTGAATTGTTTCTCCGAGTATGCGTAAATTTCAGCGTCATTCAATTACGGGAACTGAAAGAATGCTTGTTTCTGAACTACTAGAACCTGTGGCGAAATTCACTCAACTAAACTTTCACAAGTGCGTTTTCTCGTTGGTCATTCGGGTTCGGTAATGAGAAGCTCCGCTTCATGATCGGCAGGAATATTTTCTGACGAAAATTGTCGTCGTAGGACAACTTGTGATTACGGGCCCTGCTTTATTTACCGGCGAGCGATTTTGGCGAATTTCTTCTGCTATATTACGAAAAATAATGCTGCACTACTCTCTGCAGATCAGTGACGATAGCCCCAGAACATCGACACGTGCCGTCCCTACATCGCAACATCCTTGTGTGAATGAACGAAAGTAGATGGCGGGTGAACAAAACATGAGCGCGAGCGAATCGTTGAAGTCTTGTCGAGCGCTGCGGGAAGCAGGTCAAGCAAGGCGCGCATAAGTGGACACAGTGGAAAGGGAGGGCATGTAGGTGACCGTAAGAATGTGAGTGCGTGTCCGCTAATCGCGCGTTGACGATGGTGCATGCGTTTGCGCATTCCAATCCAGCGCATCCAATCATTCGCTCTCGTCAAAACCCATTCATCGAGATGGCCTGGTGAACGACGACGCCCGTGAAGCGAGACGCGAATGAAAGGCTACGTCTTCGAGGAACTACAAATCATGGAGACTACGCTGCACGCAAATCAGCCGAAACCACCACGATAAATCAATGACCGATATCTTATCTCGGAGCTTACCTCCTCACATCGCATGCATACGTCAGTGGCCGTAACGTTCGTGACACATTCTCTCCTGCAGACATGCCGACGTCGACTGGTTGGTTCCATGATTAGGTCGAGCGGACGAATTAGAGCTTTCTTGCGTCTCTCGTGCGTCATGCGCGGTCGCGTTTCTTTCGTAAGTCTCAATATTGCGAACACACGTGAATCTGCGCAAGATGGACCGATGCTTTTCAGAAATCGGTTCCTAGCTTTTAACCTTAGTGTGACTATTCGTGTCTTGCGGCAGGATGTTCAACGAGTATACGAGCTTATTCGTTCGTGCTTTCTTACCGTACACGTATTTTGTTAATTGCGGCGAACGCAGGAATTACACAAATATGCGGAACATATAACTTTTATATTGCTGCAATGTGAATCACTGCACACAACGACAAGATGAAACTTTTTTGACGTTCTTTAACTGAGTGTGAATATTCGTGCCTTGCGGCAGAATGTTTGACGAGTATGAGCTCATTCGTTCGTGCTTTCTAACCGTACACGTATTTTGTTAATTGCGGCGAACGCAGGAATTACACAAATATGCGGAGCATAAATAATTTTATATTGCTGCAACGTGAACGGCACTGTACACACCGACAAGATGAAACTTGTTTGACGTAAATGGCATCTGAAATAACACAAGTGACTGTCGTTTTGTATTTCATTTGTTAGGCTAATGGTCACTCTCTATCTGCGCGAATAGTTAGGAGATTCGCTTTTCGTACACGTTCAAAATGAATGTACGAGCAAATACGTTTCCCATTCGTCTCTCTCTCTTTTCCTTTTTTTTTCTCGGTGGCTTATTACAAGGAATTCTAGAAGCATTATAACAATTGATTGATTGATTTGTGGGGTTTAACGTCCCAAAACCACCATTTGATTATGAGAGACGCCGTAGTGGAGGGCTCCGGAAATTTTGACCACCTGGGGTTCTTTAACGTGCACCCAAATCTGAGTACACGGGCCTACAACATTTCCGCCTCCATCGGAAATGCAGCCGCCACAGCCGGGATTTGATCCCGCGACCTGCGGGTCAGCAGCCGAGTACCTTAGCCACTAGACCACCGTGGCGGGCAGCATTATAACAAGAATGCGGAGCTCAGCGTATTATAGTGGCGGCACTCATCCCCCCGCATGACGCGAAAGGTGGGACCTCACACCGGCTTCCACTAGATTCACCCAGCAGTTTATCTTGTCCCAGTTTCTTTCATCTCGTTCGTGCACGTGTAAGAAGTATCGGAGTGCGGCCTTTCCACTGAGTAAGCGATAGCGGGCTACTCAGCTTGATAGGCGAACGATCCCGTGTGCCTCGACAAAGATATCGATCGAGTGTTCGGGATGCGGTTCATGGAGAATATTGACGACCGTCGATGACTTCGCTTTATGGAAGTGATTGCTACGCGTATTCGCCGCATGAGATATCGGACGGGTGAAGAGCGGGCAAGGGAGGCTGGGCCAGCATGCAGACGCGATGTAATAGATGGAAGAATGAACAAATTTACTTCCTGGGCCAGCATGCAGACGCGATGTAATAGATGGAAGAATGAACAAAATTACTTCCTCGTACTCTGACATAGCCATGAGCCTGCCGAACTTGCCGATGAGGATGCTCTGTCTGGGTGAACTCTGTGAAGATTAGAAATGCGGTCAACTTGTAGCGTAGTGCTCGTTTATACGTATGGCGCTACCCTCCATGAAACTGCCTCATTTTTTATCATTTTTTTAAATGTGAAGCATTTCTTTGCACACTGCAAGCACTTTTGGCTTCTATCTATCTATCCATCCATCCATCCATCCATCCATCCATCCATCCATCCATCCATCCGTCCGTCCGTCCGTCCGTCCGTCCGTCTATCTATCTATCTATCTATCTATCTATCTATCTATCTATCTATCTATCTATCTATCTATCTATCTATCTATCTATCTATCTATCTATCTATCTATCTATCTATCTATCTATCTATCTATCTATCTATCTATCTATCTATCTATCTATCTAGCCGCTAACGACTGGGTGCTCTCGTAATCACCCCCTTGGCGTCAACCAAAATTAATGGGAGGGTAAGATGGTTTGACAAATATGACACGCTAGTCAAGACTTGAATAATGTCACAATCACGTCGCGTATACGTCGTCAAACGCTTCCCGTTAAACAGGGGCACATACCTGCAGGTGGGTATGTGCCACAGGTTTTTGAAACTTGGTATCTACCCAGGAACGACGAAAACACACACGGGTAATTTTAGCGCGTTAATGCATAAGGAAAAGCTAACATCAACAGGGTTGACTCGACGAAAGCATACAACAAATATTACGGCCTCAGCAAGAGTCGAACCCCAGGCGTGGCAATCAAGTATTCTATCACTCAGCCACGCCCGGTCCCGGGGCTACTTTTCTAATAGACCATATGTTTGTGAAACGTTAATTGAGATTGCAGTGCTGGGGTCACCTTTCCTTCGTCAATTACAGCATGCAGGGTCGCCTTGCCTCCGCATGCTTTCGCATAATGTCGATCCCCAAGATACGCGGGATCTGCCGATTCGCGCATGTAATAAATAAATAAATAAATAAATAAATAAATAAATAAATAAATAAATAAATAATACATGTCATTACTGTTATTACTAATATTTATTACTAATATTATTATTAATATTATCAATATTCTTTTTCAGGAAGGCTTCTACATAGTTGTGTATATTCTCTTTCTTTTCACTCCCATTCAGCGATTCTTGTCTTGCATTTTTATTTTTCCCTTTTTGCACTGATTTCTTTTGTCTGTGCGTTTTCACTCTCTTTGTTTCTTTCCTTTTTCTGAAAACTTTCTGTAGTGTATTGTTCATTTTTATTGTTTATTTTGTTGCGCGCGCCTGCACTAAGACATCATGATTGCTCCGAGGCACGTTAAATAAATAAATAAATAAATAATAATACATAAATAAATAAATAAATAAATAAATAAATAAATAATTGATTGATTGATTGATGTCATTTACCTTCTACGCACTCTTATAAGCTTGCGTGCATGTGCGCGTGTTGAACTTCGTGGCATTGCTGGTATAATTTTTTTTCAACATGAAGCTTGCTGACATTTCGCAAGCCATGCACCGCATCGAATCACCGAGTTCCTGATCTCAACATTTTCAACACAAAGCGGTCTAAAACATGCCGCGAAAATCCAGCCGTTGAAGCAGCCAACGGCCAAGCAAGACGGAGCGGACCTGGCCGGCAAATGAATGCTAACCTGGGCGTAAATCACGCGCACGGTCATAACCGCTTTCAGTGCAACTACAACGGCCATGCGACCCCAGCGGGAAGCATGGACGCTGTCATTATACGGGGGCACGCTTTTAAAAGAGCGAGGCCCGCTTTTGCGCGTCGCCAATTTCGTACGTACGAGATTGATTGATTGATATGTGGGTTTAACGTCCCAAAACCACTATATGATTATGAGAGACGCCGTAGTGGAGGGCTCCGGAAATTTAGACCACCTGGGGTTCTTTAACGTGCACCCAAATCTGAGAACACGGGCCTACAACATTTCCGCCTCCATCAGAAATGCAGCCGCCGCAGCCGGGATTCGAACCCGCGCCCTGCGGGTCAGCAGCCGAGTATACCTTAGCCACTAGACCACCGCGGCGGGGCTCGTACGTACGAGAAGCTGCGCGCTTATGCACACATCGTGCTATAGTGGTGTTAGCGCGTGTTCTGATATAGCTCATGACAGCCTGCAGAGATACCTGCAAGGCTACGTCGGCGAAGAAGGAGGAGGCGGAGGAGGGTACTTCGCCTGTTTTGAGTAGCCTCGTATTTGAAAGCTTCAGGTTTTCTACATATACACATGGTTCACTGGGCCCTATACTTTCGCATCCCCCTCGATTATTGTCTAATGGTGGTGCCTCGTGGGTTCCGGCGGATACGTAGGAACGTGACCGGTTTTCTCAAACTAGTGCTTCGATCGGGTCGCTGTACAGATTTCACTTACAGCCCCTCCGTACGCGGCTGAATCGGGCGCCACTGCCTCCGCACTTGCGCACGCGCCCGCCTCATAGAAATTGTTCGGTAGCCACGGTTGATGGGAAGAAAGGAGGAGAAAAAAAAAACAACTGATGAATTCCAGCCGTCAAGCGATATAGAACTCTAATGGAGTCGGCCTCACGCGTTGCTCGGCACGACCCTTTTGTGAATTTGCATTTTTGCCGCTCTCTTAATCAACATCGAACAGCTGCTGCTGTTATTGTGGAAATTGTAGAAAGCGAATTATTTACGTGCGTGGGAGACGTCGGCGCGTATAGCAGGAGTGTTTGACGTTCGAAGAAAAAAAAAATAGAACGCTACGGCATTTTGGACCGATATTTGAATTCATGTTTAGAAATTATCCTAACCCGGAAGCCCAGACTGAGAGATTCAACTATAGTAAAATTTATTTTGCGAACGTTTAGTTTTAGGCTTTGTGACTTCATTAAAATTGATAAATGAGTCAGTATTACGCTGCCGACAAGGTGTTTAATTACAATTGTATCAGGTGAAGTTTTTAAAGCTTGTTTGAAAATAAACGAGTCAGACACACATTTAGATTTCGCTTTGTAACACCCCCCCCCCCCCACACACACACACACATTTTCTCAGGATATAATGCCAGCCCACTGGGACTTTGCCAGTAAAAAAAAGAGAGATGTAATTTATCCGATTTGAAATTTTGACACTGTTTGATATGCGCATAGAACATCAATGACATGTTCCGGGACAAAAAAGAAACTATAGAATAATCAGACGACGTCTAACATCCATTCTAGCTTCTCTTGCTGAGTAATCAAAGCTTTTCTAAGCACGATGACCGTCATGCCATCACTAAGCATCACGTCACAACTTAGAATCATAAGGGTTTTCTATCCTACAGCGCCTGTCAAGGTGCATGCTTGCGCGAAGAATGATTGGGTCATAACTCTCCCCGTTTGGCCTGGCGCCCATTCGAGGATCACCGAGTCACATAAGACAGTGCGTAAACAACTTTACCTAAAGCAAATTGTAAACGACAAAAGAAAAAAAACGGACAATAACAACAATACCAAAAACAACGACGCCCGGGCACGTGGTGAAACGCGTGATACGTTAGCGCCGACACCAGACAATGGGTCCTTCGTCACCACGGAGAAACCCTGTAGGAGCCCCTGTGACATTTCTTGGCTCGGAGGCACGAATTCCTGAAGGAAGCCGCCGAGCATACACAGGTATTCGTGACTCCAGCAATTTATGCGCCACCTAGCGGCAATATAGGGAAGCTACGTACTGAGGTCCAAACAATCCAAGCGCCAGTCGTATACGATAGGAGCATGGTAGGATGGTACCGCGTGTAAAGAAAAAAAAACGAATGGCCACGCAGATTCATTTTTCCCAGGCGAGGCACCAGTGTTTACTTGTTCACTCGAACCTATTAAACGACCATCGTATCCAGTGACTACATGTCACTGCGGCGCCCGAAATATGTAAACAAATTTCGCAGAGACGCGGTGCGCCATGTGCATTACACACACAACGCGACCGCTTTAAGAACGTCGCTCGCGCTTGTGGGACCACTGGTGCGAAAAACAATTGCCCGCAGCTTCCCTCGGGGGAACACTGAGGAGGATGCGGAGCATATAATTGGTTAACGGGGTGTTAAAGTGCGACTTACTTGGGTCGATGGCTAAATTGGTTAACGTGGTTGTGAAATGGGGTGTTCAATTGCAGCGCCAACTGCAATCACCCTGCAGAAAACTGAATGTTTGTATTAGCGACAGTGGACGTGGTGACCTCCGTGAATCCGCCATGCTGCAACTCCGCAGCGCCCTCTCCGGTTCATTTGAGTTGCGAACAGCGTGCATATACTCTACGATCCTTCGTTCATTCCCAACGTTTACATGCACGCACACGCGCGCACGCATGCATTTAGTGTCTATTGTTTCCCACAGTCTGTCTTGATAGCACGTGGGCCCCGGGCGGGCGGTGATCGCTCCATCTTTCGGGGGGATACAGCCTTGCGTGTTGTATAGGGCAGCGTTAATTCTGCCACCTAATCGGCAGCACACATCTTGATGGCTCCGGCATCGGCAAGCTGTTATGTGTGTATACTTTTGTATGTACCTAATTATGATACGCATGCGTGAAACGTGTGCACGGGAGAACGTACTGCCATGACCGCAAGTTCGCGGCGCGGTTTTAATAGCGGTCTCATTTTTCAATTACAGAACCTTGAACGCCACGTATAC
Organism: Rhipicephalus annulatus; assembly: GCA_013436015.1. Lineage (NCBI taxonomy): Eukaryota > Metazoa > Arthropoda > Arachnida > Ixodida > Ixodidae > Rhipicephalus > Rhipicephalus annulatus. The sequence continues at coordinate 12,815 of WOVY01005530.1, forward strand.
GTGCACGCGGGTGTATGTACGTATAATCGATGCTCATTCGCTTATTTATACTCGGCAGCGCATGCGCATGCGCACATAGACGGACACCAGACAGACGCACGTGTAGTTGTGGTCCCATGACTTCTGCACGTTCGCTTCGAGTCACTAATAGTGTCCCTGCTTGCCTTCTGCAAACCTGTAAGAGCGCAAGCAAACGTGGGTCAAAAAAGTTGGGGGAAAAAAGAAAGACCATATCACGGCGTGCATTCGGGAGAAAGCGAGAGATGAATTGCCCGGCAATTTATGAACGCACGATTGTCCCATGAAAGTATACAGGCGCCGTGAATTCATATTCATGAGAGCGTGGCGGCTTTAGCACAGTGGGTGCCCGAATGCCTTATATACGAAAGCCGTCGTCTACAGTCCTCTCACTTCGCAGCGCAAATATTGGCCAAAGTGAACATAAAGGCACGTCGCTTAATTGAACGCCCCAGCTGAGCCTGTCCGTGTGATAGATGCATGCTTGCAAACAGTAGCGAAGCGAGCCTAATGTGCTTATCAGGAGAATAAAAAAAATAATTATAAAGCTAGTGTATTGAGACGTCAGAAGTGAGCGACTGGTATGTATACGTCTTTGTGTTCTCACGCATTTTCCAATGGTTGACGGTGTTGATTGTTTCTGTTGAACGCCGACTACGCAGCACATGAAAGGCGGATCTATGCCGAGGTTAAGCTAATATTTTTAATTTTCTAATTTTTAATATCTCGCGAACGTGCCCTGAATGTGATTCGAGTGAGCGATTGCCCCTAATTCGAGAAGTGCTAAGGCACGGATGATAACCTCCGTCTTATATATACGCGGCTATATGCATCCTCACCGTCCCAAGTTTGCAGCCAACGCGGTAATATTTCTCAGTGGTTGGAACAATAAGTGGCCGTGTGATCCAAATCTATATGGTATATGCAAGCTGGTAAGAAGAAGGCTACGGGGCTGAAATGTCCCCAATTTTCAATATTCATGATGTTTTCGCCTGTATACGTATAGTAGGCCGCTAGACACATTTGTTTAGTCACCTCCTTCAGGTTGTGCGACCAACAGTGAATTAATTTTTGCGCTGAACTGAAGGTCAAGCTGCGATAACGGTCACTGTCACAACATGCGGGTGTGCAATCTTTCCACCTCGCTCGTATGTGCTGTAGTGTCCCGATATTTTAGGAGTGAAACTCCTTAAGGCGTGGGTCTGTACATCCTCCGATGTATGTAGTAGTTAGTAACCACCAGTGGTACATACCCGCTCTAGAGCGGGTATGTGCCAGAGGGGATGCAAGATGGGAGATGGCGGTACTTGGAGTGTTCACTAGATTGACGCATGCATGGACACATGGACAGACAAACTAGCAGATGGACGGACTGATGGACGGACATGTGGACGGACATGGACGCACTAACGAACGGACGCATGGACAGACGGACGGACGCATGGATGGACGCATGGATGGTCGCGTGGACAGACGGAAGCAAGAACGAACGGACGGACAAAAGCACGGATGGACTGGTGGACGCTTCGCCCTACTCATCATCATTCGCTCCGTGGATATGCTGTGATTTTTTTTTTAGTTCGTTTATGACACGTGTTGTTTCGGAGGTTGTCGACGTGAGACGCTGAATCTATCTATCGAACATGTGGTACTGTTTTATGCCGCTGTATACGATTCGGGACGTCCTGTAAACTCGCGCGCCGTACACCTGCAGGTAATTGATGTATACCTAAAGCTAGATAACATCCCGTGCTTGTTTGGGAGGTTTTGCGATAGATTACGTAAAACCTTTAACCTCTTGCTTGATTTAGACGTACGCACTTCTATTTGTAAGGATTCTCAAAGAAGCTGGAGGAGAAGCAAACGCACTGTTAAGCTCTAGATCCTCGCGTCGTCGAAGAAAAAGGAGGAGGAGGAAATGAGGGAAACGAAGAAAGGTAAACTAGATGCGAAACTGGCTGGCTACCTTAATCTGATGGAAATGAATTAAGGGAATAAAAAAAAAGAAGAGCGATGAAGGTACTTTCAGAACGGGACAGGTGCATTTTATTGTATGCGAGAAACGATCGCTTAGCCCTGTCAATTTCAAAACCTGTGCCAATCCTTGCATCACCTTCTTACCATTCTGGTTTATGGCGTAGCGAGGCTGCGAACGGGTAGCAGTCAGAGAGGCTGTTGGACAGCTGAGTGTCATGCTTAGAAACCTCGGAATTTGTAGCTGCGTGAGACACGTGGATGCGTAATCTGTTGTCTGTCTCTTTTTTTTCTTCGCAGTTGTTCGGCAACACAGTGCTGGCGATAGTGACTTTTGACCGGCCTCCGAATTTGGGCTATGCTGCTGCCTTCTGGGGATGGGCACTGGCACTGACGCTTGGTGTTCTGGTCGCCGGTGGAGTATCCGGTGAGCGTCTATCGGTACTATTTACAATCCTGACACATGTACGGAGATGGACTCTTCGTATATTGAAAACGACGCTGGAAATGACATATGGCGGGCTACGGATAACTATTGGGGTATAACGTCCCGAAATTGCGATATGGTTATAAAAGATGCTGTGGAAGGGCTCCGAAAAGTTCAACCACCTGGATTTTTTAAACGAGGACCTTAATGTAAGTACAAGGGTCTCCGGCATTTTCACCTCCATAGAGAATGAGGCCTCTGCAGCCGAGATTATCTGGTGGTTTACGCAGGACGAACATTTACAGAAGTTTCGTACGCTACCAATTTTTCGTAAGAACTTCACAATGTAGGACTTCGGGATGGTCGTCTATTCATGATTCACACTCCAGAACAGTGCGCACAAAAGGAACGAACAAAAAAGAGAAACTCAAGCGCTGACTTGCCAACGAATTCCTTTGTCATAATGCGACTATATAGCAACACAAAACGATTATGCAGAACTTTTTGCTGGTTACTTGGTGCATGTTACATAAAGGATGACGCCCCAACGAGGCGAACACAGGCGCTTACTGGCACCACTTTCTTCATTCTTCATTGAAGGAAAAAAAAAGAAAGAGAAGAAAGACATGGACTTTTTATTCAAAGAAAAGGGAAAAGATGACTAATTTCGCAGAGCTAATCATGCACATGTGGTCGACATTGACGTGGTTATCGGTTATCTTGATTAAATATTTAAAAATGTATCTTTTTCGTGTTATTTTGACACTATACACTACGTGTCATGGATCATAGAACCATAATTTTTATTTTAGTTACGTAATCAGATACAATTCTTTATTTCTTTTATGTACCACGGATGTGACCGTCGACTACATGTGATTAGCGCTGACAAATTCGAGCCTGTATATGTGCGTGTTCCTTTCAAGAAAGAATCGGTCGTAAGTACCCGCTCGTTTCTGTGACTTATCGTGCTCACATTGTTGGCGCTTTATTCCTTACGCAAGTGATCGTGATCGTAAAAGAAATTTTCAGCCAATAGGAATGTGCCCGATATATCATTGGGGAAGCCATGCCGGCCAATGGTAGCGACAACTTACGAACGCAAAGCTTTCGCAAATGCCCCACTGGCATTTCCCGTGGAATTCTGTACACACCCGTGAATACGATTAAAACAAAAAGACTTTCATGCGGAACAAGGCAGCTGACATGCGTTGACACGACTGTCGGGACTTGTGCCAAGAGATGCGATCATCGTAGTAACCCAACCCTAAAGCGCTCCATATCTGCCGAACAAAGGCGCAGTAAGTATCGCGTTAAACATGACGGGAGGGCTTTTCTGCCAAGGTTAAGTATACGGGCCGTCAGCTCTGTAAACGTCCAAGTGTTCCTCCCCACGTATTTCCTTATTTCACGCTATTCGTAAAGCTGATAGCGCAAAACCATGACGATTTAAGCAGTTATTTAACAAGTATCGGTGAATATTCTTTTCTGGGCCTTGGTGTAGGTTGCCATAAATGTATTTGTATACTTTAGGAGCTAGCTGCCATACAGCGTACGCTATTGATATTGCTTTCACATGAAAAGGGAATGTTCTGACGCTAAATACATTCAATGATTCAATCTTAGATTGTCCTATAGTGTCAGACTAGTCTGAAGCTATTTCTATTCCTGTCATAATAAAAGTGTCCCGTTTTAATAATTTTTAGGATCCCGGCCAACCTGCTACTTTGTTCCCTCTTACAAGATCGCTGTGAAATATTGAAAAGGTCTCATGTCTTACAGAAATTCAGCTGCAATTTTTTAAATGCATAACCTGCGCAGCACTATTTGCTATCACGTTCCACCAGTACAAATTTCAAAAGTTGATATGCAAGAAGAATGTCTTTTGCAGGCTTGACGAGACAAGCACAAGAATGGCGTACGGTAATTCTAACTTCTAATTATCCACCATAATATACATATACGTGAAGGATTGCGTGTTCTAGATTACCGACTGGCACTCATCCTTTGCAGATGGGTTGCCATCAACGCAACACATATAACAGACGTTCGCGGTACCCAACCGACTAACGTCAAGGTTAAACCATTTGTAACGATGAGGCAATAGCCTATAGATTCTATGCTTTCGAACTGAAGGCCTTCGATTACGGCACGAGCTTTTGAGTCTTCGCCAGGTAAAGTGTGCTCGCAAGAACAGTTGGCTGAATCTCGTTATAAGTAATAACAGCGATGAAACACACGTGCCATGCCATGCGCTAATTGAGTTTGTAAGACCGCTGAAAGAGCCGATACATAAATATACCCTTGATTGACTCACGCTATATAACACTCTAAAGTAAAACTGGCTCACGAGAGACGTAGCTAGAAGCACCTAACTACTTTCGGTAGTCTGAAATGTTTTCACAAGGTAATTGAAAGCACTCTCCATAGCGAATTTAGAACGACACTTTTTTAAGTTTTGAGGTTTACAAGAGTTTATGAATCCATGCTGACCATTGCCAGGAAGGAAGGCTTTGATACGACATAAATAAAAGCGTCTTGCTCACACGGATTTTCGCAGGAGCGCACCTGAACCCTGCCATCACGGTCGCCGTGACCACGGTGGGCAAGTTCCCGTGGCGGAAGATCGTGCCGTACATGGTGGCACAGTACATTGGCGCATTCCTCGCCTCCGTTATACTGTTCATCACGTATCGCGGTGAGCACATTTCTACAGTTCCAGTTGATTGATTGATTGATTGATTGATTGATTGACTGATTTATTGATTGATTGAGTGAGTGAGTGAGTGAGTGACATTTGTCACTACAAACTCAGGAGGCTTATCCTTCAAGACAAACTCTTCCGGCCTTGAAGAGTACGAGTCCACTTGTAGAAACGCCGGCTCGAGAAAACACCCCTTGTTTATGAATTTTACCATCGTGAAAGTACAATGGTGCTCAATAAGAGTTGCAACACGGCGGCCAGGGTTGAAGGGTCCGCAGGCCTTCAAATATGCAAACGGGAAATTGTAATTGAAAAAGAAAACAATAGTCTAAAGCGTGTTTACATCAGTCGTTATTTTCTATCCTGGCGTTACCACGCAGTGTTGGCCCCGCCCTGACCATGACCAGCGTGTTGCATGTCGTACAAGGCGAGATTGCACTTGACTGCAGTTCTCTCGCGTACTAAGATTATCCAACTTGGGAGCCTTGCGAACACGCGAACACCTGTGGAAGAGAGAAGCCGCATTTGTTTGGGCTCGCCCTATTTTAAGTTTTTTATTTCTCGTCTTCACAACAATGGCCCTCATCACTCACCCAAGCACGCATTGGGCCCGAAACTACTCGGGTCCCGCGACATCTGGACTGAACGCACTATAAGCGTGCGTGTGTAGTTCCTTCGAAGCACTGCGGACCTTCAGTCTCGCGTCCCATCTTTCTTGGTCCTTCTGAAAGCAGCTGGACGAGCCCGCGTCGAAAGTGAAATGGGAACGAGATACAAAGCACAATGACATTCTGTCTCCTGTTCGGGGTCCTTCGCGTGTCCTACTTTTTTTCACCCGTATGCGGCTCGTATACAGCTGGTTATGCCCCTTTTTATGAAATAATAGTGTCAACAGTGCCGTCCCAATATAAATTCTGACTCATAATGGCCCCGAATATGGTTTGTGAAAATGGTATCTTTGATACAGCGCAGACATATCAGCAATCAACGAATGTCAATTCCACGAGGACAGCCTCTACTCATTTATTAAGACCCTCTAATATACAGAATGGCAGCCTGATTGACGTTAAAGGGACACTAAAGTCAAATAACAATTTACGTCAGAGTAAAAAGCGCAATGTATGACAGCATCTGAAACGACAATATTACCGAGATATTAAGGTAAATACACAAGAGTATACATGCGCCACAGCAGGACATTCTCAAAATGATACCGATGACGTCAGACGAACCACCTACATTTAATCACTAAAAAATCAATCTAGCTGCACTAAAGCAAACCTTCTGTCCTTTTGTGCACCAAGAGAGCAATAAAATGCTGCTTGTCTGTTTCTGTTTGATTAATGGAAAAAATAATTGCCGGATGTTACTATAGAAAATGGCGCGAGACGGCGAAAAATTTAATTTTCACGTGGTTAAACATGGACTTGTCGGGCCATCTAGCGGGGTGCAGCTCAACCAAACTCGTCTGTCAAAAGAGTGGCTACTTGGGCTGGTTGGTATTGCATTTTGAAAGAAATTTACTTTTTCTTAATCCGCAGGGAACGTTTGAGAAATAAGATGGAGCAGTGAGATAGGACAGAGCGCACTTCCTATCTCACTGCTCTATGTTCTTCCTCAATGGTTCCCTGCGCACTAAGAAAAGTAAATTTCTTTCAAAATGCAATCGTCTGCCGTCTCGGAGCCAATGGTAGAAAATTGGTCAATGGCCATTTTGCTGCTGTGGCTCCCGCTGCTTTCGTTCTGTCTACTAGTATCGGCGACCACACAGTAAAGCCGGGCAACGTTGTGCACGACAACAGTGATGTGAGTCGGTCCGCTTCTTGAGGCAGATAATTTGAAGTGCGCTAACCCGATGCGGGCCACTAAAACGATATTTCATTTCAATGTAAGCCCATCCTTGGCACAAAAGTAACACTACCAGGTTTATGGACCGCTATTTCAACAATCAACGTCAACGTAATAGTTGCCTTTAGTGTCCCTTTAAAAACAAAGCCCCTCTCAGTGACGTCATAGTTATAAATGTAACAGCACTTGCTGAAACGCAAGTAGAAAGGGCTAGCGCGTTGACAGTGCCTCTCGTCTCTGTCATCCTTGGCTAACTGGCAGTATGAAGCCTTCAAAGAATGAAGAGAATAACTTACTGTTGGGCACTGCTGCTTCCATTCCCAGCAATTCGGGACATCGCTTTTAGTTTTTCACACCACGTGGTGTACAGAACCTAATACTGTACATCATAATGTACAACACATCTACAGACTTTTTACTGAGGTTTTACCGTGATCAACGTCCACTTTCTCATCGATTCACCGACAGGGGATCATTTCACCGCTGTATTGCTGCTTTCATGCACTGTAGATTTGGGAAAGCTCTTCAGGAAAAAAATCAGCCCATCGTAATCTCACGAAGTTGCTAACACAAAAACAAGCCGTCCTTCCATACAAGTCACTCGAGTGCAATTAGCGAATACTTATCGTTGCGCCAGAATTAGCTTTTCAAAAATTTCCCCATACATTTTCAGTGGATGTACAAAAGTGTATCGGGAAAAAAATGCAGCCGGCGAATTGAAACTAATCACGTAGTACAGCATAAGGAAGTTGTCGGAATTAAACGCCTGAAGTGCAATTAGCGAAAAGTTGGGCATTGCTTAGTAATCATTTTGAAGAACGCTCCCCGTAGCGTTACACCCAGTGCTTCCCCTTGAGGTCGGCTTTGCCGCACTAGTCGATGTCTCAGATTGCTCGATATGTATGTGTCATACAAATCTGATTAGTCTGTTTACTCGCAATAGGATATTAATGCTAGCTACGTGTAGTATGTTGTTACGTAACTCCTCCAAAACTTTAAATTGCAGGAAGGAAGGAAGGAAAATAGAGGGAAAAGAAAGGCAGGGAGGTTAACCAGCCTATAGGCAGCCGGTATGCTACCCTGCGCATGGGAGAGGGATGGGGGAGATGAAAGAGAGCAGAGAGGGAAGAGAGAAACAGCACATTCGGCAGCACACGCGCGCACACTCAGTCACAGTCCAGTCGTGTCTTGCGCGGTGTGTGACATTGCTGTTACAGTCGCTTGTTCAAGTCGGTGTCGCGTAGGAATTTCAACAGAGCTTTCGTCGCCTTCTGTTGCAATGTCTTCTCTCGGGCACTTTACAGAATAGTGTCCACAGACATTTGGCCGTTGTCGATGCGCGCAAAAGCAGACGCCAGTGACTGTCTCTGGATTTCATACAACGGACAGACACACAGGATGTGGTGTAGCGTCTCTTCGCAATGACAGGCATCGCAGAGAGCGTTGTCGGCCATTCCTATGACAAAGGAATAAGATTCTGTAAGTGCCACTCCTAGCCATAAGCGATTAAGAAGGGTGGCTTCTCTTCGGTCGAGTCCAGTAGGAATGTTTAAATTGCAGAATGAATGAAGCACTATGCTAGGAGAAGTGAGGCATTTCTGTCAGTAGGTGGTTCCCTCTACCAAACATGGAGCACTGCTATCTAATCACAGAAATGATAGACATACATTACATATCTCTTCGCGTGAGTCAAGAGAGAGAAAGAGAGAGATGCAAGGAAAGGCAGCGAAAGGAAAGACAGGTCAAGTAACATACCATTAGCGGTAGGGAACCGTGCGAAAAACGAGGAAGCAGAAAGGGCTCAAAGCATTGGCATGTAGCGCTGCGCTACGAGTAGTTTCCGAGTGCTTTTTATATGGTGCATACTAACAGCTTTCACGTGACATCATGAATGCCCATAACGACTCCAACATGACGGCTTAGTTGGCTTGAAGACAGTATAACTTCGCGATGATCAATACGCGTCATTTTATAAATACGTCACTTGAACTTTATTTGGTGTATGTGCATGAATATCGAAGGAAACAGCATGGTATGTACTGATAACATTAACATCATATCACACAGTTCACGTTCCACCATATTGGTGCCCCCACGTCACTGATTCAGTGACGTCAGTGCAAGCTATGTGTAGACCTAAACTCTCAGAGTACGCTACTCGATGTGCTCCATGCGGTTTAGAGAGTAAGTGGAGCGTGAATAAGTTTGTCGAGATTCGGTAAACTGTAATCCTTTGTGTAATATATGTAGACTAAGTGCCATGAACAAGTCAACTGGAGTGCATTCCTCATTCATGTACGCGAAGCACACCTCCTGCAGGCGCACTGGACAACTACGACGGCGGAGTACGGGCTGTGACGGGAGCAAATGCTACCGCGGGAATATTCGCCTCCTATCCTCAAGAATTCGTCAGCACTGGCAATGGCCTTGTGACCAGGTAAGGAACGGTTCATGTGACACTGTTCACTCGGTTGTCACGTTAGCCTCGGCCGACGTCCATTAAAGGAGTAGCCGAAACAAGCCATCGCTCTAAATCTACGTGAAAACACCGCATTTGTGAGAACTACCTGTGATGTCGCTACTGTAGGTTTAAGGACTTCAGATTTGAATGTATACTTGTATCTTTGTGTTTTGTGTGTGTTTTAAATGCAGTACATTTTTTAGTCGCATGGTGTCACGCGTCGGTGGCGATGTCCACACCCCACTGCGCATGCTCGCGCCTTGCCAATCATGCCGCATGCTTGCGTCTCGTGCCAACTGTCTGCTCCCCTCCCTCTCTTGCCTCGCAAGGCCGACGCAAGCAGCGCCTGCTAGTAAAACCGACTGCTTGAGCTGCACAACCGTTCACTGGCATAGTAGGCACTGTATCGCACATCAGCGTCCCATCACTCGTTGGAGGCAACGCTTCTCCTTCATTCAATAGAATGTAAATCCGAATGGAATAACAATTAATTATTCTTAAAACCATACCAAATTACGCAATATTCACGCGATACCGCCACAACTCTGCCACGCATTTACTCGCGGACACAGAGAACGAGTTACTCGCGGACGCAGAAAACGAGTTACTCGCGGACGCGGAGAACGAGGGAAACTGTCGGCGCGATGGGCTCTTGCGCGCCTGCGATGCAGAAAGTCGTCCGTGGATGGATGGATGGATGGATGGATGGATGGATGGATGGATGGATGGATGGATGGATGGATGGATGGATGGATGGATGGATGGATGGATGGATATGGCTGTACCCTTTAGATCGCGCGGTGGCTAGTGCCACTAAGCCGTAAAACTTAATGAACCAAAAACTAGATTTATTTTTTTTTCTTTAAAAAGTGAGTTTGAGGATTCGTAATTTGCAGTGAAGGGTTTAATTTTCACTCGTGCCTTGACTTTAGCCACCAATCAGATAACCTCCTTCTAGTTAAGTCTACCCGCTTAAAGTCTATTTGTCGAGTTGTCTGTTGTCGAGTTTGTCGAGTTGTCTGTTAAAGTCTGTTGTCGTGCCATAACGCGAGCGTGCCATCTCGCGGTGGTAAAGATTGAGGGATAGGGGGAAGCAAACGCTCGAGCAGCTTTGGTGACCCGTCAACAGGTTTGTGTTCGGGTGTGGTATTCTACGGACCCTAGTTCGGAGGAAGTCCTCGTAAGAAGGGACTTCGCCCTAGCAGCCTGCTTGACTGCACTCGCCTGCTCAGCGAGGCGCGCACCCCGGTTGAAGCATCGAAATGTCCAAAGGTGGGTGCACCAGCGAGTCGGCTCGAGGGGGGGGGGGCGAAATATGCGAATAAACTTTTTTTAAAGACGGTGGTCTTTCTTGGGGACCTTCAATGCATAAACTTTAGTCTGTCTGACTCTGTCTGTCTGACTCTGTCTGTCTGTCTGTCTGTCTGTCTCTCTCTCTGTCCCTCTGTCTGTCCCTCTGCCTGTCTGTCTGTCTGTCTGTCTGTCTGCCTGTCTGTCTGTCTGTCTGTCTGGCTGGCTGGCTGGCTGGCTGGCTGTCCGTCCGTCCGTCCGTCCGTCCCGTCTGTCTGTCTGTCTGTCTGTCTGTCTGTCTGTCTGTCTGTCTGTCTGTCTGTCTGTCTGTCCCTCTGTCCCTGTCTGTCTGTCTGTCTGTCTGTCTGTCTGTCTGTCTGTCTGTCTGTCCCTCTGTCTCTCTCTGTCTCTCTCTGTCTCTCTCTGTCCCTCTGTCTCTCTATGTCCCTCTCTGTCCGTCCGTCTGTCCCTCTGTCTCTCTCTGTCCGTCCGTCTGTCTGTCCGTCTGTCGGTCTGTCCGTCTGTCCGTCTGTCTGTCTGTCTGTCTGTCTGTCTGTCTGTCTGTCTGTCTGTCTGTCTGTCTGTCTGTCTGTCTGTCTCTCTGTCCCCCTGTCTCTCTGTCTCTCTGTCTCTCTGTCCCTCTGTCTCTCTGTCCCTCTGTCCCTGTCTGTCTGTCTGTCTGTCTGTCTGTCTGTCTGTCTGTCTGTCTGTCTGTCTGTCCCTCTGTCTCTCTCTGTCTCTCTCTGTCTCTCTCTGTCCCTCTGTCTCTCTATGTCCCTCTCTGTCCGTCCGTCCGTCCCTCTGTCTCTCTCTGTCCGTCCGTCTGTCTGTCTGTCTGTCTGTCTGTCTGTCTGTCTGTCTGTCTGTCTGTACATTTGTCTGTTTGTCCACTCTTAACGATATCCCAAACGGCACCAAACGATATTTCAAACGGCCGACCCGATCCACAGCGCCCACCAATATTGCTCAAGCTTCAGCGTTCATACTTGTGCGATTGTCAAATAAAAAGCAATTATTGCGCATATCTGAGGCACCATATCAATACGTCAATGTTCTGTATGTGTGTATATTTACTGGAAAAGGCGTACATACGTAATTCTGAGGACCGTAGCATTCATCACGCTGTGCTGACAATGCAACGTTTGCACGAAAAGGCAAGTGTTTCCAACACTTTGCTAAGACGACACGGTGGTGGCACCTACCCGTCGCCTTGCGTTCTACACCTTATCCCCTCCGAGACGAGTGCGCCCGCCACGCACTTCGTTTTCCACGACACGTCTCACGTGTGACGTGACTTGATGCGCTCGTTCGCCTCCGCTGCACGCTCGAGGCACTCTAACGCAGCGCCTCCCGAGTACCCTTCACCAATTTTCTTGCGCAGAACATCAAATAAACGTTTTGTTCACTCTCTCCAGACGCAAGACTATCGTCTTTCGATGACATTTGCATTGTAACATGCAGACACGGGGCCATTTTTTTCCAAAAGCTGGCAAAATGTTAGGGGTGCGTAAATTATGCAAGGGCGCACATTATGCGCATAAGTATGGTATATTTTTGTGCAACAAAGCAATTGAAAGCACTTTGTGTACGTGCCCCGCCACGGTGGTCTAGTGGCTAAGGTACTTGGCTGCTGACCCGCAGGTCGCGGGATGGAATCTCGGCTGCGGCGGCTGCATTTCCGATGGAGGCGGAAATGTTGTAGGCCCATGTGCTCAGATTTGGGTGCACGTTAAAGAACCCCAGGTGGTCGAAATTTCCGGAGCCCTCCACTACGGCGTCTCTCATAATCACATGGTGATTTTGGGACGTTAAACCCCACATATCAATCGATCGATCCCTTTGTGTACGCTTCTGAGCAGAAGCGTATTGGCGAGTTCTGTGTACTGTAACAGTAGAGGGGTATCACATCTTGCAGGTATTTATAGCTACGGCTGTGTAAGAGCCATAAGGCCCACTGCTGTTATTCAACTTGACTAAATGTGCCTTATACGCCGTTGTAGTGCAAAGACTACATGCACGACTACATACCAGTTTGATCCTATTGTGTTTTCTTCCGCGCAGATCGTGGGCACCGCGCTGTTGGTGCTCGCCATCCTGGCCATCACGGACTCTCGAAACATGGCGGTGCCACAGGGCGTCCAGCCGCTGTTCATCGGCCTCGCTTTGGGTGCGATCATTCTCTGCTTCGGCTACAACTGCGGTGCACCCCTGAACCCCGCGAGAGACCTGGGGCCCAGAGTCTTCACTGCCATGGCCGGATGGGGAGTTGAGGTATTCAGGTAAGCGCGCGTTCTTCTGGGACTCTTCCTAAATATTCGCTAAGGCTGTGCCTCAGCATAGAAGGCCAAGCAACATTTTAGTGTATTTGCGCTGAAGGAGACAGTATACTAATCATTACTGTTCGGGATTCACGTCGCAAACACTTGTGACCATAAATGACTCCGTGGTGGAGAGCTACAAAAATTTTGCCCATCTCTAACGTGCACCTATCGCCATGTGCATTGGCTTCTAGCACTTCGCTTCCATCAAAATGCGGCCACTGTGACCCTGATTCGATACCGCCACCTCGGGTCACTAGGTGAGCACCATAGTCACTAGACCACGTCAGACTAACAAAGAGCACTGGAAATATTTCAACTATCACGTCTATCACCCTCCGTGACAGCAAAATAGCACTTCTTTCAAAGAATTGCGTAGGGACATACACGTGAGATCCAGTTGTTCTTCCGAGCTTACAAAAAAAAAATTGCATCATGTGTGTCGGTTAAATGCGCGAGACGCGCAGGTTCCACCTTCCCTTTATAAATCCATTTCCTGAATGAAAAAAAAATCGGCTGATAGCCAGTGCTCTGTCCTGTCTGATGTGTACCCTACTACGTTTCCTTGTTATTTTCGCACTGTAACAATATAAAGTATGTGCGCGAAGTTTCAACTTACAACACTTGAAAGCTAGCGCACATTCTTGTCATATTCTCTTTGTTAGTATTTCGTAAATCTCGCTCAGCGAAACTGTGTTAAAACGTAGTACCAAATATCTCAAGTAAAGGTGTTATGAAGGAACATTCTGTTTTGTAGGTTATTTTGCAAGATAGACTTGCGCTTATAGAATAATACTTTGCGCGTGTATGTGTAATAATTGAGCGCCGTTAGGCCGGTGTTGTGTATGGAATGAAGTAGTGTTTTGTGGAATGTGTTGTCATGTATTGAGCGGTCGTAACTGGTTGTGCCGCTGTAGCGAAAGCCCACTTGCATTAGGTGACGGGAGCGTTCCGACTGTAACCCTTGGCATGTCCATGTAAGGTGGTATACATCTGCTTGCATCACTGGAGTGGTCAAATATGGGCGCGTATCACCGACTTCTAAACGCGACCAGTTCCGTGATGATATAACAGCCGGTGTAAAGGCCACCTCTGCCCGAAGCCTCCTAAGCACGTCTTCCTCTACCCTTGTAAGGTGAGGAGAGAGCAGACACACGGTGGGAGAAGTGAAGCAACATTCGCAGGTCCACAGTGGTGGCGTAGACCGGAGGTGGCTCACCGGGCCCGAGCTCACCTCCGATTTTTTTTTTTTGTTCTTATGGCATACAGAGCACAAAATGACACTTGATCACATCTGCCTGCCCGGCCCCTATTCAAAATGAAGGAGGTGCGTTCCCTCCCCCACCAAAAAATATTTCTGCCTAAGCCCTTGATCAGCAGAGATGTCAGCCTTAAGACGCCATAGCTATCTTATAGCTCTGTCAGGCATACGCTCGATTGTAAGACGTTTTAATCAGCCATCAATCACGGACGGGTGACCCAGCTGATATCGTGAGCGGAGCGTAACTCCGACCAGTGACGAAGAGTGAAAACCTGGAAAAACTATTAGCACTATAAAAGAAACCGCTACGCTATAGCGACCCCGATGCCCCTGCCAACATACCATTTTGAGTCCATAAAGTGTCTTAGTATGGTACTTTTCAAATGGCATACAATATTTTTTTTCTTTAAATAAACAACTCATATTTCAAATTTCCGCAGTGAGAACAAAATTTCTGTTTGACTTTTAGATGTGATGTTTAATCTATTTGATGGGACATTCAATTAGCGTGATGGAGACCAAGAGCAATGACGGCATCGTTGCTGAGTTCAAGTGGCAAGCCTTTTTAAAAGTTTGATAGAGAGAAACCATCCACTCTGTTGGTCGACTGCATGGAATTTCAGCTTCCAATGGCCTGTCCTACTTTCTCATTCTTTTCCTTCTTCCTTCTTCCCTCTCTCCTTTTTCTTCTTTTTCGTGAGTCCCCTAGACAAAACATTTGGTGCAGTGGCCTTGAGACAGAGAGAAAAAACAAGGAATATACTAGGAGGTTAGTGAGAGAAGTTCTCTCATTGGCTACTTGGAAAATAAAAAAAAGATTATGAAATAATAGGGAGTTTTAGAATAGAAAGTCCGAAAGCGTCCAAGTCACTGCGCATGCGCAAAACCCAAACAGCGTTTGAGTATTGCGCATGCGCAGTGGCCTTGAACCGCGTTGGGGTTTTGGGTTGGGGAGCCCCAAAGCCGTACCCGAAAACTTTGCGTTAGACGAACTTGAAGGCACCAATCAAAGTAGCATGACCAAGGATTGGGTGTGTATCCAAAGCTCCGCAGACTCTATTCGAAAACTCTTCACTCGTGCTTGACCCAAAGCGTGCATACGCAAAAAGCTTTGGGCCGCAAACTTTTGGGGCCCCTATTCAAAAACTCATTAATGAAAGAAAATGTAGAAGAATAGTGCAGAAAGGCGTCGCAAATTCATTAATATAATCCTAATACGAAGGTTGGGAGTTCGTCCCCACCTGCGACACGTTTTTTTTTTAATGCGAACGCATTTCTTAGTCGGGCTATGTCAATCATCCGGTGGCGGCGGCCGCGCGCCGGCAAGTGTTGTTTCTCCGCTCTCACATCCTCTCCCATAGCAACAGCTGCGGGCGCGCGCGCTTATCCTCTCCCCTAAAAAGCGGAGAGTGTGGTGCGATATAGTCTAGAAGAGGAGTAAAGCCCCTAGAACTTATCTAGGAGGGCTTTATTTAGGAGAGGGTAGGTGCAGTTAAAGCTTCTAGGGGCTTTAGGGGCAGTACTTCGCCGCTCCATCTTTTGCCGTTCACTCTCTTTCCTCCCTGCGCCCCACTCTTTCGTCCACTCGCACCTCACGCTCAACTGTTCGCTGGCTGGGCGCCTCTCAGGAACATCCGGAAATGTGTGCTTCAGAAGCAGCTGTGAAACGCCAGCGCCGAGAACGCTGGCACCCCACTCTCCCGTCCGCTCGCTCCTCACTCTGGACCGTTCGCTGGCTGGGCCCTTTCCAGGCAAACGCAGAATTCAGTGAAGGCGAATGTGTGACGGCAACGGTGCCTTCTCTAGGCGCAAGAAATGCCTTCGCATTTCTTCACGATTACCTTCGAGGAGGCGGAGGCATATTTTTCGTCCACCTCATCTCATATTGCCTTGATGTCATAATAGCTACACTTTAGTTAAAAGCCACAAACAACACCCCTTACAAGGACTTCGCTATCTGTTGGCTCCGTGATGTTGCTCACGAAAAATGAGCTACTCAGTCCAGACCCATTCTTTCGTTAACAGACGGAGTAGTATCAGCTACTATAAGGTGAACCTCATGACTATACGTGAGTGCTTGGCAGCTTATCGCATCCGCAGTAAAAGAGCGAGAGAGAGAAAACACATTTTTTTGGTCCGGAAAGAAGAGTATGAGGTGCTTATACACCAAACTCTTGGCTAGAACCATGTCAGGACGGGCAGGCCGAGCATCTTCGCCCTTTCACGACCCTTTCGGACAGTCAGGAGCTGTATACGTTGTTGCAGGCTTCTTGATAGCAGTCCTGCAACCCATTCTTTCGCTAGAGCATGTGTTTCAATAAGTTAACTTCTAAGCAGTCTGGGCATGTTGAATTCATTTTCGCACATATACTGAGGAAACTCTTTGAGAGATAAGAATCCATTTGGAGAATTCTGAGCGTGACAGATTGCCCTCTATTAAGTTCATGGTGAGGGAATAGGAACACCTATCTGATACTGATTTTTTTTACCGTTTTATGTGCAGCTACCGGGACTACAACTGGTTCTGGGTGCCCATCGTGGGCCCACACATTGGCGCCATCGTTGGAGCCTGGTTGTACACACTGGCCGTGGAGCTTCACTGGCCCGGATCAAGCTACGACATGAACAGCGGTAACGCGGTATCTGCCAAGGACGGTGCGTACGACACTCGCCCATAGTTCGCCACGGACACAGAGGAGGTGGTTAAGTAGACGCTTCGAGCTACTGTCCCAAGACTCGCTCGTGCTACCACCAATGTCCATTAGCCGGCAGCACAAGACGCAGGGCCTACTGTCCTGTGCGCCACCGCACCAATGCATGACACAGCTCTAACGTAACGTGCACATACATCTGGTCACTGGTTACTGTTTATTTTTGTAAACAGCATGGACAGAAGGAACGTGAAAGAAAAAAGAGGCACGCTTGTTAACAAGTTTAGACGAGCTGTTTTCAAAACACCAAGAAAATTGGTAGGTGAGCTTGAAAGTTAGAGATACTAAGAAAGAGAGGTGCTCGTGCACAGACACACACGCACGCACACCCACAGACACGCACACACACTCACACAAAGAAAAAAAGTCGACCGCAAAGACTGCCAGAGAGCAAGGTATACCAAACCCAAAGCCAAAGAGCCATAAAAGATGGCCAACGCCAAAGAGTCCCCCCCCCCCTACATGAATCGTCACTATATCAGTAGTGCGAAACAATGCATAAAGATTTAAAGTCAGAATGTTATGCTCTTCTTGAACTTTTCGTGTGTCAGTCGTAAATCGTACCATACCAAATCTCATATTATCGTGGTTCTTGGCTATCATTGTGAGGTGCTTACTAGCGCATCTGAAAAAGGAAATGGAGTGTAGAAAATAAAACACTGCCTTACGGCTTTTCTTTAGCAAAAAATATGACTGCCACAGAACAACAAAATAAAATAATAGTACTTCCGTGCCACCATGGTTCATTTGAATCATCTGTAGCCATTCGTAAAGCAAACGTCAGATGCAGCCTAACGTTTATGATTGGGCGTGTACATATTCGTCCTCAGATATTTCATTTTCCCGGAGACTTTTGAAAGAGCCTACAAAGGTTGTTATGGAACCAAGGGATCACCTTTTAGGCCAGTGAAATGTGTCCCGAGGGAATCTCGTTGCAAGCCAACAGCGGCAAAAATGACTACTCACTATTCGAAGATTGCCTGAAGAACACGTGTGCATTGCCACAGTTACGGGATTACAACCTTATGTTTGTGTAGACTAGACACAGCTAGCGTCTCGCAAAGCAAACCTAATAAAACCACCACTAACATTTTCTCATTGTATACGCATTTATAATTTTGCTTCGCCCGATAGAGATGCTCTAAAGATAAATCAACGAAATCTTGGTGCTGATGTTTTTATTTTTACTTTTTACAAGCAACTAACTCTGCATCGCGGTTTGGCAGATTGACTTAAGAGCTTGGGACAGCAGCTCGCGACGCGTTGAAGATTGACTGTGCTTGCAGTATACGACATTACTACAAACACCTAGCACGTTGCCTCACATTGGGAATGTTCTGGCACTAAGGCCTAACCGCATGCATATACTTACCACTGCAGCACTAATATTGTGCACCTCCGCCCCCCATTCCGCTGTTTGTTGTTGTTCGTGTTGTTGTTTTTTTCTTTTACATTTGGTGGACACGGCACCAATGTAACACCTTCTGCACACTTTACAGTACCTCGATTCCAATTGGCCAATCAAAATGAGGCAATTTTTTAGAGGTAAGGACGGCCATTTACTGTGCAACCGCAGATTGCGAACCTCGTTCGGTTCATTAGTGACGAAGGTTCACGTAGGAAAGTCAGCGACCATAGAAAAGCCAATCACGTAGGAAAGTCAATCATCTGCCTGCATTTTCATACTCGCGTATGACGGTAAATAAGACGCCCCAGTTTGTCATTACTTCAGCGACAATATTGTAAAGGTATGAGTGATAAACAGTGGAAACATTCATTCTTTTACCATAGGTTGCGCTAACTGACCAAACACACCACCATCTTGAATGCCGACGACGATAGTTATGAGGTAGTTAAGTGTTGAGAAACAGCAGTCTTGCTACCTTAAACATGTTTCCCTGAATTTCCCTCTCACTCTGCACCAGTAAAAACTTGGGCAATAGTCACTATAAATTTTTAGTATGAAGTTATACACTTAGGCCGTAACTTCTAAACTATAACTTTAAGCGATGTGGTATGTGGCTTGGGTATGCCTTTTGAAAGGACATGAAACCCTTGAACTTTAAAATCGTCGTCTGCAACTTCACGTTAGCGTCCCTTCTGCACACACGAGTTCTATTGACTCTTCTGATGCCCTTACAAACGAAAGCGACACGCCAACAGTCACAGTTGTATTGTGCCCCCGAGAAGTCAGGCAATCTCTGAGAGCTTAGTAGAGCGCACAGTGCGCAGCAACACGGCAAGTACTTGGCGCCGGTTGCCCTGCAGCGTAAATGTTGCTATTGTGCCATTTAATTCAAGTTGTAACAGGCAAGCTGTTAAAGGGTATCCAGACTGTGCGAAATGTCTTCGAGATAGTCGTTCACTAACTTCCAGCTGAAATATCATTGATATTTGATCTAAAAATGACCCACAAGACCTTTGTCGCTTAATTGATTGCAATACAGAGACAACAGACAGCCCAACCAGTTTCTGAAAAATAAAAAAAGACGTAGTACCTGATTCGTCAGGGGTTATTATATAAACCCCACACGTGGCTTTGTTTATATAGCTGTAGCATTTATTGCAAAGCGCATACGGCGAAAAATGTGTGTGGAGGCAAAGATTGCGCCAGAAAACGTATATAGAAACTAAAATAGGACTGTGCGTCGGCCAAAACAACAACATTACGACAGTAATTGTTGGGATATCACTTCCTAAAAGCCCGGTATGATAATTAGATATGCCTTAGGAGGAGTTGTGAAAATTTTGGCCTTCTGGGGAACTTTAAATAAATAAAGGTACACGAGGTTTTAGCATCTCACCTCCACCGAATCGCGGCCGCCGGGGCTAGGATTCAATTCCGTGGTTTTCGGGTCAGCAGCCGGGTGCCATAACCACTACACCATCTCAGCAGGGAACACAGTTTCTAAGAGCAGGTTGTTATTCAGGGTAGTCTGGAATAGGAATTGGAATAGGAAATGTCAATTTGGTGTTTCTAGCTAGAAACTCTCGCCCATGCTCATCAATGATAGACTAGTCAGCTCCAATCTGCTTCAAGCCTGTACAACATCAAACATCGTCTTTAAAAAGCGCGGAACATTACTCATATGAAAACTCAACTGTCATCGTTTTCACGAGGTTATTGTTGCACTGAAACGCCATTTCTAGCACATTTATTTAAGTAAACTGTTTCGGATGGCTGTTTCCCTTATTGCCAGCGTCATCTTTCGCTTTCTGCAAAGCAAGTTTGTCGCTTTCGGGTCCATAATCCCCCATCTCAGAAATGAATGTTAGGTTACATTAAAAAAGAATGGCGCTCCCTTGCAGTCACAGTGTACATACTCGTATGTCCTCATACAGAATACGGTATTTTCGATACATATCATCGCGTGAATTTCGCTCACCAAACCGATTCAGATACTAGAACAGGTGGAAATTGTTGCTACTTTTCAGATGGTATCGGACAAGACAGTGTTCGAATGTGAAAGTAAGTGCGAAGTCGCAGCATGCTTAAGCATGGCGTCCCCCGCACAGTATGGCACACTGCTCGCTTTGTTGGACTGAAGGCAAATGTGCGGATGTGGCTTTGTTAGGGTGAACGTCTTTTCCAGACAACCACTTTCCATCCTTCCTCCTGTTCCTTTTTCCTTCTTCTCCCTTTGTTGTTTCTTGTCTTTAAATGTCACCTTTACATAACAATACAGCTCTTCGTCAACACCAGAATTGCCACGGTATTCATTGCTGCTCCAGGGCTCTTAAAACACCACTGCAATAAGAATGTTTAAACTTCGTCAATGCGTGTGTGCCTGAAAACCGATAAAACTGAATTCATTACTTGACTCCAATGCCGTATGTTAGAACACAGCTTTAAAGTAATATGCCAAGGTGACAATCAATGCACTATCTCCCTGTCACACTCCGGTTCATTTCTTCAAGGAGCAGTGACGTCAGCTAGATGCATGTAGCATTTTTTTTGCGTCAACGCGTAGTTATCGATACGCGAGTAAACATTCAGTAATAATGCGACAGATGGACTAATTATATGTGATATCGATGGGTACGACCAGTATCAAAGCCAGTTGAAAACGGCTGCAAAGCCCGCCAATTTTTAGCGTTACTGGCATCATAGGTTATCCACACTCATCTGTTAACCCGTCACACAAACACACACGTACACACACACACACACACATACGTACACACACGTACGTACACACACACACACACACACACACGTACGTACACACACACACACACACACGCGCGCGTACGTACGTACGTACACACACACACACACGTACGTACGTACATACACACACACACACATACGTACGTACACACACACACACACACGTACGTACGTACGTACACACACACACACGTACGTACGTACACACACACACACAAACACACGTACGTACGTACACACACACACACACACACGTACGTACGTACACACACACACACACATACACACGTACACACACACACACACACACACACACACGTACGTACACACACACACACACACACACACACACACATACATACGTACACACACACACACACACACACACACACACACACACACACACACACACACACACACACACACATACATACATACATACATACATACATACATACATACATACATACATACATACATACATACATACATACATACATACATACATACATACATACATACATACATACATACATACATACATACATACATACATACATACATACATACATACATACATCGCATATGCAGAACAGATTACAATCATTTCCTGGACTGAAAGACGTGTCCGAATGCTTCCCTCCTGTCTAGCTCGAGCTTTCTCAAATCCGCACTTCACGTTCCTTCCCACCCTTCCACAACCAGGCATTGGTAAATTGGAATACGGGTAATCTCAATATCATTTCTTGCTTCATTCACGCCAGAGTATCACCGAATTTCGCTTCCTCCCTTCGCTTCAGCTTTTTATGGAACACGCTATCACTCACCAGAACCTTATCACGCTGCGCTCATTACTTCACCGCTTCGCCGATTGCTTCATTCATGGCTACCATGCTGTTATCCGCGATCACAGATTACAGAGTGGTTATCGGCTCACAAGTCATCAATACGCCTGTGTACACACTAAGGTCCGAGGCGAACCCAATCGGTTGATCGATCATCTTTCTTTATGCAAAATTTAGAATATTGCGTTCTCTAAACGGTGTTCTGCCGAATGAGCAAATTCGCAGAGCATTATAGCAACGGAAAATGCGAAAGTATTGAAGTTGGCGCAGCAGCAGAAAAACGCGTTCACACGTTATTACGGCACTACAACTCAGAGGCAAGGAATTTTCTCAGAAAAGCCAGACGTCGAAATTCGCCACACGCTTTTCGAAAATCTGAAAACGTGAAGCCTCTCAGGAAAGTTTATAGTTTTTATTCAGATAAGAACATTTTTAGACAATACTTCGCAACGAAGTAGTGTTTTAAAAGATTTCAATCTTATTTCTACGCCTGTTGGACTTGAAATGGCTCCAGACCGCATGAGGATGGTAGCATGTATCGCATGCAAAAAATAACTGATTTGCATGTGAAGTTTCGTATTGTTTGTTGATTGCATGATAACCGAAAATCTCATGCATTTAGAGCACGTTATTGCACTTGGCGAGCACGGTTACTTGTTCTGCATGAAATTTTTGAGATTGCACTGACGTGTAGAAGTTTCTGCATGGAAAGCTAGTAAAAAAAACAATACTCATAAGATAAGTAATCTCGTGCTTTCGATTGCTTGCTTAACATATCATTTTGAAGATTACTGGTAGTCTGAAAAGCTGTTCATTTGACCATCAATCTCTCTCAAACAAATATGTAGACCTTGTTTTCCTTTACGAACGCGCGTTCATAGCAATGCAATGATTTTCTACTTAGCGCCTGCAACCTTCAGTAGACATTATTTAGGAAAGTTGTACTTCCGTATTTTCTGGCTTGTGGGACGAGAAGGATTCGTTTAAGTGCAGATCACTCAATTGGTCCGGGTTGTCGTACGCCGTATAGTCGCCTCGTGTAGCACAGCGTAAGACCGGTAAAAGCACGTTTAGAATAGCCATCTGTAGCATACTGAGCATGCATTCGTGCCAAGGCAAAGGCTTCTTCCTCTTGTTCTTAGAGAGCCTTGTTGATATGAAGCGTTGAGCGCTTTATTGTGAAATAACTAGAGAGGAGAAGCAAGGAAAAAACGAAATAGAAATAAAAATGGATAGAATTGAAGAGAGAGAAAAGACCAAAGAAACGTGAAAAAGAAACAAGAAAGAAATAAAAAATAAAACAGAAGAGAAACAAAAAAAGGCTGTGCAGTTCCACACTTCCTATAAGCTTGGAAATACTAGTACGAAGCTGCATTATTATGACTTTTTTTATGTTAATGCCGCGAATGTTGTCCCTTTGTAGTTTGCCTCTATTCACTTTTGTGCAGTTGCTATCGCTAAAATGTCGTTTACGATTATCGAAATCATCTTGCGTTGCATTTCAGAGCCCATTTCGTCAATGTAGCAAAAGCTCGGAATACTATAAAAAGAAGAACTTCAAAATGTTACCCACGTTCCGCGCCAAGGATTACTTCTCGCAACCCTCATAACGTCGTCTAGTCACGCTGCGATCAAATAAACTGAAAGTGTATCTCACATTTCTGAGTAGTCCTCACTTCCTTGCTTGATGCTGGCTTGCTGGTCGGGAATGAAGCATCCGAAATCCTTAATTGGCTACTTTGCGAGCGCAATGACCAGGTCATTCGTAATCAAAAAATGTCTTTTTTCTTTGTTTATTGTTTGTTCGGTGATGTTTCTTTTCGTCACCATATGCAACAAACATTGATAGGTGATGAATTTTATTATAGATATCATTACCAGTTCAGTTACTTAAAACAGACAAGGTCAAACTGATAACTTAACGACACCGTAATATATCGAAGCTGTGTCGTTCTTCATCCGATGTGCAGTAAAACGCATCCGTAACTGGTAGAGGGTACAAAAACTTAAGTATGACAGGATACGTTCTTTTTTATGAACAAATTCTCTAATAAAATAAGATGAACATTATCTCAAAAACTAGAAACACACAGCTTTATGTGTCACACATCTGCTCAAGTGTATATGCATAATTTATGTTGTGTGTCACTGCACAGGCAGCCATTTTTCTTTTAATGCCGACATTTAAGACATGTCAATCTGAAATGTAGGCATCATTCTTTGACACAGTTCATCGATTCATGTGTGTATTCATTAACTCACTCTTGTGTTTTCTGTTCATTTTTTTTTCATCTCCTCCCCAGTTGAAAACGTCATCCAAATGAGAGGAATCAAACCTTGCGATTTGAAGAATTGAACATGGAGCAAGAAAAAAAAAACATGAAATGGGGATTACGAGAAACACGTGTTGTTGGTTACCGGGAAAAAAAAAATCGTCGCCGCCCCCCACATACACATAGGACACGCTGCACACAACTACAGTCCCACCACGTGGACCACGACGATCGATGTATTCGATGCGAGGCAAGGCGGCTCCAAGAAGTCGTACACATCTCATCACAAAAGTACGGCTTAGGCCTGCATCCATCATCCGGCTGGAGTGGGATATAAAACAACGAATCGCTGGACTACTGCTGAACATCTGGACCTGATCTTGCAGCGCAGCTGCACTTCGAAGCCCTTCGACGCGGTTCCGAGTGTTGTCTTGAAAACACGAGTCCTTTTTTTTTTCTTTCCCACAGCACCACAAATCTATGTGCGGTTTTCTGGCACTGTTTGCTGCACACAACTTTTATCTCACATTTAGCAGCTACGCACTCGCGAAGGCATGTAACAATCGAAAGGTATCGCAGACCTGTGCATATTTGATCACTAGTAGCATACATCGACGTTGTGGGCCGTTTTCCTTCTTTAACTGTGAAGTGGCTTTTGTGCTCGCTTTCTTTCTTTCTATTTGTTCTGCGAAGAAACAGAAGTGGTGCGTTAGAGATGATTAACAATAAAACAAATTGCTAGTTCTTAACGCTTGAATGGAGAGAGAGAGAGAGAGAGAGAGAGAGAGAGAGAGAAGGAATAAATTGAGAGAAAGGCTTGGAGGTCAAGCAGAATTGTAGCATCCGGTTTGCTACCCTTCACTAAGAAGAGGGGTGAGCAAGATCAAGCAGAAAGCGGAGACAAAAAGTAGGCGGGTTATATGATGGAGTCATCTGGGCCCGTAAAATCACGAAAACATCTTACGCTAAAAACTTTCCTAATCTTTCAGCCAATCACGACGCGGGACGTAGCATTAGTGAAGCTGGCTATCCAATAGAGAAAAGCACCTACAAAAGCGACGTTTTGTCGATTCGGCCTCTAACGTAATAAGCGTTTTGCCAAACACGACTGGAATTCCTTTGAATATGTGAACATATTTTGCGAAAGCACGTGAAGTGTAATTTTATTTTAATAAAGCTGGATTTTGTTTTGTTTTTTTTACGAATAACTAGTTTTGTGGTGCGAGCGTAAATAACGCAACCCTAAAAGCTTGCCAAAGATGTGTGGTCCCTCTCGCTGCTGCGATGTTTAGCGATTTCACCGCCTTTAACGTAAACGACGATCGAAGAGAAAGTAAATAAAGAATAAACTTTCATGCTGCTCGCCTTTTCATATACATACCATACCTCATTTTGTTCATTTTACCAATTAGTATTTTTCCATCTGTTTGTTCATTGAATTATGTGTATATATATTGTTTCTTCTGTTTCAACATGTTATTTTTTTGGTTTTCTTGAAAGCTTTACCGACATCTCTCTCTTTAGAGATTATATGCTGGTTATACCATTCGCTTTCGATTGATTTGTAGTGACTCACTACCTTTCGAGGGAAAAAAACGTTCTTCACGAATACGAACACTTCGTTAGGAATTACGCAATTCTTTGGCTGCATTATCATTACTAAAATTGTACAACGTTCCTGACAAATAAACAGATGAATAAAACTAAAAACATTTTTTAGGCGTCCATTGGTGAATTTCGAGTAACGCACTCGTCTGCCAACTGATGAATGTTTTGTGTTTTTTTGTGTGTTTTTTTGCAGCGACTTGCGTAAGACACTCAATGCTTACATCCTCTTACTGTGCCGCCATATATTGTTATTTAAATCACATTTGTGGCACATTTGTGACACATTTGTATCTTATGGGCTTTCAGTACAGACCCCACAACAGCACTATTTGTTTCAGCGCTGAGTTGATGTAATCAAAAGATAAAGAAAAAAACATTGCTTTAATTAGTGAAAGAGTGAGCTGTTGCAATGTCTTGTTTAATTTTTTTTAGAACTTGAACGTTTGTAATATGCGCAAACGCAAGTGTTATTCCACGCAGCACCTTATATTTATCTAACACTGTGTTGAAAAAATAAAATTGGCAGAACGAAGTGTGCGCCTATATTTACCTGTATTTGCGCTATGTGGATTGTTCTGACTGTTGTTGTTGTTGTTGTTGTCACATGGATTTCTGTCACCTCTCGTTCATCGTGTATTCGAACGAGTGGTATTGCATTGTCTTCATGGCATCCTGAAATAAACACTACGTTGTAGTCTGTTAATTAGAGTACGCTTCCGTTTCTTGTTACCTTGTATGTACTGCGCAGATGTTTATGTTTTCCTTGTTACGGAGGACAGGAGTTAAATACAGAAGCAAAGATAAACTTGGGAGGACAGTACTTTGTCCTGAATGAAGAAAATATTATATTTAGTCTGATAGTAATAAATGCTCACTCTCCAAATGAGGGATTTTTTTTCTAAAAGAGCGAAATGCAGAGACCAAAACTAGGCTAAATTTCTGTGGAACGTAAAGCATGCCTAAGTATCCTTAACTTCTAGAACAGTTCTAATTAAAATGGGGCAATTTTTATTCTAACGTGAGCTCAAAGTGGCAGTTTGTAATCAAAAATGAGCCCTCCAACTGTTTCGATCAAAGTGAGCCACATTAATTAAGCCAGCACTGCGCCAACAAACATGATCAAAACAACACACATGCATCACACCCGAAATATTTCATTTGTGTCTTAGTTGCTTTTGTAATCGTGTTTACGTTCCACAATTAAGTTTGCTAGCGGGAGTTGGCACTCGCCCCGCCGCGGTGGTCTAGTGGCTAAGGTACTCGGCTGCTGACCCGCAGGGCGCGGGTTCGAATCCCGGCTGCGGCGGCTGCATTTCCGATGGAGGCGGAAATGTTGTAGGCCCGTGTGCTCAGGTTTGTGAGCAGGTTAAAAAACCCCAGGTGGTCGAAATTTCCGGAGCCCTCCACTACGGCGTCTCTCATAATCATATAGTGGTTTTGGGACGTTAAGCCCCACATATCAATCAATCAATCGGGAGTTGGCACTTACTGAAGGACATGATGTTTAATGACAAAACTTCATTGTAAAGAGTAAGAGGTGGACTTGCCTACTTCTTTTTGCAGATTAGTGATTCTTTTCGAGTTTAGCGCAACAATATCTTGTCCTCCATTCACTTCAACACGGTATATATGAAATAAAACAGGCATGAAATAAAGACATTGGGCGTCTATCTATTCCCTAAAGAAGAAGAAGTGGTGGGAAATGGCATGGCATAAAACTAGCTGGAATACGTTTCAAGACCTTCAATAGATGCCGGGAACAAGAAAACGCTGATGACAGTCCAGAATAGTGCGCTTTCGCCACGAACAACCACTCTCTCGAAGTCTGGCGATTGCACTAAACACATGCCTCGAAGCACTTCACCGGCGAAAGCACAAGTATGTTGTCAGTTGTATCACAAAATATTGTTATACCATACATTCGAACTGTTTTACACTTATTTTACGAGCTAATTCATGACCAAATAAAATGTTTCTATCTGTGTGAGTCAAATACAAATTTACTCCCCAAAACTGATGATACTCGGCTATGTAGATTTTAGCCACAATATAGATTCGTTGTATTTAGGGGAGAGCAACATACTGGAAAAGAGTTG
The DNA here is from genome assembly GCA_013436015.1 of Rhipicephalus annulatus. Classification (NCBI taxonomy): domain Eukaryota; kingdom Metazoa; phylum Arthropoda; class Arachnida; order Ixodida; family Ixodidae; genus Rhipicephalus; species Rhipicephalus annulatus. The sequence goes on from WOVY01005530.1 coordinate 40,820, forward strand.
TTTGAGCAGGCCCAGCCATTGATTGATTGGTTTGTGGGGTTTAACGTCCCAAAACCACCTTATGATTATGAGAGACGCCGTAATGGAGGGCCCCGGAAATTTCGACCACCTGGGGTTTTTTAACGTGCACCCAAATCTCAGTACACTCGCCTACAACATTTCCGCCTCCATCAGTAATACAGCCGCCGCAGCCGGGATTTGAACCCGCGACCTGCGGGTCAGCAGCCGAGTATCTTAGCCACTAGACCACCGCGGCGGGGCCAGGCCCAGCCATATTATCGAGATGAAAAAAGTGCTTTTTTTCTCAATTTCATTTGAAGTGCATTGGGCTCTTTAAAAAAAAAAAACGCCCCAAGTGTTACCATCGCGCACTGGGCAGAATGAGGAAAGGGAAAATCACAAAACAGTACCTATTCAGCTAATTTTTTTACAAGGATTTGTGGACATTTGCACGTAGGGCCATTTCTCGTCAGCGACAGCGATGGCCTGCTGTAATTGAATGGAAAATAGGGGGAACATTATATCTGACGAAAAAAAAATCTAGTTATCAAAAGGGACTCCATATTCTACATAGCAGAGACTTAATCAAACATTCTGTTTAAATTAAAGTGTCACACGCCATTCCCAGAGTGTTTCATATTTTACTAGGGGGCCCTATGTATTTCCAATTGGTGGTGTTCAATTGTCTCGGGAAGCCACTCGCCTTGTCACACGTTACTGAAATTTCACCAAAGTGTTCCAGTATAGGGTCTCTGTTGATGCCGCAGTCACTCTTAATAATTGGCTTATTTTTTAAAAAAGATCGCTTTTTCGCCTATATCCCTTTCAGTTATGGCAGGACGCGACTGTTGCCTCCGAAAGATGGCACCACGTACAGATGCCTCCAAATCCTGGTAATGAGAGCTAGGCACAACGTGAATGAAGAAAACTTCAAATATATAAAAAAACAACCTAGTTATACAGTGTTATACAGGAGGTTATTTTTGGAACACGTGTCTACGTAAATATGCTCTACATTAGTTCTCCAACCCGTAGTAGTGGTGTAGTGCTCATGGAGCTTGACTGTTGACTAGAAGGTCGCAGGGTCGAATCCCGGCAGCAGGGCCCGTAGTTCGATGGAGGTGAAATACTAAAGCGTCGTGTACGTAGACATAGATGATCAAATTGTCCAGAGCACACCACTACGGCGTCCCTCTAAATCATATCGAGGTTTTGGAACGTGAAACCCCGGTCATTATATTTGTTCCTCGCTTTTCAACGCCATCTTGTGGCGTCTGGTAAGCTCCCTGCGCCATCTAATCGGCGAAAGGAGGCGACACTTGCATACAGCTCGAAATCGCACGAAAATATTAGTTATCGAAATATCATACCCTTACTATATATTGCTGATCTAGGTGTCCACGCGTTATTCTTGTCGAGGCCAACATCAACTGGTCAATAGTGACAGAAATAACCACCCGAGCTATTCGTACAGATGGTTAACCAGCGAAAGCTGCAACGTGTGGCTCCGGTGTTTTTCACAACATAGCCTAATCCCTGTGGTGCGTTGAAGTATTGGTTACGTGTGTGCAGAAATCTTAGTTGCTGTTCACCACCCATTTTCAGTTGACCACAGGTGAGTAGTGAGACATCACCAACTTCGCTGGGAAATACGTTCCTGTTCGTTTATTAACCGCGGTGGAGGATTGGCCAAGAAATGAATGGTTTTGTAAAACATAAAATTTTGGAGTATTGCAGGTTGTAAAATAAAAAACAAGATTACAAATTACATAGGAATTTACGGTGTAGGATCTAATTAATGTATATATCTATACGAAACAAAAAACAACAAAGCTATATATTTTTCCTATATTAATACCTAAAAAGTACATTGATAGCTAAAAATATAAAATACCTAAAGGGTTATACATATATCAGCATTATTATCCCTATGTGTCTGCGACATAATATATATATATATATATATATATATATATATATATATATATATATATAGAGAGAGAGAGAGAGAGAGAGAGAGAGAGAGAGAGAGAGATGAAATAGATGATGAAAGTTTCTTCTGGCTACCGTAATAAAAGTTATAAACTTCGAGAATAGTGCAGTATAGGAAACAAAACAATAAAATATTTATTTAATCCTAACAGTTTCGGCTGGTGGACCAGCCTTCTTCGGAGGATCTAAGTGAAATGGGAAACTTAGATCCTCCGAAGAAGGCTGGTCCACCAGCCGAAACTGTTAGGATTAAATAAATATTTTATTGTTTTGTTTCCTATACTGCACTATTCTCGAAGTTATATATATATATATATATATATATATATATATATATATATATATATATATATATATAATGCTACGTAGCTGACGTATCAGCGGTGAAAAGACGACAACGAGGAAGTGGTCTGTCGGTTGCGCGTGCTGCTTCCATCTTAGTCGACGCCATACGCATCATTTTGAATATAGATTTTAAATAGACACACCTCGTGTCATTTTTACGTAACATCTTTGTGGTGGAGGTGCTGGGTTCTTCCCCGTCTTCATCACGAAGCTCCGCAACGGCCGCATCATCATAGGTCCAGCCATGTCACAGGTTGAACAACCATCGTCTTCGCCACCTGCCCCTACCGTGACTTCTACATACGTCGTTCTACCTCCTGCTCGTGATCCCGGTGTATTTTCTGGTCAGGATGGCGTTGACGTCGACAAATGGATCAACTGGTACGAACGGGTCAGCGCAAGCTATAGGTGGGACCCGACTCTTATGCTTGCCAATGTGCTTTTTTTACCTCGATGGCCCACCGCGCGTGTGGTTCGAGACGCACGAAGCGGAGATTACGAGCTGGGACTCCTTTAAAGAGAAGATCCGCGACCTTTTTGGCGACACCATTGGGCGGCAGATCGCAGCGCGGAATCAACTGGCGGCCCGTGCACAGACGTCGACGGAGTCGTACGTCGCGTACATTCACGACGTCATCGCCCTATGCCGCCAGATTGACGAGCACATGAGTGAGTCGGAGAAAGTGGACCATGTGCTGAAAGGCATAGCAGACGACGCATTTAATCTACTAGTTTACAACAACGTTGCCACCGTCGACGCCATCATGAAAGAGTGCCGGCGGTTCGAAGAAGCTAAGAGCCGCCGTATTACTCAGCGATTCACCCGGCTGCCCAACACGGCCGCAACCTCATCGTGTGAAGCCGCCCGCCAGTCTCCCACGTATGACAACGTCACACGTATTGTTCGTCGGGAAATCGAAGCCGCCTGTCCGGCTCCTCTTCAGCCACCCGTTTTCGCAACGCTCGCCTCTGACCAACAACAGCCGTCAGTGGCGTTAATACAAGCTCTGGTGAGGCAGGAGTTTGCGAACCTCGGACTTCCCTCAGCATGTCCCCTGACTCGCCCTGAAGTCCCTTCCTACTCCCGAGGACAAGCTCGCCGTTCACCTCGAACAATGCCCTTCCGTAACCCTTCGGAATGGCGAACACCCGACGACCGGCCTATTTGTTTTTCCTGCCACCAGCCTGGGCACGTTTCTCGCTATTGCCGCCGCCGTTGGCCAAACCAACCACGTCAGACTTTCTCTACCTCGGCGCTCATGCATACGACGAGCCCTCGACGTTCAGACGCCACACCCTTTAATTTCTATTCGTCGTCATCTTACGAACCTTCCACTGACGCTCCTTTGCCCGGTCGCCGCTACCCTGACGCCCCTTCCTCCGGTCGCCGCAGCTCTCGCTCCCCGTCGCCGCTACGTCGCCAATCCCGCTCTCCGCCACCTCGGCGCTTTTCCTCGCCGAGCTTCTCTGGACGACCGCAGCAGGAAAACTAGATATTGCAGCTTATAGAGGTGAAGCTGCAATACCAATGACGACCGAAAATCCTCTACTGACGCTTCCCACGCACCATAGCCTGCTTGAAGTACAAGTCGACCATGTTCCTGTGACCGCCCTCATTGATACAGGTGCGCACCTGTCTATTATGAGCGCTTCTCTACGCTGCCGCTTACAAAAGATTATGACGCCATCTACGACGCAGGCAATACGTGTTGCCCATGGCGGTACTGTACCAGTAATCGGAATGTGCACTGCTCGTGTCAGCATTGCTGGTCGTCACGCCGTGCTCCTTTTTGCCGTGCTAGCCTGCTGCCCTCATGACCTCATACTTGGCCTTGATTTCCTTTCAGCACACTCAGCCTAATTGATAGTTCGCCTGGTACCCTCAGCCTTGATCTACCAATCTTTGCCGACTACTCTGCAAAGCCCACCAGCCGCTTGAGCCCAACCACTTTCGTTCGCCTGCCACCTCGAGCCGTCACGTACGTGTCTTTGTCATCGACCCCTCCCGCTACTGACAGTGATTATATCGTTACGCCAATTACTGACGTTCGGCTGACGCGCAGTGTTACTGTGCCCTATACCATCGCGACCATAGCGGATAACTGTGTGTTACTTCCGCTCCTTAACTTTGGTTTCACCCCTCAAGTGTTGCCCTGCCAGATGTCTCTAGCCCAGCTAACTGCCATAACAGAGGACGATGTCAGTGTTGTCGCTGTATCTGCTCCTGATCGAAGCGCAGTCTCACGGTCACCCAGCTCAGACGATGGTATGTTTCGAAACATGATTGGATCGGAGCTGTCGCCTCACCAGGCCGACGCTCTCTGCCAAGTTTTGGCCTCATACAGTGACATTTTTGACATCGACGATCGTCCCTTGGGCCAGACTAAAATTGTCACTCACCGAATCAACACTGGTGACTCTGCGCCCATTCACCGTCGGCCATACCGCGTGTCAGCATCTGAGCGAGAAGTGATTCAGAAAGAAGTGGCCAAAATGCTTACGAAAAACGTAATCGAACCATCAACGAGCCCTTGGGCATCTCCCGTGGTATTAGTAAAAAAGAAAGACGGCTCATGGCGTTTCTGCGTTGATTATCGCCACCTCAACAAAATTACCAAAAAAGACGTGTACCCTCTACCACGCATTGACGATGCCCTTGATTGCCTCCATGGCGCCACCTTCTTTTCATCTCTCGACCTCCGATCTGGCTACTGGCAAATTGCTGTAGATGACATGGACCGAGAAAAGACCGCCTTCGTTACCCCTGACGGCCTTTACCAATTCAAGGTAACGTAACATATATATATATATATATATATATATATATATATATATATTATATATAGAGAGAGAGAGAGAGAGAGAGAGAGAGAGAGGGAGAGAGGCTCCAAAATACAAATATGAGACAGCCAGCCTTCAGAATTCCCCACTGTTATCGAACCAGTGGTCAGAAGTGGAGCTCGCTCAATTTGTGTGACACGTATGCGCTAACAGTTCTTGCGCATATGGTACGGACGAATTTCGGTTTACCCAAGCCATATACAGATTCACTGTAAAATTGAGGCGAATTCCTCAGATATGCCTCATCAAGCGTGAAAATGCACCTCCGCCATCGGTGGTCCCAAAACGGGTGATGCGAGAATGATTCCACGATGATGTCGCCACATGACGTCATAGATAAACTAAATTTGTGACATTACAATGACTTCATCATACGACATCGTCGTTTGCATGGAGGCAATGCAAAACAAGGTGAGTTTAGGCAAGTGACGCAATTAGTGAGGGGGGCATGGCGGTGAGGAAATCATGCGTTGTGTTTGTATACTAGATTATATCGGAGGGGGGGCGGGGGGAGGAAATGGGGGGAGGGTGTTCCAGCACTCCCATGCCCCTCGCCGAAGAGCCACACAATACAATACGAGCGCATGGTTCTTCCTTCGTTCGTTGTCTGTTTCCACGCGCTTAGTGCGCTGAAGGAATATGAATTACCATCTAGCCCACCTTTAGATCATATTGCAATGTATATTTCTTCTATTTTGGCGACATCGGCTCAGTAAAATTTCCCTAAACTTGATACATTGAGTCTATGGTCCCATGAGAAAACAATATTCGTCCTCTTTGCGGATTTGTAACTGCCAATTTCCTAGCAGACACAAAGTCTCTGACGCCGCGGTGTTTGGTGCGGGAATTCCAAGATGGCTTAGCTAGCCGCATTTCTTGACTTTTTTAGCGTTTTTTTTGTTTACCAAACGTCTTCTCGTGGTAAGAGGGATTTTCTCAGTGTCATGAAAATTTAATTTACTGGTATACAAAAAATTACTGTTGTCCCATCAAGTGGCAATGTTCGACGCAGCAAAGTGAGGGGAAAAAAAGGACTCGCTTCGAGTGTCCAAATTCTGAGTTCACTCCGTAAAAGTCCGACTTCCAGCCTTGGAAGTTTAGTCCGCGCCGATTTTCATGTAAATCGTGGAGCTTATGTGAGAACGTCCTCATATACGCATCGGCATATGATTGGTGACCTAAATAAAAGGAAAATTTCGTATGGCACGAAACGTAGTGATGACACTTTCTCTGCGTGTAGCGAACACCTAACACACTCGAGATTACCTCAGATCTCGCCATATTACTCAGGCACAATATGCCAAGTCACGACAGATTTATTTTGCGTGGAAGACTTCAAGGACTATCAAGACTCGTACGACTGCAATGGATGCAAATATAAGCAGAGGTCCCCACGAATCCCGGCCATCTGACATCTTTAACGTGCATTGACAGCCCCGCCGCGGTGGTCTAGTGGCTAAGGTACTCGGCTACTGATCCGCAGGTCGCGGGTTCGAATCCCGGCGGCGGCGGCTACATTTCAGATGGAGGCGGAAAAGTTGTAGGCCTGCGTGCTCAGATTTGGGTGCACGTTAAAGAACCCCAGGTGGTCGAAGTTTCCGGAGCCCTCCACTACGGCGTCTCTCATAATCTTATGGTGGTTTTGGGACGTTAAGCCCCTCACATCAATCAATCAATCAACGTGCATTCACACCGCAAAGCACACGTGCCTCCTCCATTTTCACCGAAACGTGACCACCACAGCCGGAATCGAACCTGCGACTTTAGGTCAGCAGCCGAGGAACGTAAATGTTGTACCACTGCGTTGAACTGAGGAGGTGAAACTTCGAAACCGGGATACGTTTCAGCTTGCGTGTGGAAGTCTTGTTTGCATTCCCTCGCAACTATATATGTGTGCATTCAATATGAGAAGTTCGCCTCATCTCGGACACATCCCGCACACTGAGTTCAGTAGTTTCTATAGCACGCATTTTAATGAGATAAAGTTAAAGAGCTCGTCTCGCAGAAATTCAGGCGTCAGCGTGTGAGTGAGGAATCAAGCGTCTTTGCGTGATCGAAAATTCGAGAAAGATGCAAATGAAATAAACAATTCTGAAAAATTGTGGGTGTAAGTACGGGATACAACTCGGGTCGTTTGCGTGGCAAGCGAGTGTTGCACCACGCAGCCACGCCTCTATTTTAGGGGCAAAGCTCTTTCTATTTTAGGGGCGAAGCTCTTTAAGGCGTGGATCTGTACATTTTCCGAGGTATGTAGTTGTATAGTTGGTAGGCACCTTCAATTTAGTTCTTGCAGTGTTCGCTAGATGGCGGTAGTTTATGCAAATTGTTATAAAACTAGATGGCGGTATTTGGAGTGTTCACTATATAGCGGTACTTGTAGTTGATGAATATAGATGTTAGATGATATAAAACTATAGATGGCGCTACCTGTAGTTGATAACGAAAGATGCGAGATGTTATGATAGGAATGATGTAACATATGGCGCATGTCATTGGTGGAAGGCAATCGTTCGATTTAGTGTGGTGACTTACGCCATTGGGGAAGGGTTGTAATAAAGTTCGTTTGCTGGTGGCGTGCCATGAAGCTGCGCGACACCGCTACGAAGATCCTGCCATATACGAGGAGCGGGAGGCCCAAGCGGCACGACATACACACACAGCGTTTCTCGTGTCTTTAAATGATGATCGACTCGGTGAATTACACGGAAGATTCACGGTTTGCCTATGATTACCTCCGGAGCTTCGCCCACTCATCATCATTCACCCCGTGGATATGCGGTGATTTTATTTTGTTCGTGGTATTTATTTTAATGCGTATTTGGAATTATAATAAGGAAGTAGTGATACACTTACTCAGCGACAATAATTGCACTACTGCTGCACAAACATTCGAATGCTTACGTACATACTCAGCAAGTCCAGAAAAAGAGGGAAAGCTTTTCAAAAGGCTGGTAAGAATGAGCACCTCATCAAGATGGGTTGCCAATCTGGTTGGAAGTCAAGTTCTCCGTAAATATCCTTTAGCGGAAGAGCCATACGCATGAAATGCCTACTTCAAGCAGTCGTTGATTCTGGATTACTGTCTTGCATGAGCGTTTTCCACAGACTCTTGTCGGGCCGATGGGCCCTTACATGCAGCACGCACCGTGGAAAGCAGGGCGAGAAGAGCACATCGCATTGCACATGAGCGGGACGATCGTCAGCATCCAAAAAGCCACAGGGGGCGGAAAATTATTGATATGTGGGGTTTAACGTCCCAAAACCACCATATGATTATGAGAGACGCCGTAGTGGAGGACTCCAGAAATTTCGACCACCTGGGGTTCTTTAACGTGCACCGAAATCTGAGCACACGGGCCTACAAAATTTCCGCCTGGGGGGGGGGGGGGGTGGAAAAGTGGCTGGCCGATAAGCAGGGAGGTAAGCCGAGCCAACACCCTCTGGATGAGCCCGCAGGCTTTGGGGGGGAAGCCCAGCGATGTGATGCGGTGCCGGTCGCGCTGGGCGCGATGGGTTTTTTCCTCCCTGCGTTTCAGATATCGCGCCGAAGTCTCCGTACGTCACATTGCAGATTTCAAAGTACATTTTTTTCTATTAGTTCAGTGACCTGAGAGTGAGGGAATAGGCAATGTATGAAGGAAAGTGTAGTGAAACTAACTGCCATGCTTAACAAACACACGTGTCCTGCATGCATGTTTCACGATAAAACATCAAATATTGCCGTAATAATGCGGGGTACAAGAGTATCACGGGTGTCACGATCGGGCGTCAGAACATAGGATTATCATAATGACTTGCGAGTTAAAGGCCAGTCACCCACTAGAAAAGGCGCACGCGCTGCTGCACCCATGGTGTGCTGCACCCTTATGGCCACGTAGTGGGTACATAGCAAGTTCTAAAAGGTCATAGCTACCGCGTTCAACTCATAAAGGCGAAGCTTAAGGGTCCCCCCCACCCCCCCCCCCTTTTTTTTTTTCCAAACGACGAAAACGCACCGCACAAGATGTATGGGGGGAAACTTTTTATTTTCAGCTTGCTGTCTTCAGATGTGCCCTAAACATGGCGTAAACATAAAGTAATGATAGTCAGTGAATTAGATATTGAAAACAAATTAATTGAGAGCAATCATTAAAGTCTCCTCGGTTTGTTGTGCCCACAACTTACGATAATCGCTTTTATCTTTCTATCTAATATTATGTGCCGAGCACTCCAGGAGACCGGGCTGTCGTGTGCTGTCGTATACTGTCGTTATCGCTTGGCGTAACGCTCCGCGTTTAGCTTATTGAGCGTGCGCGTGCGCCTCGAACACGTCTCTGCATACGTCACGTCCATTAACACAGGCTAGCTCCTTTATCTATCTCTTTCTTCGCGAAGAAGCGCCTAAAAGTAAACGCCAATTACCTAAAACAGCACAACCTGGCTTTCTAGGATGGTGGCGCCATCTGCCGTAAGTAACGAGAGTCTCGGGAAATCAAAACCGAAAGCGCCTCCAACCGTTTCGCTCGGCAAGCCGCCGCGCTGCGTATAAAAATGCGGCAACCCCCCGTCGGAGCTGGCCGGGAAAAGCTGCTAGCATCATCAACTCGGTCTTTAGCTTGGGGTCTCGCACCACGTCTCGAGCCCGACCAGCCTGCGGTGGCGCCGTCTCGCTGAAACGGGGAGAGAGGAAAGAGAAAGAAGAAAAGAAAAATATCGCCGGCATCGGCGACGAAGGCGGAGCAGCAATGCGATCGTCAGAGCACGCATTTCGACGGTGAGATTCGGAAGCTCGAAGGCGTCACCGGCACTGCGAGAAAGCCGGTGAGGTTTTTTGAGTCCGCCGCGTAGGCGTCTTGACAGTCCGCTCCCGAGACATCGACGACACGCTCCAAGATGAAGATCGAGAACCTGCTCATACGGCAGCTCATCAACGAGTTCCTCGGAACAATGATTCTAATTGTAAGTTCTAATTTTTTTACAAAACTATTGATCTCTTTTCGATGGCGCAATCCAGCAAAATCATAGCATGACGTGAATGACAGCACCACGTCGTCGTGCCCGAAAGCATGCGTATAACAGGAAGCTTCAGCTGTCACCTCTCTTTCACTTCTTTCTTCTTCTTTATAGAAAACTCGCAGCATTTTTTAAATATTAAATAAACACTGATTCTCGCTTCGGAGTCATTAGGGGCACGGGTTGTATCGCGAATGAATGTTTTGTGTTTTCGCGCGCTTTGGCGCTTACCTGCAAGACGGGCGGTCGCTTTTGAAAGCCCAAGGTCAGGGAAGGGGACGCGCTGTTGTAGCGTGCTTTTAGCGCACATACGGAGCCCGAATTCGCCCATCGCAAATGAACATTACAAATTCTTAATTTTTTTTTTCAACGCCAGAGCTCGTTCGCGCACGCGTTAACTCCTTCAAGTTACGAATTTCATGACAAAAATTTCTTTAACTTTTTTTTCTTTTCTGTGGTCATTATCATGTTTGCACGTGGGATTACGTCATATACCCAAAGTTGTAATATGTGATGAGTGAGGGTGCGTCTCAAATCGAAGCACACATTTTTCGCTGTCTGATCTTATTGTCCATCTTCGTGTGCTCAGTGCTACAAATTTTAAAATTTGTGATAAATTTGTACACCTGGGCCAATTATTTGTTTATAAATTGCTCGTGAGCAAACAGATGTACGGAGTGCTTTTCTTATTTAAAAAGATGTGTCAAGAGATTCTTCACGCTCACTGTAATATCAGAGATTCCAGCAATGCATACGTAGCCAGGACAGGTGATACGGCCTGTATCGAACCTTATGCTCGTCAAAACCTGCCCGAGCTATGCGAAAAGAACATAACACAATGCTGAAGCAATCTCACGTGGTGCCATTGGCATCTGCGTCAATGCTACCGAGTGGTTTTGGTTACTCTACAAACAGAAATTGGCAGCTAGCTCGGTCGCTATAGGTTGCTTGTTGCGTGGAATATATGTGAAGTACAATTCCTGAAAACACCTGTGTCCCGCAATCGATTAACATCAATTACTCAGTATTATTATAATAAATAGTTGTGAGAGAAGAAGTATGTATACCACGCTGTTCTTTGATTTCGCATATTTGCACATAGTTTATGCCTACAAACAGCTTATTGTGTACGGTGTGTAGAAATCGGTGTATATATTGCGTCATCTCGTCTGTTTGTTGTTTTTTTTTACGCTGAACATTTTCGCACGCCACACAATACATTGACCTAGCGGTTGAGAGATAGGAAGTTTTTCAAATATCTGGTTTGAAAAATCATTTCACCTAAACTATTTCATAATAATGCAGCAGCATGGGCTACAGCACATAAGGGATAGAGAACGCCTAAAAATTTTTCCGTAAGCGGGGATTCCAGTACATCAGTTCATGTGTTCATTGCCTACAAAAGTCATCTGATATACGAAAAAAAAAATGGAAATACAGAGAAATTAAATAACCAGATGAAATAATTTACCCGAGGGATTGCAGGAAGGAAACAAAGATGGCGTAAAAGAAAAAAAAACAGACTGCGTTGTATCTGCTCCAACGCAAAAATAAACGCAAAACAAACTCTTTGAAATGTCTCGCGAATTGATAGCACTATTCTTATTTACGCAGTGAACTAGGACGAGAAATTACGAGAAAACGTCAGGAGGTTTCACCGCTTACTCGTGACTTGTGCCTCTACTTTGTTGAATTAACAAGTACACGACAGCGCAACAATCAGTTCGTTGCTTCACGAATCGCTTTAATATTACTCCTTAAAATATGCCGAAAAATACACTTATAGTACGAACACTTCGCTCTTGAAAATCAGCGCTAATTAGCCCCGTTTTCAGTTTATCGTCGTCGTCATCATCATCATCGCAATCATCATCATCATCATCATCATCATCATCATCATCATCATCATCGTCGTCAGCCTGACTATGCCCGCTCTTGTGCTTTCGGCTGTGACGTTATACCCGCGAACTTTTTAATCCCAACAGCCCACCTGACTTTCTCTCTCCCCTTCGTGCGTTTGCCTTCTCAGGGAATCCAGACAGCTACCTTAATGACCAGAGGTTATCCTGCCTACGTGCTACGTGCCCGGCCCATTTCTTCTTCTTGATTTTAACTATGATAACCTTAACCTTGGTTTGTTCTGTTCCCTTACGAAAGTACTAATCAGGTTATATATAGCACCTACTCAGCTTCGGATGATGCGAATTTATTCCTGTCTGCCGCAAGATTCGTACCGTCGTATTTTTTTTTCTTGTTTTGTTTTTTTTTGTAAGTAAGTGGGATGACAGTTTTTTTTTTTTTTTCACAAACAGCACCTGTACGCTGGCAGGCAGATCCATGCGAACGTGTCATTTCCAAAACCAATATGACACTGATAATTTTGGCGTAAGTATAGAGCAAAAAAAATTATAAAAGGAAGATTGCGAACGTGAAGTGCCCGTATATACTAAGCCAGACATAAACTCCGACTAATTAAATGTTGTAGAGAGTTTTAAATATGCTCAAAACAAAATGTACCCCAGGTTAAAGTTCGAGCAGAGTAGATCGTCGCAGTACTAGAATGGAGATTGCTCTTAATTCCCCGCCGCGTTGGTCTAGTGGCTAAGGTACTCGGCTGCTGACTCGCAGGTCACGGGCTCGGATCCCGGCTGCGGCGGCTGCATTTTCAATGCAGGCGAAAATGTTGTAGGCCCGTGTGGTCAGATTTAGGTGCACGTTAAAAGAACCCCAGTTAGTCGAAATTTCCGGAGCCCTCCACCACGGCGTCTCTCAATCTTATGGTGGTTTTGGAACGTTAAACCCCACATATCTATCAAATCAATGAGATTGTGCTTATTGTGATGCTATCGAATATACCCGCAAATACACGATGTGAGGTCTGTAATTATGCCCTCCGCACGTTTTCCTGTGTTTTTTCAATGTTTTTAGCGATAGATCACTTTTATTTAGTCCTAAAAATACCACATTAAAGCTAGGAATCGTCCGAACTTAATGGAGCTTTGCGATAGAAAACGCTGCACAAAGGTGATGTAATTTTACGGGATGCAATGGTCTCCCTAGTCAACATTACCTAGCGTTGATTGCAGATCGAGAAACTACAGTTGGCAGGTACGCACCTGATTTCTTGTTGTGTGGAATATACGGGAAATACGATTTCTGAAAGGAACACTGATGAAACGAACTTGATCGACATCTGCAAACCGAATCTATATATATGGGTTGAATTCAAGTTTTATTAACAACGAGCTCTTACAGCGTATTTTATAAAACGTTGCCATCGAATATGATAACACGCTAATGGGCTCTTCAACCTTCGAGTATCCCATATAACATGTAAGAAAACGAGGAAGGCGTCATAAAAATGCGTAGAGAGAGAACACAACCTATTTATGACCACTAGACGCAGTCAGTACAAAGATTCAGACGAGTATATAGTGACGAAACACAGCCTATTTATGACTGCTAGTCGCACTCAGTACACAGGTTCATAGAAGCAAAATGTGTTGCGCGAACAAACCTGATATGTGGGGTTCAACGTCCCGAAACCACCATGTGATTAAGAGAGACGCCGTAGTGGAGGACTCCGGAAATTTTGACCACCTGGGATTCTTTAACATGCACCCGAATCTGAGCACACGGGCCTACAGCATCTTCGCCTCCATCGAAAAATGCAGCCGCCGCAGCCGGGATTCGATCCCGTGACCTGCGGGTCAGCAGCCGAGTATACCTTAGCCACTAGATCACCACTTTGGGGCGTGCAAACAAGCCTATACGTGAAGTTCTGAAGAAAAAAAGTATTTCGCTGACGCATACGCAGTGAAATGCGTCTACTTGAGCTTTTGATTGTGCAAGTTGGGCGGATATCGTGCACGCGCTGATATGCTATTTCTAAAGTTTTTTTATTCTTCATTCCTATAAAAAAGTCTATGAGGTCGTAGAACGCATATCAACATGAATGTGATAACCCAGGCGGAGCCCTTCATTGTGTGCCACTATGAATTGCATATCGAAACTCCGTTGTTGCTGGAACCCTCTTGAAATGTTCGGTTCAGTGCGTTTACACCGCGCTCGCGTGGAGCTTTTGTTTCACGGTTAACGAGCCAGCTGCGCGTCAAAGAAGCGCGTGTGCCCGACCCCACGCGTCAGACTGCGAAAGGCTGCGAGGCCTTCTGCAATTAGGTCGCATTGACGCTCATCACGCGGCCCCACGTGACCTCGAGGGGCGTCTTGGCAGAACAGCCGGATCGACCCCGGGCCCTGCAGGGCTCTTTCAAGGTCAATTGAAGGGCGGCAACGCGTTTATAAAAGACAGCTGAGCCACGGCTGCTGCTTGCTGCCGCCGACGCAGGCGACCGGGCCAAGTTTTTTCTTTACACTGTGAACGTCAACGCAACGCTCATCTCCTCCACCTCCCCGGCCACCACTGTCTTCCTTTATAATAAGACACCACGCTTTCCGCAGGACAGTGACGATTGCCAGATTCGGTTCTGCGAGTGAATTGAACGCGACGGATCGGATTTGCGCGGCTCTTGCGCAAGGTGTTATCGCACTCCTCAAGGGCACTGGCGCGAAGAGTTTTTGGGATAAGGAGTAAAATTTGATACGGCCGGACACGCCAGCTGGTCCATGCTGGTTAGTGAGCAGCTTACATCGCATTTACCCACCCATCGACGCTTCACACAGTTCTATTGTCTGGTTGCGGCGCCACGACTTCGGTTACCTCGAAAATTTAGTAACGTACAGCCTGAAAATTACACTAGGCCCGTGAAACAAGTCCGAGCACTACTAGAGGCTCTTTGACTAATCGCAAACGAACAAAGAGCGTACGCAAGCTGGGTTGGTCGCTCAGATTACTGGCAGAAGGCTACAACGCTATGCAACCGCGTATGCTGCCTGATTACGTCATCTGCAGTCTTATTACGTCATGAAACCCACACCTACTAGAAAAAAGTTGGCTTCCATGTATGTGATCACCTTAAGTTACCTAGAGCATTTGAAGTGTTGACACTTCTATAGGATTGTCGGTCACGTGCAGTAGAGCTTCATAAAAAATAACTAAGATTTCATTTATATCAGGTCAGCACTACTTTGTAATGATGTATACTATGTAGAAATATGAGGAACGTCGAACTCATATCGTGATTTAGGAATTATGGTAATGTTACACTTGTACACGTCAATATGGAGGGTTGGCACGAATGATCACGCATGCAGTTTTGATGTCATCGACGTGACGCATTTCTTTCGGCGTCGTATATTTTTTTTGCGTTCAAGGCCTCGCTTGAGGTCTAGACCAAGGTCATTGCTTTCTTTATATAGCACAGCTCAATCATTGGTTGTTCCACCACAAGTATCATTTTATTGGCCACTATACTGTAATGTCTGCGAGTGGTAGCTACCATTTCCGTAACAAACGCATATCACCCTAATAAAAAGAAATTGATCTTGCTTATTTACTGTCTTCGCTAGTTAGCTAGCTAGCTGAACGGTAAACAAAAACTCCAACTGTATATACTGCTGGTGATGCATGAGAACTAATCATAAAACGCTTCATTTACGAGGCAATAGCGCCTGAATAGTGTACACGCTCGACTAGCTCGACTCCGTTTATTGAAACCCCTGGAGTGCAGCAGTGCGACCCAACGCAACACTGAACGTGGTTTCGTCATCCCACATCGAAGAAAATCGATAAGCGCAATGACCACCTGCCAGCCGGGAGGTTTTAGCACGCCAACCTATAGCATCGCTTCGCGTACGTGCGTGCGTGCGTGCGTGCACACACACACACACACACACACACACACACACACACACACACACACACACACACACACACACACAGTGTCAGTAAACTTCCGTGAATAGGGTACAGTATTGCTTAATGAGGACGTACCTCCTGTTTTACCCTTTCTCTATTTCATCAGCCATGGGTGTAGCATGTGAGTGTGGCTCCAACGTAGGCCATAGTTGCAACAATGTTCTAATATATATATATATATATATATATATATATATATATATATATATATATATATATATATATATCACTTTTGTGAAGAGGTTACAGAAATGTTTAATGAGGACGCATCTGTTTTACCTTTCTCTATTTCATACGCCATAGGAGGTAGATCATGTGAGCGCCATAGGCCATAGCTGTAACAAAGTTCAACGGCGTTGTTGCAATGCATGCCGCACTCACATGATATGCCTATGGCGGATGAAATATGGAAGGGGTAAAACAGATGCGTTCTCATTAAAACCTTTTGTTACCTCTTCGCGGAAGTTCAATGGTATTTGACTCTGCTAAGCTTTGCATACAGCGATGGCAACGCATTCAATTTAACAAACACACATGTGTCTGTCGCATATACCGGTACTTGTGTACGAAGTATGCATGCTGCAGGCATGCATGGCTCCGTAGCATGTGTGTGATACAGCCGATCTGCAAACGAAACATGCAGTGCGATGTAGTATCCAGCAACAATATGAAGCGTTGTTCGCACTTGAGAACGAGGTTTCATCTTTCTGCTGGAAGCAGGGTCATACAATGTTTTGCGGGGGGGACACCTCCATGACCTCGGGAGGGGAGGTGCATGGGGCACCGCCTCGAAATGGTCATTCTTCGCTCTGTGAACCAGGATGAAAACAAAAATCGGAAAAAAAAGGGGGGGGGGGAGCAGGGTCTCTGTGTGCCACCCTCTTGCTATGCCAATGGCATGAAATAGATCTTATACTGCCGTTTTCACACGCAGCGACACCACATCTCCGCCTTTTTTTTTTGTCGCCATTCTTTCCGATAAACTTGGCTCGAAACACCCATCCAACAGGGGACTTCAACCATACTTTATGCATGTTCGTGCGTTCATTTGTATGCGTACCTGCACATATACCGATGCAAAATTGCAGATTGTCGGTTGGCGAGGGAGGTTTGAGCTTCCTCAACAACACCGTCCAGGTGGTTACACTAGTGTGAGCTCAGATAGCGTACATCAAACTCAGTCACACTGACCCCGGACACGGGCAAAGTGCTGCGGGGACCCCGTGTTTATTTGGCCGAGTGTTCACATCGAGTTTGCCGCCACGATTCAAGTTGCGCCAAGCCGCCAGCATGTGGGCCACCAGTGTCATTTGGCGTCGCCGTCTGCCCGACACTCTAAACGTGCCGGCCGGCACGTTGCGTTGGTGGGGTCTGCTAAAAGCAGACACACACGTGCAGTGTGTCAGCGCTGGGCCGGCGAGTGTCGTCAGCCGCCGGCGATCAATGGCGTTACGTCACCTGGACGTAGGCTGGGCGCGACAGCGTGCGAAGCCCGTGACGTCACACGCGACGTATGCGGAGTGGCAGGCCAGGATGGAACGAGTCGTCGTTGGCATGGCAACCAGGAGGAAAAGCGCTCTCCCTTATTTCCCTTCAGCTTCTAGAGGAACCGGGAAGGATTATTCGCCGTTCGCTCGCCAGGGGGTCAATCGTCCTCCTGGAGGACGCACAAAGGGCGTCACAGGGGGTCAATAAGCGCAGCACGTGGGTGCCGCTAGACAACGACTCGGGACGAGGTAAACGGACGGTCTAATTTATGTTGTATTAGAGAAGAGTGCACAGCTATGAGGCTGTATTGGTTCTAAGTGCGGAAAAGAAAATTTCCTTTTCGAAAATTGTCAAAACTACTTGAGTCCCTTGTCTTAAATGCTCTTCGAGTCTCTTTCGGTGTAGTAATGGTTGATATTTAAAAGAAACAAAGGAGCCTTTGACATAAGTTTTCTACATTTCGTTCGCTGTGGCACTGCACGACCAACTTGTAAAGTGCTACATTCCTTCGTAAACAATGAACTTCTGGAAAGATTACGCAGATATAACCTGTCGACTTGAAACATGGCTTTGAGCAGAGAAAGAAACTGGATACAGTTCAGCGCGTGAAGCCCAAAAATGATGTCCCTCAACACCATAGTGGCACCTCGGGCAATGTTTCCCTGTTTTCTCCAACATGGCTCTGGCTCTAAAGGTCAGTCTAACGTGGCGAGAAAAACAAAGAACCACAATGTCAGTGGCTTTCGTCGTTCCCTACAAAGGGGACGTGCAATACGAAAGTGGTATATTTGTGTAGGTCGAACGGATAAACGAACTAATACTTAACCCAGGCTTTGAATCATTATGGTAGGCATCGTTCCAGTAACGCGTGTGCCGTTGTGTTAGAGGTTTCAGAACTTAGCACTCAAGGCGCTTTTGAAGCTTGTCTTCAAAGGCTAAACTACCTGATGATAGTTATAGAGCGAGAACAGAACTGTAACAATCGTCATGTCATACCAACTAGCCCAAGCTGCCGCACTGCTAAACTACCGTTCGGCCTCACATTCTGAGCTGCTTTCTCGTCGCCTGTTCTTAGCAGAAGGGAAAAGCGGGCGAGTTTAAACTTATTCATCGTTGGGTAACGCACAAATTGAACAAAAAAAAAGGATAGAAGGGAACAGGACAAGCGCTGGTTCTTAGCATTTTACACTGAAACATTTTGCCTCATCTTCGCTTCTGGGGTTTGTCTAGTTCATTCTTCGTTTTTATTTCTTCGTCACAGCGAGATTAAAGAGGGAAGAGAGGGTTGTTTTTGGCACCACCTCAGTGGGCGACTGAAGCTGGCTGCCAAGAAGGACGGCGTTCAGCGAACTTTGCCACTTACGTAACGGTGCCAACGATAAAAGTAAATCTCCGACTCAACGCCAAGAGCGTGCGTTGCTGGGTTACGACCCATTTTTCTCACCCCAGCAGCAGGTTTTTGGAGAATCCACTGCGGTGCTGGAAAGCCCAAGGTCACCGGTTCGACTTCCGACCGAGGCGGCTGTATCCTAATTGTGACTTTCAAGGCAAAAGCAGATGTGGGGCGAGGTATGAAGTGAGAACACTCGTGAAGGGGTTTGTTGAGGTTTGACGTGCCAAAAACCACCGTATGATTGAGAGACGCCGTAGTGTAGGGCTCGGGAATTTTCACACCACCTGAGGGTTTTTAACGTGCACCTCAATCTAAGCGCACGGGCTTGAAGCATTTGCGCCTCCATCGAAAACGCTGCAGCCACGCTCGGGATTAGATTTCGCGACACGAGGAAAGCTCATGGGACGTACGTGGTCTGGCGTCAGCTTAAGAAGAAGCTCGGTTGATAAATCACTCCCCTGCACCCCACCTAGTTGACTGTCGGCGGCGTCAGCGTGAGTACGAATGATGCAAAAAAAATAATGATCACGTGATGACGTTCCGCCAGGACATCATGAAGTCATAAAGCACCGAAACGTGTGACATTCTTATGACACTACTATGACGCTTGACGTGAGGTTAGATGACAGCGTATTCCCGGGACGTCATTGCTTGGTAAAGGTGAGCCAATCACGGAGGCAGTGCAAAACGGTGGTGCAAAAAGCTAACAATGCGTGCTATGCTGGATGCTGTCCTCGTCTCCCGGTGTCTCTTTTAAGTTACGCGCTCGCACTACAGCTGTCTTTAATCACCAGCTTGGCTTAAAGTAGCCATTTTAACGGCGTAAAATCTCATGAGGGGATAGGCACTCTAGATGCATCAGCTGAGACGAAAGAGGAGTTTGCTTCGTCCTTTTAATCGTCCACGGCTAATTACAGAGGTACCAATGGCATTTTCTTCGACGTCACCAACATCGCACAAATGATAACTGACATGAAATCAAGGAACGAAAGGAGGTAATCAAATGCAGGGGTGCTGCGAAAGCAAACTTGAAATGCGGCATTTAACAATGGGTTCTTCGAATTCTTTTATCTGAGACCTCGTGCTACAACTATCAATTACAATAGGCAAGGGGACAAATCAAAATGAAATAAAGGCATCGACCTGCCGTTCCCGTTATTCATCGATGTTGTGCCTATTGTTTTGCCCTTGACGTCACATCTTCAGTCGGCTTAAACTGGTTCCTTTAAGCAGTGCCGCGTGCACATGCATATGCCGAGAGCTATTGCATTCCCTCTTAGCACGTGCCTTAAAGGTCAAGCATTGTCAAACATCGCATAGCGTAAAAACATTCGTAGCCAGAGTGTAGAAAAAAAAGAATATTTTTGCGTAAGACTTGCGTGCGAACCAGTTCTTGCAAAGCAATGCTTGAAAATCAGTGTTCGCCGTTGCGGAAATCAGCAAAAAACTAGAGTTGTATTATGGGCAACATTGTGCGATGCAACAAAATGCGTAATATTACACGCAACAAGACACTCGTGGAGGATGCTTGCGATGTCATATTGAGAACAATATTGCAGCCTGTAATGAGTCTGGGTTTGGTCTTCCTCACTTGTGCAGGTGGCGCTGCCCAGTTAAGAAGTAAAAACATGTTTTTTTTTTTTAATTGCGACTAGCAAAGTGTGCCCGTGACAAAAAAAAAATGGCAGCATATCCACGGTGTGAATGATGGAGAGTAGGGCGAAGCATCCGTCCGTCCATTTGTTCTTGCTTCCGTCCGTCCATGCGTGGGTCTGTGTGGCCGCCCGTGCGTCCATCCGACCGTCCATGCGTGCGTATTTTCTTGCGTCCGCACGTCTATCTGTGCGTCCGTCCCTGCGTCCGTCCATGCATCCGCTCCTGCGTCCGTCCATGCATCTGTCCGTGTGTCCGTTCGTCCACCTATTCAACACTCCAAGTACTACCATCTCGCATCTTTTCATCATATATTCCGCATATAGAAGCACCGCCATCCAGCGGACATTCCAAGGACTAAACGAGAGGTGGCACACACACACTTTCTTACGGCTTGCGCTTCGTGTCTACTTCCCACGTTTAACAACTTCGAGTTCATAGTATATACTAGTTCACTGTATTTATGGCACTGCGGCCCAACGCTCGCTAAAGCTCTCTAAAACCAGGCAGGTTACGCCCAGCGAGTATAACGTAGCAACCCTTTCTTGTCAGATAGTGCTCAATGTACATGCCAATGGCTGCTAATGGGGAATGAGAGACAGGAGAATTCGGCTTTTAGTTAACGCGCACGCTACGATTTTTTTTATTGTTCAACAACGCACAGGAGAAATCTCCCACCGGCACCACTTTGCAAGTCAAAGCGCAAAACACGTTACATACTACGACGAGGGACGAACGGGTGCCGCTTTAAGGAGCTTCGTCCCTAATACCTCTACAAAAGGGCTACCTTTACAATGGGCTGGAGGTGACGCACAACCCAGACTCCGCATTGCTTTTAGGGTGATCTACATATGCTATAGTGTTTTCTGCGTACTGTGTCACACTCGCCCCCTTAATGCACATTTAGTTTTAAAGTACAAACACATCCACGTTCTATTTGGCAGTATCCAAATTGCAGGGTGAGGTCGTGAGATGCAGGAAATTATGTATCGTGTTCATTACCACGTGCGTGCGCCACACAGCACTGCGGATGCCTTCAGTCTGTGGGGCAATCTGAAAAGATTTTAATAACGAAATTGGGCCATTTACGTTTTCCTGTTTGACGCGAATAATTTGATGACACAAGTCACGTTCAACTACGGTTTATCTTGAACATACTTTGCGTGCAACCCAATTATTGTTCGCTCTGCCGGTTCCACTGAACACGGAACTGCGAAAACATCTCTGAACAAGCGGTAGTGTGAAATCACGAACCATGCACTCGTTGAGAACATAAGCCCTTAAAAGTGCTTGAGCGTCAAATAAGAAACGTTGAAAATAACATAATCTCGGGCACTAAACGAGAGCTTGGAGTCTCATCATGTCCTTTCGAATTATCTCCTTTCCCCGCGCCTCCACAATGCGCTTTCTTTCTTTCTTTTCGCGCTTTTGTTTTTGCTTTTCCCCTAAATCGATGTGACAGCGGTAATCTCCTTGGGCTCGTGCTTGGAATCACGCCATTCTCGAGATGATATATTTACCAATTTTGAATTTAAATCTCTTGTTTGATATGGAGCTTAGTCCTCGGTACATCAAGTGTGCGGTAAACACGTACGACATTTGCCGTAAAAAAAAAAAAAACGCGTGGAGACGCTTTTGGTCACGTACTCCACACGTCTTGCAGTTTTAACGTTTCTATTACTATTACATAAAGTAACTATTACATGAACCGTATACATTTTTTTTGGAGTCACTCTCCTTCTTTGGCCTCTTGAACATGCTTTCTGTAAAGGTTATATGATACCAATAATTCAACTGCTGTACTTGTTTACTGGCTTGTGTTAAACGACGTGATGATGATATATGATGTTTTTTGGCGCAAGGGCCATTTGATGGCCAAAGAGCGCCAGTTCATGGGACAAGAGATGTGGACAATGATTGTGATTAGCGGCTGTATAAGGGACATAAAATTTCTCGCGGTAATGCGGGTAAAGACATACAATTATTAAAATCATGACCATGCCATGAAAGGTGTGTGTGGTGCGAATAGATGACAAAAGTTAATCATAATAAAAACGATGGTGGACGTGTATGGCATTAGCAGAAGTGCCTCACTCGTTCGTACCCTTGCGTCCAAGAACCGTGAGGCAAGTGCTTTATTGTGTAGCCACCGCAGCGAAAACCTCTCTGGAGAGGTCGTGCTACGGAATGCCCGGGTATATGACATGAAAGCTATAATTTCTTTTAAAAACGCTAACAATGATTTATGACTAAAAAGCGGTTCCCTACCGACGAACATTGCAGGGTTTATTAAACTACGTGATGGCTAACCGAACTTATACTATAGTGATTCCTGAAACGGAATTTACGTCATGCACTTCCTCACGTTAAGCTGTTGGCATTTAAAGCACTTGTACATGCGAAACCCGAGTACCCGTACCACTCTCCACATCAAGCATTCCTCATCAATGTGCTCGGACCGGTGCGAAATGACGTGGCATTTTTCATTCATCATCGCAATCTTATCGCACACCGCTATCACTACTGAAGGCACGATCCGGCTAAAACTCACTCTCATCCCGGCGTCATATTGATTCACTAAACCTATTTCACAAGCCCCATATGTTCTGGTTCCACCTCCTCACCTTCCCTTCGCACTGCCGTACGTAGTATCACCTACAAGTAACCCACCAATGCAGCCGCACTACCATACCTTTTCCCACATCCTTTATTTATTTATTTTTTGCCGTTCATCGACTGAGGAGTATGGCCTGCCACGTTGTATGACTGAAATTGCCTGCCCATCAAAATTTTCTGAAAATCCTAAGCCCTAAACCTTTTTATGCATATATGTGGTCACTAGTTATGGGCTGTACAATTTTAAACCCACCCCTTGTGTAAGACACCCCCTCCCCCCTCCTGAGGGCGCCTTTAAGGAAATAAAAATGAAGTGAGGCGAAGCGTGAACTATATTACATACTGTTTTCTATGGGCTTCCATATCAACAACATAGTCTTCATTCAATCTGAGGCCACTTACTTTGTCCTTTATACATTTTTGAAGCGCTATTTTTATGAGAAATGTTTGAACAGCTAGCACAATATATCAAGTATTTTGTTTGAAAACACACGAATAATTTAACAATTAGTGTAAGGTGTGTAAAAAAGATGACTGCATATGCAGATTGAGCACAGGTGGTGATAAAATCCTTTAACATATGAAATTACTAAAGCTTCCGCAACTGTCGGCAAGGTATTTCTCACGCATAACAATGCGATCTTCGCCGCTGCTAAAACGTAACTTTTACGGCATTAGGTCCCGGTATTCGTGTGTGTATGTGTGGCCTGGTGGCTACGACATGATTCTGATACGAGCCCACAATATACCCGCTCCAGTTCCACAATGATAAACGTGGTGGTGCTGTTTTTCGACCTTGGCAATGGAAACATGTGGTAGATATGAGAAGCGCAAGCTGATAATTTGCAACGAGCATTTCGATTAGCTTCGCATCAGTCTGTGCGTTCCCGACCGCATGAAAAAAAAAGCGCCATACACGTGGTAACATAGCAAAAAAGTAAGTGTATACTGCAATAAAAGAAGAAAAAAAGAGTACTGCTTTGTACAAGGAACGAAGGAAATTAGGAGGAAACGAACAGAAGGGAGGTTAACCAGCCTATAGTCAGCCGGTTTGCTACCCTGCGCATGGGAGGGGGAAGAGGGAGATGAAAGATAGAGAGCAGATAGGGAAGAGAGATAAACACAGCACATTCGGCAGCACGCGCGCACACAGCTTTCTTTTAATGTCACCCGCTGGTGACAAACACTGAACTTGGGCTGAAAAGTGGCATAGCGTGATTCGTAGCTACTTCAACCAAAGACGGAAATGCATCTAAAAATAGACATAAAATAGCGACACTGTCGTTTTAGTTAAAGTGTTGGAACGTAACAACTTCTCCCACAATCCCCCTACAAGCGCGCTTGGCATTTGGTTAAACTTTGGCCACACGAAATAGAGCTTACCGCATATGAAAATTTCGATGTTGAAGACTGCAAACAAATGATCACATGTGAAGTTTAACGTCCCAAAACCATCATATAATCACGAAAGACGCCGTAATGGAGGGCACCGAAAAATTCGATCACCTGGGGTTCTTTAACGTGCACCCAAATCCGAGCGCACGGGCCCCAGCACTTACGCCTCCATCGAAAATGAAGCCGCCGCAGCCGGGATTCGATCCTGCGACCTGCGGAGACTGCAAACAAATGTAGCGATTGTTATGGTAACGGAACGTAAAAGAAAACAAATATAAAGGCGAGCGGGCATGAACGCTTCGCACAGCACGTCAAGTAATCATATGACATGTGACAGTAACGCTCTGTTTTCATGCGTTTTAGAAAGCCTTAACACACTGTTTTCTCCTTTATGTTTAACAGTACGTTTGGCGCTCTTTCTGTCTCTTCTCGTTCTTCTTTTTGGCAACCTTGCGCCACGTATTTCAGCCTCCTTTATGTTGTCTAAACAAACACGCTTGACGACGGAGCATTGATGAACGGTTCCTGGGTAGTATTTCCGAATACAGAAACGCACATTGCTTAAGCTCGTGGCCTTCCCGGGGTTACATACCCAGGCAGTGGCTAAAGACCTAATGGCAGTGTTTTCTGAAAGTTGCTTAAATCAATCTATAAGCAGGTTTAAGCTCATTGTGATCCAACTTAAAGCCATGTTCAAATTAAGGTTCACCTAAAGTTTGGTTCACCTAAAGTGACTATATAGAAGAATAAGAATGGGGTGGAGCACATTTGGCAAGCACACTCAAGTAATGACAGGTAGATTGCCACTATCCCTCAAGAGGAAGGTATATAACAGCTGTATCTTGCCGGTACTTAGCTACGGAGCAGAAACCTGGAGACTTGCAAAGAAGGTTCAGCTTAAATTGAGGACGACGCAGCGAGCAATGGAAAGAAAAATGGTAGGTGTAACCTTAAGAGACAAGAAGAGAGCTGAGTGGATTAAGGAACAAACGGGGGTTAAGGATATCATAGCTGAAATCAAGAAGAAGAAATGGACATGGGCCGGGCATGTAGCGCGTAGACAAGATAACCGCTGGTCGTTAAGGGTAACTGACTGGATTCCCAGAGAAGGCAAGCGGTTTAGGGGGAGACAGAAGGTTAGGTGAGCAGATGAGATTAAGAAGTTTGCGGGTATAAATTGGTAGCAGGAAGCACAGGACCGGTTAACTGGCGGAACATGGGAGAGGCCTTTGTCCTGCAGTGGACGTAGTCAGGCTGATGATGATGATGATGAAAGTTTGGCCATGACTAACAGTAATATAAAATGTGGCACATACATTTTAATAAATGGTAAATTGTAATAATAACAATAATAATAATAATAATAATAATAATAATAATAATAATAATAATAATAATAATAATAATAATAATAATAATAATAATAATAATAATAGAGAGTTCCGCGTCCCAAAACCCTAATATCATTACAAGGGACATTGTAATGACGGAGCTTCGGCAATTTTTGACTATCTAGTGTTGTTTATGATCGTACTGTGCATGGTCTTTTACCATTTCACCTCCATCGAAGTGAGACTGCCACGGCCGAGATCGAACCCGGGATGTTGGGGTCACCAACCGAGCAGCGTAACCGCTGATCTACCGGGGCGGTCAATTTGGACGCTGTCAAATCCTCAAAAGGGGGCAACACTGTACAGTCGGATGAAAGTCTCTTAGACCCAGGGGCAGATCCAGCCCCTGGGTCTAAGTGGGGGGGGGGGGGGGCGTCACTTGTAGTAACACTGAAAAGGGGACGTGGACATTTTTGTTTTTTGTTTTTACTACCACAAAAACTCTCTCAGAGCACAAACATTGTTAATGTGTGCTCAAAGTGGTCCCGCTCGTTTGTCCTAATCGAGGATAGCAGATGAACGGAAAGCACTGAAGAGAAGGGCGGGTGGTGCTGACAGGGTATAGGGGAGGAGGGGCGATCGCCCCTACCGCCCCCCCCCCCCTAGATCCTCCACTGCTTAGACCTCGCACCGTTTAAGTGTGTCACAACAGCTCTCGACTACACGAAAGAAAATGTTTATAGTGTGGCGCGCCTCCTGTCAGCTCATAGATATCTCACTTAGATAACACGCTGTCAAGCGTGTCACTATAGCTATATTGCAGGCGTCATGACAAATTTGTGCAATCCAGGAGCATCTGCGCGTAACACTGTCATACGCACGCGTTCGTTATCTATATAATGGGGTAATCGTGCCTCAAGCGTACACTGACGATAGCGGTGCTGAAAAGTGGGAATAAGAAAGGTCGCTTTCTTATGCCGCCGTATGTACAGTGTCAATTTGTATTAAGAGAAACACGGGAGTGTGTGACCTCGCGCTCCGTTAGTAGGGTGCCTCGATACGCGCGCGCGTCGGGCGTGCGCATCGAGGCACCCTCATCGAGGCATCGAGGCACCTGCCTTGTACTGAAGGCAGTGACACAAAATATGTTCAATGGTTTCGTCAGCACCGCAATGATCACACGCACCACAGTCTGCCCATCCGTTGCGGCAAGCAAAGGCGTTCGTGTAAGACACCCCAAGCCTCATACGCCATTTTGGTGACCTCCACCAAATTATACGGGTGTTTATTGACTAAAACCAACTGCCTGGTTTAAGGGGCGTCAGTCACTGTCACGAGCTCAGCTCTTCGTCGTGGTCGTCCTCTAGCTGCTCCGACTAGATACTGTCTCTCTCTCTCTTCCCCACTACGGGGCTTCTAATTGTCGAGATTTAACGCTAATGGCACTGAAATTCCCAAATGACAGCTGCGGCTCCCAATTCGCTCGTAGAACTTACAACGGGGGCTGCCGCGAAGTTCGTTCTGTTCGTGAATGTCACGTCAAAATAATGAGGGATGCATGGGTATATTACTTAATCTACAATACCTCGGTGATGTACCTTGACCTTTCCCGTGTTTTCTTGCCGCCGGCAAGTGCAGAGCACGCGAGTGTTTTCTTCTCTTCCTCGCGCCGAAATGTGCCTGCGGGCGCGTCATCCTTCTGGCGTGGCCCGCCCGAAATAGAGCCGCGCTCGTGCTACTCCCGGGCCACCGCAACACGGCACAACTTCTTGATAGCAGACAACTGCGGCTTTCCGGGCCAAGGCACGCACTCCGAGCTAGAACCCCCGCGAACCGGTGGGACGAGGGAGAGAGGCCTTCAAGGCCGCCACGCGTTGGTGGGTGTCACAGGCGTGCAGATAGCGCGGAGGCTGTAGTAGACGCTGCGCACATCTCCACAACACGAGCAGCAGCACATAAGGCAAGAGAGTAGCCAGATTTTTTTTTTCGGAGAAGAAAAGGGGAGGAGAGTCAACAACCTTTGCTGCTAACCCGCAAGTCGCGGGATCGAATCCCGGCTGCGGCGGCTGCATTTTCGGTAGAGTCGGAAATGCTGTAGGCCCGTGTGCTCATATTTGTGTGCACGTTAAATAACCCCAGCTGGTAGGCATTTCCGGAGTCGTCCACTACGGTGTCTCTCATATTCATATGGTTGTTTTGGGACGTTAAACCCCACACATCATAACTCTACATATGAAGGAATGAGTCACTAACCATTTATGTTCGTTTGCGCATTTCTGTGAGTGTAAAGCCCACATGTACAACTGTAAAAAATTCGAAGGCGGAAATTTAACCCCCTTTCAGCTATGCGCAGTGACAACAACAAGTTGTTCTCGATGTGGCGAACGTTCTACGCTAACGTTAACATAATCGTAATTGATCGGTAAGTGGGGTTTAACGTCCCAAAACCACCATATGATTATGATAGATGCCGTAGTGGAGGGCTCTTGAAATTTAGACCACCAGGAGCTCTTTAGCGTGCGCCTAAATCTGTGCAGATGGGCCTCAGCCTTTCTGCCTCCATCGAAAATGCAGCTGCCGCAGCCGGGATTCGATCCCGCGACCTGCGGGTCAGCGACATTATCGTAAGTCGTTTTAGCTGCGTGGAGCTGCTCTATGCTTACGATAACATGCAGCGATTGTTATTGTTGCCAATGCGAGCCTCTCAGTTTAACACAGTGACGTACCGACCATGGTGATGTAGTTCAGCACTTACCGTACTGTCAATTAATAATAATTATTGGGGTTTAACGTCCCAAAACCACGTTATGGCAGGAGGGGCGCCGTAGTGGCGGGCTCCAGAAATTTTCACCACCTGGGCTTCTTGCTTGCTTGCTTGCTTGCTTGATTGATTGCTTGTGCCTATGCTTGACTCGTAACCACTACGGGAGATGGGCCATTAAACCATTGGTTATTATATTGAGAATAAAAGAAGGATAAAAGAAGGATAAAGAATTTCAAATTTGATTGAGGAAAACGAATAGAGCAGATATCTAGTGAATATGAAATTTAACAATCCTAAGGTCTTTGCATAGGCTTAAATCTAGGCACCATCGGGTCAGCAGTCAGACACAATAACTATTAGGCCTCAGTTGCGGGAAATGTATCGTAAATTGACAGCGATTTCAAATGATTCTAACATAGTGGGGCACGAGTAGCACATTTAACTGGGAAAAGAGCGAAAGGGACAGACGTGCAGTTAAGTATTGTCTTGCATTATTGCAGGGGACACTTAACTGTCCCCCGGTCAGGCAGATCAGAAAGGCAGATGACGAGTGGAAGACAAATGGAAGCTAGGAAAGGGGTGAAGGGTGAAGTAAGCTGCAATATATGCAAAGTAAATACACGTCCAATAAACACATGTCAACTTGTAAATGTAAATGAAATACATAAGTTTGACGTTTAAAGCAGTTTATGGGCTTTCAGAGGCGCCTCAGAGTCCTTAGAGTACGATGACCCGCGATTGCTTAACGGAAAACTGAAGTGCACAGTAGACAAGTGCTTTGCATTCCGCTTCTGCCATGATGTGGTCGTAGTCTGTCTAAAATGAACCCCCGACCTCGTGATAAAATGCAGAATGCCATTGTCTTACAGCTATCGCAGCTGCAGGGAGTACGAAACAACTTCCACAAACAAACATCACAAAAGAAATTTAAAGCAGGCAAATGACAGGTAGCCAAACTCGCTCGATACAGTGACATATCAGTGACAATGGCATGATTGTGGCGTCGAGCTGTTATCGTTTAACTTCACACTGGTCTTTTTGAAGTTTATAACGTCGTTTAGCATTTTACACCTCGAGAAAAGTGTTCGCCACTGCCGATAGCTGCTCGCTAACAAGGCATGCTAAAACAGAAGTTGGAGATTATCTGACCAGTTCAACACGCGAGAAAATTTTTTTCACGAGCGCCATAGCATTCAGAAAAAAAAAGTCACAAATCTTCAGAGAAGGGAGGCACCAGCTATGGGGAAAAGAATAGTAGTCATGGTATAGTTCTCTCTAGTCGCGTAGCAATGAATATCGTTCATCGGTTTGCCATCCTGCGTTTAAAACGGAAGCTCGTGATACTTAAAAATTCGGATGCTAATTGATTGTTTTACCTTCAAGTCGTGGGGTTTTCTCATTTTCTTCGGGATAGCAGTTTTATAGTTTTGTCGTCAACATAGACGTGTGAAAATATAAAACCATAACAGTAGTTCAAGCTTATCGACAGCTATAGGCCTTTTTTTACGTCATGCACCTTTAAGGCGCTTTGCTGACTGTTATTTGTCGGTGTTATCTGAACGGCACTCTACTACATAGAACATTCGCTAAAGTTTACCGTATAGTAAAAAAGTGTTCTGATTTCCATTGCAATCAAGAAGGTCGCGGGATTGAGTCCCGGCCATGGCAATTACATTTAAATGCCGGTAAAATGTTATGGAGGCCCGCGTGCTTAGATTTAGTGCACGTTAGAGAAGTCAGGGTGGTCGAAATTCCCGGAGTAATCCATGCACTACATCGTCTCTCAGAATCATATCGCGTTTTGGGACACAAAGCCCACGCTGTAATCTGCAACTACGTGACGGCGTCCTTGTGTAGTCATTGCAAGCGACTAAGGGCCGCTTTTACGTCAGCAAATATACCAAGCGCTTTTTTTTTTTTCGTTATGTAACCCGTCGTATGCCTGCGCGCACGCGCGGACCTCTCATACCACACAACTCCTGCAGAGAGGAAGAAATAACGTTTATTTGCACTCGTCTAGACTGACGGGGGAGGAGGCTTCGGCATCTGCCCCCGATCATCGCCCAAGCCATCGGCCGGAATCCCTTGGGGCTCGGCGGCGGTCATGCCGATACCGATGCCTTGTCGCTGTTCTCGTCGTACATTGCAGAGTTCTGGTGAAATGTCGAGAGTCTATACGTCAACTGGCTGCCTTCCATGGTGACGACAAAGTAGAACATGTGGTTTAGAAGTAAATTACCACGAAGTTAGCTTTACATTGCTTCCTGCCAGGTGTCTGTAGGAGCTTCCGCAGCTGCACTATTTGTTTGCTGCTCATGTATCGCATGACCGAGCACGGTAGTCGCACGAATGCGGAACCGCGAACAATACGTTGTTGTGTTACCAGTTGTCTACGAAAGCGCGTCGTTTATCAAACAAAGGTGGTCGGTGAATCACGTTCTCTTGTCGTTCGTAATCCGTTGTTTCCTTTCCGATACTCGGACGCCGTCGATGCTGATCGGGAAAGCAGCCGCAACGCCGCGCCCGTGTACTTGTAGTCTGAAACGCGATGCGTCAGTACCTGTCGTAATCCCAGCTGCTGTGCCGTCGGGTCTGCGCCCGTCTGCGTACCGAGCGTCCCTCTCTGGCTCGCTTTCTAGCCAAGGTGACCCCGTTCAAGCTCGCCAGGGAATCTGCCGCCAAAGCGCGTTGGCTCTCCGTAAAAAGCCGTCATCGTCGCCAAGTCGAGTTGCTCAACAGCCGTGATACAGTTAGCAATACATCGCAAAAAATAAAAAAGATACCAACAATACCAGGAAATATACAAAAGTATATACCCTCCCCAAGTTATAAAATAGAACGAAAAGAATAATAATACGTGGGGTCTGACGTCCCAAAACCACCATATCAAAAAGAAAGAAAAACCCTTATAGTTCCGTATGAATTCGTCTAAGCCATCTTTTTATGCTTTTTTTCTGTCGATCTACTCTATTTACTACTCCCATTGAGATTTCATTTCAGTAGTTCAGTTATCTAGCAACAAAGAAGTGAGAATAAGAGAAGGAGGAAAGGCTCATGAAAGAGCCACGAGGGGGGTGGGAGGAAGTAAGAGATAGCATCAGAAGCAGTCGACGGCCAGACGTTATGCGACACGGCCGCCCGCTCTATAAGGATTGTTCCTGCTCTGGCCGATATATATATCGTGTACGTGCTGCCTCCGGTTGGTATCGAGTTACATAGAGTGCGGATAACAGTCTGGTTCATGCGTAGCAGCACGGTACAGCGCAGCGTGCAGCCGTACTTCGTCATTTCCCTTGTTCTTGTCTGACTGCTTGCTGTTCCACATGATATCGCACAGTTAAAAGAAGTTCATCGTTGCACGAGACGATGTAGGCTGCAGTCATTAATGAAAACCACACACTAAAAATCTTAACGCCTTTATCGGTGTAGAAAGGATGTTTGGTTGTTGTCTACCATGGGGGCAGTGGCTATACGGGGCTCGCATGCTGACTCGAATGTCGGATGCTCTGTACTGTCCACGTCATCATCATCATCATCATCATCAGCCTGACTACGTCCACTGCAGGACAAAGGCCTCTCCCATGTTCCGCCAGTTAACCCGGTCCTGTGCTTGGTGCTGCCAATTTATACCCGCAAACTTCTTAATCTCATCTGCCCACCTAACCTTCTGTCTCCCCCTAACCCGCTTCCCTTCTCTGGGAATCCAGTCAGTTACCAATCCAGTCAGATTGAAGTAACTAGAAGAATAAGAATGGGGTGGAGCACATTCGGCAAGCACTCTCAAATTATGACAGGTAGATTGCCACTATCCCTCAAGAGGAAGGTATATAACAGCTGTATCTTGCCGGTACTTAGCTACGGAGCAGAAACCTGGAGACTTACAAAGAGAGTTCAGCTTAAATTGAGGACGACGCAGCGAGCAATGGAAAGAAAAATGGTAGGTGTAACCTTAAGAGACAAGAAGAGAGCAGAGTGGATTAGGGAACAAACGGGGGTTAAGGATATCATAGCTGAAATTAAGAAGAAGAAATGGACATGGGCAGGGCATGTAGCGCGTAGACAGGATAACCGCTGGTCATTAAGGGTAACTGTCCACGTAGGTAGGATTTAAATGGAGGCTACATGATTTCAATTGAGGCGATATGAAGAAAACACGATATTATCATAAGAGGCGCCCGGGTGTAGGGGCGAGAGTACATCATACGCGCTGTGTTTTCTCAATGTTTACTTTTGGCGGCAAAATGGGGGCTGGCAAGAATTTTGGCGGGCCTACCGCACCTCGACCCCCTTTTTCGCTCTTCTGTCAACGCCCCTGAAATAGTACAAAACGAATGCGCGCTGAACCATGTATGGCGCCCTACCATCAAACGCCGAGGACAGCGCGTACATTCCATTGCCGTTGGATGGATGAGGCTGTGGCAGTATCATATTCTTGCCTTCGTTCTTTGTCTCTAGAATCGCTTTTAGAGGAAGCGACAGCCATAGCATAGCAATCGGAGCGCGCAGCCATGCTTATAGCTGAAGCTGGCGCAGGCCTCTTTGTATCTGAGAGAGGGGGGGGGGGGTTCTTAACACAGTGTGCCTTATCCTAACTACGTCGAAATCGCAATATATGAGCGTTATATGAGCAGAAGATGATGTCTGATCTTGACGCGATTTCACGAAGCTTCTGCCCACATCGCAAATATATTTTTTTCTCCTCTGTAATAACCTGCGAATAGACCGTTAGTTAAAAACAGTGACGTAACGCCAGCAACGCCCCACCGCCCACCCCGTCATGGCAAAAGTTTTTTCGCCATGGCATACAGAGCGAAAAATTACCGTTTCAAGGGGGCACTCCCCTCACCCCCTTCCCAAAAAAAGTTTCTGCCTACGCCCTCGTTGATGAGGACATAATGTCACGCAATCTAAAGGTGCTATCTTATAGAAGTCAGACTCGACAGTTCTGCAGACACCTAGCGCCACCTGTCAACGCAGTGTTTGGAAGTGCAAAGCTCGACTCCCTTGCACAGTTGGCTGCGCAACCAGATGCAACTAGCACGGGCGAAGCAACGATTGAGTTAATTATTAAGTGTGTTCACCCATTTTACACTCAGAAAAAAAAGCTATGAATTTCTCTCCGCTAGTGAGACGCGTCACCGAACCGCCATGACGTGCTTGCCGGTTCACTCACCAGAACGACGGTGAAGACAGGAGCAGGCGCAACAGCTCCGCGCTCAAAGAAGAAAGGCGTCAGTTGGCGCTATACTCTTGCGTTGTGAATTGCCACGGACGTAAAGGACTTCAGTTATACCGATTTCCGTAGCTGCCGCGAAGCAGAACAGTCAGAGCGCTGGATACGGACCGTTGCGAAATTGTTCGGTAAGGGCCGTTCCACGCGCTTCCCGCACAGCCGCAACGCACGTGCCGGGACCTCTATCGCACGCAAGCGGGGGACAAATGAGCCAATTGGCGACGCTGCGGAGGGTTAGCGAGCGTCGCCAATTGGCTTATTGGTCCCCCGCTTGCGTGCGGCAGGGGTCCCGCACGTGCGTTGCGGCTGTGCGGAAAGCGCGTGGAACGGCCCTTAGCCAATTACTGGCGTTCTCCACAGCCGGTCGTTTGAGAAAGTGTGATAACGCAGCTCTTCTGTTATTGTTGTGATTAGCCTTGGTGGAAAACAATGGTAACTTTGATTATGAAGCTCAACAGAGCCTCTGAATGAGGTGCGTGCCGTGCAATTGTAGACCAGTGACGCACGTGATAGACATCGCACACGCCGCGACCACTGATAATCGAAGGTGGTTGCCACCACACAGCAGCGTGTACGTAGGCTTTGAAGGCTCTAAGTTCCGGCCGGATTTTAATAGCAAATTTGTACAAGTACGTTATACAAGTAAATCGCAACATATTGGCCGTGACCGCAATCACGTTTTTCTTGCCGTTGGTCTCCGCAATTGCCGGAGGCCTTGGTATGGCTTTCGTTTTACACCGAGAAAGTGGACCAAGGATGCATTCCTATTTTCTGTACTACAAACGTATGACACCCGTCAACAGAACATTCTAGGATGCGTAATAAAACAGTTCAATGGCGAGAAGTGAGAGATGGACGGAGTATGCGACTGCAAAGGCAAAAATCGCCGGAACCATTCGTGCACGTCTGATAAATCGAACTTCGTATACCACTGATCGTAAGATTACAATGCTCGTGGATGTATTTCATCGCTTTGGCAACGTGTGTATGACCAAATTTACGTATTTAGGCGTTAAAGGACGCTTGTAGAAGTACATACTCGATGCCATGTGATGCTCGCCTGCTCCTAAATTGCGGGTTGCAGCTCAAACATCTTCCGCCAATACCCGCAGGTCGCTTTGATGTATGATGTAATATAAGAACTTTATTAAGGTCCTTAGGATCAGTCCAGGACTGATTCTGGCGGCTCCCACGCCGGGAAAGAGAGGCCAAGCCCCTCTACCGCCGCACGGACCCTCTGGAC
Organism: Rhipicephalus annulatus; assembly: GCA_013436015.1. Taxonomy (NCBI): domain Eukaryota; kingdom Metazoa; phylum Arthropoda; class Arachnida; order Ixodida; family Ixodidae; genus Rhipicephalus; species Rhipicephalus annulatus. Next base: position 75,924 of record WOVY01005530.1, read on the forward strand.
AGCCCTGAGTTGGTCCGCCAGCGCATCACTGGGCAGCATTCTCTGCCTCCACTGTTGATGTGCTTTCTACTTTTCTGAAGTGAGGTTGGATTGGTGGAAGTAACTTGCCAGGTTCTTGGTATTCAGGAAACTGTGCCTGAACACCAATGAAAGAGGAGGGCTTATGCACGTTCACTTGCGGATGGCTCCCTTTGCACTACCCAGTTGTGACCAGAGCAGCCATGAGGGCGCTGGTGGCGGTGTTTTTCGCAGTGCCACCTGGGCAGAGTCTGACAATTATGCGTTGATACAGGTAACTCACGGTGTCCATGAGGGAACATGGCGTAAAGGGGAGGGGATGTAGACAGTTTTATTTACAAATCATGATCAAGGGAGAAGATTAATAGCAAAGTATTATTAATTCTTGGTCAGGCATGTCAAAGTCTCAGTTGAAGGAAATACAAAATGGGAATGGAAATCAAGCGGTGTGCATAGCTATAGCGTTACCGCATAGGGATATGAATAAGGCTGACAAACTCATTTGGGAAATTATGTTATATAAGAAATATCTCCTAAAAATTGGCACGATTCGAGGTGTTTGGGCTGTTCAATACAAAGCCGTGTGCGCAATTTAGTTGTTATGGAGCGTTATCGGTCATTTGGACATTTCAATATTCGCCAAAGTGTACATGCATGTGTGCGTGCGTGTGTGTTTGTGTGCGTGCATGTATGCATGTGCACGTGTGCGTGTGTGTGAGTGTGTGTGCACAGGGTGGAGGTGGCGGTTGTCAGTGGTGAATTCAGAGGCGACAGAGACGCCACGTGTTTGAAATAGCAGCTGTTGAAAAAAACAAAAAAGAGAAATAAGAAGGGGAAACAAACAAAAGAAAGGAAGGTAAAACGATGTTATGATATCCCGCGACAAACAGCAGGAAAGCGGTACTGTCGCTATGGCAAATACTGAGCGCTTCCAAAGCTCGGAACGTACACACATGCTGAGTGGCGATTATTCTTTTGTTGTTTTTAACGCATTCTACTAGTAGCGGTTTTTCTACGGTGAAGAAGGAAATCCCTTCACGTCTATTACAGCTATCAATCATGTTAGCTTGCCGGTGCGAACATGTAAGTGGTTACGAAAAATTCGCCGAATAAGGCTTGCGCATGCAGCACAATTCGATACGTCGGAGTTTCGTCAACGTTGACGCATACCTTCAGCAGCTACTGAACTATCTAATACAAAATTTATGGAGAGAGCTAGGGGAGTATTGACGTGAGTGAAGCCTTTGTATGCAAACCGTAATCGAGAGGAGAAGAAAAAACTGCAACGTTATAACTTTTTCTTTTCTTTTGTGTTTATTGGGAGGTATGACAAGGGCCAACATGCGTAAACTTTTGAACTTCTAAATATTTGCTGTTGCTATACTGAACAAATGTTACTTGAACCTATCTAACCAATTACAACATCCCTTTTTTACGTTAGTCATGCTGATTTGCTTTCCTAAATAAGTAACATTGCACTTGATTCCAATTTTCCAGAAATGCAAGAAGAACGTGTTTGGTGACGTATAGCTTCTCGTGTTGCTTGGCATTTTAATTACATGATTACGAACAGACTTCCGCACTCTAAACTAGTTTGTACAGTGACATTTTGGAGTATCCTCAAGGCTTTTAGATTTATGTGTTTTTGAGAAGCATTGCGCGAATTTGGCAGATGAAATTTTGATCCTTCGACATGACTAGCCGAACCGTTTGAGGCCAGCTGCCATGTCAAAACATCAGTCATAGATAAAACAAAGTTAGTGGCCTCACTTACATTACATGGATGGGTTATTATTGAGTCGAAGGTCTTCTTATGCCAGAACTAACAGCCAGAACACAGGGTAGCACGTTAATTTCATGAGAGTCCTCAAGTATAAAGTAGCAAATTTCATTATGTCCAAGAATTTTGGTGCTGAAGGGACATACAAGGTATGGCGCATGGTTAGCTTTGTTACGGTTACATTCAACGCAGCAACACCGATGAAGTCACAAGTTTCGCCGCCACGAGAACACGTCTGATCTTGCTGGCACTTTGTGGCTTGCGCTGAAACAAGTCAAAAAGAAAGAAAAGCATACCACGAGCACAGAGGAAAGACTTATCAGCAGTACGCTGCGATTGTTGGAGGTTTCGGAAACACGTTTGAAAAGAAAGTGCAATTCGTACTGTGTCTGTAAAGTTGCACCAAAAGCTCAAACAGAAGTGCGTCATGCAAGCTCCCTCAGAGTGTCATATACGGATGTCCTTGCACGCACAGAAACGATGAAATAGCCGCAGCTGCGGTTCCTATTAGTAGCACATGTGCAAGCTCGAGCCGTAGGAATACACGGCACACGTTCTCTTTTTCATTTTTTTTTTCCCTGGGAATGACCGCAGTAACCCACTACCTACTAGGGCCACTGAATCAACGCCTCGTGCGTTCAGGTATGACGTCAGTGTACGAGGCATGTACCTCAGAAGGGAGGTGCAATCGCAACTAGAAATATCTTAGGCATGAATATTAGGTCAAAGACTAAAGTTTTTGTGGAGCTTCCTCAGCAGTTCTGCGGCCAAAATCTGTCATAGGAAAAGGCTGGCAGGTTGAGAATGCATAGCTGCTGTGGACGCCCATCTGAAAGCGTCTTGTGTTATGAAAAACTTTGATATTGTAACCCCAGCCCTGGTACATCTTATTTTTTTAATTGCAAAAGTAAAGATAAAAAGGTATACGCAGCAGCCAAAGTAAAGTTCTCAATGGGAGCGTATTTGGTTTCCTACAAATAGCATCCGTCAGAGCTACGCAGTGCTTTTAGTAAATCTGGGAGGGTCCGCCGTGGGAGAGCAGTGACTATGGTGTTCTGATGCTGACCCAATGGTCGCGAGTTCGATACAGGCCGTGGCATGCCACCTTTCGATGGAGGCAAAATAGTGGTAGTCCGTGTACTGTGCACATGTGTTGTCAGTGGACGTTAAGGAACACCAGATGGTTCAAATTTCCGGAACCCTCCTCTACGCCAGCATTCGTAATCATATCGTGGTTTTTGGGACGCAAAATCCCAGATATTATTCTTATTACATTAAATCCGGAAGGCATATAGGTTAAATTGGGCTTTGTTTAACGCGCTGTTCTACTACGGGACGTTTCATTCTCCTCTGTTGTAGAAAGCACTGCTCTTCTGCGTTGACTCAAGCTGACGAAGGGATGGTTGAACGTTGTCTAGCTAATCGGCTGCCTTCAACAAACAATACGACGTAGAGGACATGTCTGCTCCAACAATAGTATAGGTTTCGCGTCCCAGAATCACGGTGTGATTACGCAAGACGTCAGAGTGTATGTTTCCGAAAATTTCGCCCCCCCCCCCTGAGGTAATATAACATGTACTCAAATATGAGCACACTAGTCTCTAGCGCTACGCCACTATCCAAATACGACCACCATGACTGGGTTTCGAACGTGACCTTCACGTCAGAAGTTGCAAGCACCACAAGCACTACGGGACACCACGTCGGTTAACATGCCCGCTTTGACAGTGGTATGCAGGTACAAGCGCCCTCTCGTGGTTACATGTTCGCACGCAGAAAGCCCGCTAAGCAGTCAAAGCACTTCTGCGAAACGGTGAGCTATTCGGGGTCGACCGGCTTTAAACGGCCGCTAAGTGGCGATAATGACAGATGTGACCTAAATGTCGAGAAGACGAAACGCGTTCCCACGGCTCGCCGTTGCGGGGCTTCCGCCATTCCCGTTTCATCTTCTCCCCTTCTGCCATCATAAAACGTGACCGGGCCGCAACGCCGTTAGTGTTAACCAACGTATGATCGGTGACGGGTCTAGCCGGTAGCCTTGGCGCCTCGCAAGCCAGACGTGTACACCGCCGCGGGCGACCAGACGTCGTCGCCCTGCAATTCGATTCACCCAGGATTCAAAAGCAGACGACGAGTACGGGGTCGTTTACGTGCTCAGAAGTCGAATGATATTAACGCTGTCTAACTATTACAAATCGACTTAATTATGAGATATTGTCGAGTGAACGTCTGTGTCGAAGAGATCACTGGCCTATAGATTTTACAGTGGGTGCCGTTTGTGGAACACAAATTTGTAATAATAGAAATAGGTCGCGTATGTTACAAGATTGAGGAAATTAAGCTCACGCACTCAAGTACCTTGCTTTTTTCGATCGATCAACCAATCAATCAAACAAACAGTAGTAACACTTGTGTCTTCATTTAAATTTAAACGTAAATGCTCACTTCGCGCCGAACAGCAATCTAAAATTTGGGATTCATAATATTTTTTTCTCTCAAGAAAAGTACTAGACTACACAGTACTTAAATCATGCTTTCATCTGCAAGCCCACACGTCGGCGAATTAAGAGACGAGGACACGGACAGCGTTTCGCCTTCTCTTTCTACCACATGTGCAGTCCGCCCCGATAGTATACAGTGATTACGGTGCTACCCCAAAGGTCATGGGTTCGACCCTGGCCGTGACGGTCGCACTTCCACAGACGCGAAATACTAGATGTCCGCCTACTATGCGATGCAAATATCAGTGTACGTTAAACAACACCTAGTGGTCAAATTTTTTGAAGCCCTCTGTGATTGTTTGCCTGATAATCCGTTCACTGGCTTTGACACTTAAACACCTTATGCATGATTATTACAATCATTATTATAATCGTGCTGTAAGCATATAGTTAACCAGCCGCTAACTCAAGCGTTTACGTCGCTAAGGCGCACTGACCCCGACTTCGCAATCTGTTGGCGCAGACTATCGGCGACTCCATCATGGCCATCATCATCGCCGGTGACAACGAGTCCCTGGCTGCTTGCGTGGGTCCCTTGGGATGGGGCGTCGCCATCTACGTGGCCGTGCAAATCTCCGGAGGAGTCTCGTGTGAGTTGCCGTATTGATTATACCGCATTGTCTTCGACAGCGGAGAGATTTAACGTGCTGCAAGTGTAACCTAATCTTATCTCAGTGCTTAGCTTCTCGGTGTCTTGTATTTTAGATTGTGGAGATCGCTCAGAGGACCATGACGACGAGAATGAGGAAAAGCAAATTTAATGAAGGCCTAACGAAGAGCTCTTTATATAGACGCAGTGTAAAAATGCTGTGTTGGTGATCGTTGCTCTAAAGTGGTTTTCACCGCTACGTTTCTGACGTTACAACAGCTGTGTAGATACATGGTGGAAATGCGTATTCGTTTCATCTGTTTTTTGTTTCTAACGTGTGTTTAATTCCATGCGCAGCTAATGCACGTGTATGTATTGACATGCCGTAACAATGGCTCCAGTGCAATAGGCGGTCGTTGGGCGATTCGGGGAGGGTGGTGGGCAGATGCATACGCGAAAACGTTAAGAGTGTGACTATTGTTTGCCAGTTTCTTTCCTGTGGCAGTGGTCTAACGGGAAAGCGACTCGCACGGGTTCCCGTAAGTTATGAAAATAGCGCCATGCTACTCACGGGCCACTCGTTTAAAATAGCGAATTGTATTTAGTACAAGGTGCAAGCCGATTTTGGGTTAGTTTCTTCACTGCCATGCTTGAACATAATAAAATTTCAAACACTCGCCGCAAGTCGCATAGAGGGCTCGACGCTATAGTTTAATGAAGCCAGGCGTGAACTATAAGGGCATTCACTTCTTTGGCATGACCTTGAGATTTAAAATTTCCTTATTGCATAACAGAGGTGCAACCTGTTAAAACCATTTTTTTGTAGCGTTGTGAATCGTGCTACGCTTTCCGAAGGAACATGCTCACTATATTTTGCCTATTCGGATATCAATACCACTCAAAACTGTATATATGGCTGCGAGCCAGGTCGTAGGAAAGGGAAGGGGGGCGGAGCCTGAATAATTTTGACCACCAGGTGTGGTTCATTAAAGTGCGCCTATAATTAACTGCACTCATTCGTTAGTTGACTAAAATCTGGCGCCACGTGGGTCTATGAATTTTTTTCCTTATTATCATTTAAATGACGTCCTATAAACCTTCCAAGTAGGTAATAGAAACGTAATGAGATGTTTCTAGGTTTTCTTTTCCTTGTTATTGTTCCTTTTTTCGTATTATGATGAAGGATACCTGTTGAAGTTTTGCGCGTATGTTTAAGAACTCCGCATGACCAAAAATAACACCACTTGGTCTCGACTGCGTGCAGTTGAACACAATGAACTATTTCATTCAATTACGTTCTTACCGAAGTAATATCCTCCATCGTGGTCAGTCGCTTCATACAACCGAGATGACCGGGAGCCTATAAGATCACAACAGGAAAGCGAATGAATCGACGGTTCGAAGCAGGGCATAGCATATGGCACGTCAGTTCGGCAGACGCCCGTAAAGTGAAAAAAAAAAAAAGTTTTCCTCTCGCGATCAGGTTATATTTCACAGGATAAAATTGCCATGACATCTACCCCATGCAGCCAAGCCACCCATTCGCTGTCTGTGAAATGCAACAGAAAAGCGAAGGTCCTATATGCGCGCCAAACTGGAGTGGTCATTAAAGAACTACACCTCTCTTGCATCGCAGCCCACCTGAATCCTGCCGTGACGCTGGCCCAGGCGTCTGTGCGCAAGTTTCCGATCGCCAAAGTGCCGCTATACTTCGCGGCTCAGTACCTGGGTGGCTTCGTCGGTGCGGCGCTCGTGTTTGCCACCTACAAAGGTGGGACGTTACTCTTGTTCTTACCCATATACCGTACATTCGTTTTGTCAACAGTTGATGAATGCCAAAAGTGTATTAACGCCAGTAATTCTACGTACCAACTTTTGCTACTCTTTCTTCGATGTACAGGGGAGACGGAAAGAAACGTGAACAACTCGGCGCGCTGTTTTCATGTCACGCTCTTTTACATTGGCGGCAATAAAAGGCTAATAATGTCTGAAGTTTTACGTCCCAAAACCACGATATGCTTATGAGGGATGCCGTGATGCAGGGTTCCGCAAATTTTGATGACCACCTGGAGTTCTTCAACGTGCGTTGACGTCGCACATTACATGGGCCGAGCATGTCGCCTCCATCGAAACGGGACCGCCACTGCCGGAATCAAACCCGCGACCTTCAGCTCAGCAGCCGAGAACCGTAACCGTTACACCACCGTGGTGGACGGCATTAACAAAAATGCTAGAAAGACTCTTGAATGTGTCATGGATGACTCTGGTAGCTTTTTATTACCATTCAGGCTACAACCGCGTGAACAAAAAAAAAAGAAAGTGATACAGCAGAGAATGTAGTCGCCATACTGTTCACGTTTCCTTCCACACACATTGTACGTCTGTAACTTGAAAGTATCAATTAATTAACATAGATAGTTACGTACCCGAGTAACAGAAACAATAAGTATGTTTTTTATCTGTGTCTATTGTATCGATTTCGTGCTGTTTATTGCCCGTCAAAATGTCGCGATTTGGCATACCATTTACATGGAACATAAAGTTGGCATACTGCTCATACACACTGCTGGCATATTACATAGAAAGGGCGGTGACTTCAGAATACGTGTTTCAGATATGCGAATAAAAATGCGAAGAAACGCCGAGAGGGACAGTGTGCAGATTTATTGGAGGACTTCAATGAACTCTCTTGCATTTCAGCCCGTACAATGTGGGCGAATAGTTTGATGCGATGAGGTTTTGACGTTTCGTTTTACGCACAATTCCGCAAGATATGATTGTTTTCTTCTGTGCTTTCCTTTGATTGTCATCAAGATATGATTATTTTCTTTTGTGCCTTCCTTTGATTGTCATCAATATGTGATTATTTTATTCTGAGCCTTTCTTTCATTGTAATCCAAATAAAGTTGTTTTCTCTTCAATTCAGTTGCGAAATACAGTCAAACAAATGTAGGCTTTGAAGCTTCATTATTAGTGGCCGTTGATGTTCACCTCAATTTCTCAGCTAAACATCCGGGACAGCAGATGCAATTCCGAAGAGATTACGGAGTAACATCGTAATGACTTCAATCGGCTTCTGACGGCCAGATGGTGGAAAGGGCATAATTGCCTTCTCCGATTAGCACAATACTTATTTTCCTTGCCTACACTGAAGCGCCGAATCGAAAATGCGTGGCTTAGAAAACTCTTTTTTTTGCGCCGTTATTGCTCGACGCATCAAATCAGGTGGTGATTGGCATAATCACTTTTATACGGTGATAAGAAACAAAAAAAAAGAACACAAGCTCCCGGAACGGATCACCGCGCGCGTATTAGCGAGTGGTGCGGGTGATTGTCTCATCCTTCGTTATACATTGGCACGGCGAAAATCGTCTTCACCCACACACGTGCACGGGCTCACTCTCTTGTCTCGTCACGACGCGACGAGGAAAGGGTCGTAGTTTGTCGGATTACGCGCGCGAAATCGACGCCAACAGAGGAATCAAGAAGCAAGAGGTGAAATCTCCTCGAAGCTTCTCCCGCTCAATCAGCGTTCCGCCGAGAAAATAAGTAACGACGAAGCTCCTGCTAACACAGGCCGGAAGATCCGATAACACCGCTCACGCGCTAGATGTTCAATTCAATTCAATTTCAAAATTTGTTTTATTGTTTTCTTGTACAAGACACAAGAAACAAAAGGATGTTGGGACTAAAGGCATATAGCCTTTAGCCCAAATGTTGTGATTATCAGCCCCAATGTTCTGATTATCAGGATGTTCTGATTATCAGCCCTCGCGTGTACCCTGTCCTGCCACGAACTGCTTCGTTTCATTATTGCTTGATCCTCGCACGCTGATTGGTCCATCGCTTGATAAGTATGTGGTTGAAGGCTGCACCCGCTACTCTTGTCAGCGGGTATTATTGTGAGCATTAGCCGTGCTGGCGACACTTCGGGCATGTTTTTGTTTCTTTTGACTTGCTCTACAACATACCTGGAAGCGTGTTTACTCGACTGCGCACCGGGAGAGTGAAGGAAGTAGCCCTTATCCTGGACGAGTTGTTTATTTGTAAACAAAAGGCAACGTGTCTAGAGAAAACCGCAGGTATGATTTCTCACAACATCCCTTACGTATTCACCTACGACTACTATTAGGTGGAAGCCAGCATGCGTGGCTATCATCATCATCATCATCATCATAGGAAGTTGAGACGTCACGTGAATAGCTGTAGCCTTTGTTGATGTCATGGCTGATGATGAGGAGGATGAATTTTAACTCGGCCATCTGTAATGGCTTGGAATATTCAACCCCCCAGTACAGTTAGAGGGACTGTCTACCACTCGGGGAAAACAAAAAATTTTATTGTGGTGCAAATGGGAAGATCGTTCATCACATCGGCCGCAACAAGCATGCTTTTGTCCCATAAAAAAGGGGAATTATAATTTTAACTTAACATTGAAAGTCGACAAAAAAATCGCAGTTTTGCCATAAAGGCGATGCAATGAACGCGATAGCAACAAATTGGAAGGTCACGCGCAAAATGGCAAGCAGATGGAAACGTGGCCCGTGTTTCTCACGCACAAATGTCGCGCGAAACGTACTCACACGTGCAGATGAAAGCGAATAATCGTCTCAGTTGTTACTTTGCTGTGTCTGAAAAGCGCGCCTTTTTCGCAAATGGAGGCTGTGCAACGATTGCAGTGACCTTTCTGCGCGCCGTAACTACAACAGAATCGTTCGAGTGCCCCAACGTCAGCCAATACGTATGATCCTCCCCACCTGGAGATAAGGACGCGCGAGAGATCGTCCACTCTCCTCCTCTACGCGGGTCAAAGTACGCGTGAGATGAGCTGCAGCGCGCTCATTGCGCCATCTTGCTGATATTGCTAAAAACACGATAGCCCCCCACCCCCGAGATGCCCACCAACAGCGATAAGTGGTAGATATAAGTAGCTTGCCGTTTGACCGTTGAAGGAGGTACTGCTTGGTAGCTCAGTGGTTAACGCCACGCATTCACGACGCGGATGTCCCACGTTAGATTATGCGCGCGCCGAAGTTTTATCTGATTTTTTTCTTGCGCTTTCATACATAAAGATACGTATACATATACGGTGCATGACGTCGACGCCCACGCCGACGCCGACGCCGGCGGTGAAATCCAGCCGAGAGTTTCCATATAATTGCTATCGCAATAAAACTATAGCACTTGTTAAGAGTACGAGTACAACTGATGAGCGAAGTTCCCTGGAAATGGGACGCAAACGACAGTGCGCCTGATCTCGCTGCTGGCTTTCGTGAAGGCTAGTAGGGCTCGCAGCGGGTGAGGAGAGCGTCTGTTACACTCGAAGGCGGGAAAGACTGAGTGAGTGACTGTGTGGCGCAAGCCAGCCCAGGCGACGGGTGGAGTGGAACCCCGAAAATGCCACGGGGTTGAAGACGACAGGGTGAAGCGATAGTTTCGCGTGGTCTCCGGTTTCAGGGGAGAAGGCAGAAATGAAGAAAGAGATGGAGACAGGTGGGAAAGGGATGCGGACGATGATGCGGTAGGGGGATAGTTATAGCGCGAGAACAAAACGACGACACAGAGGCAAGAAGGACACGAAGGGCACGAGCGCTAGTTATAACTATCGTCATGCCATACCAACTAGCCCAAGCTGCCACACTTCTAAGGTACATGCGGCAGGAGGCTTCGACGGCGGCGACGACGGGGAGTGGGCCTATGATTAAATAGGAATTGGGAATGCATGCTTGCGTGAGCTTAGTGCTCCAATGCATAGTGTATATGTGAATACAGGGGGATGCTCTTTCATGGTGAGCTTCAAGCGCTGTTCATGCTGTATCTTTGACGCACTGATTTCAATCGGTAACAACGTTGTCAACGACATGGTTCATTCATCGTTGCAGACGCTATCGAACACTTCGACCAGGGAATCCGCCAAGTGACGGGAGAGAAGGCCACAGCTGGTATATTTGCAACTTACCCCAGACCACACGTCTCCACTCTGACCTGCTTCATTGATCAGGTGGGTTCCGCTGAAGGTGGATTACGCATATATGCAACGTGCGTAATCTTCGGTTACTTGATTTACCAATGCAGCTCTTTTATAAAATGCCTGTGACCTTAATACAGGTCTCACACGATCACTTTTGATCGCGATCGAGCTTGATCCGAAAGGAATTTTCGCGATCGTGATTGGCTCCTTTACGCGAGCTGCAGGAGGTGTAGCCACTCACAGTTGAGAAATTTGATCCCGACGAAGCTTAATCGTGATCAATCGTTCAATGTGTGACGCAGATGTAACACAACTGCCTAATTAGCAGAGTAGCTCTACGGTGAGGCAAAAATACCTTTTCTATATATATAGGCTGCAGCTGTCTTGAAAAAGCTAATTAACAAACAACTTCAGAGCAGTTGTTTGTAACACTTGGAAAAGATGTAAATTTGCGGGCTATACTGCAGCCACCAATCGGTGTTTACTGAAAGTAGTAAATAGAAGTTTGTGCAAGGAGTAGTTTACGACAGCTGTCGAAAACTGAAGGTGCAAGGTGCAGTACCCAGTATTCGAGTAAGTTGAAGTAGAGCTTATAAAAACGATGCGAAAGAAGAAACAAACGCAATAGGAGAAGCGCTAGAACAACAGGACGAGCGTTAGGGCACTACCACCGCTCGTCCTGCTGTCTGTGGCCCTCTTTTGACATCGTTTTTCTTTTCCCAGCTTCAAGTTCTTCTTAAGGTGGACCATCTCGCCTAAATCAACAAGTTGTTATCTTAGTACGCTGTGTTCAAAACCAATGTAAATTATGAAATAACCACTCCTTGCGGCGGCACGTATGCTTAAGTGCAGGATTGGGCCTGAACTTTCGTTTGCGTGAGCATGACCAGTGTGCCAATATTAAGACGACCAGTGATATGGCTGTCTACTCTGCAAAGCGTGGCTCTTCCCTGTCGCAGAAGAAATGCTTGTACAGTGATCGGATTGTGAGGAAAGCTTTCAATGTCTTTTTCAGCGTGTCAAAAAGGCATCCTGCACATCTCGCGCCCCAGCTGCACTACATCACGGCCCTTAACATAGCTCACTCTCTGGTGGGCTCGCTAACATTTCGTGCTATAGGTAGGACGTAGGGGCGCAAGTTGGCTGCCAGGGTGTCTGTAGGGACGCTTTACTCGCTTTCATCTAAATCTCCAAGAACTACCGGTTGAGTCAGTGGCTTGGTCCTCGTTCGCAGACCAAATTGCTTAAATCTTACTACAACACGTCTAGAAAGCTACGGACCAAGTCCTATACAACTCTATCTTTGCTTATTGCATCGTCTCTTTGGAGGATTTCGACTCTACATGTCCTGACTGCCGAGTTTCCAACTTTGAACGCATGCTCTGACGATGACCCTCGTTATGGCACCGTCTTCGGCTCACGGAGATGAGTGGGACTCTTGCCTTACGAAGTACGGAGTTTCCACCGAAACTACGGGCTGCTCGGAGAGGTCACGATGTGTCGATGACGCTAGGCTTTTCCAACCCCACGTTCGAGTGGCGTTGGTACATGACAGTATACTAGCGTTTATGAGCGCCCAAATAGAGCTCTCTGTTTGTCAAGGGTGAAATGCAAAGAACACCCGTGTACTTAGATCGTGAAAGGGCCCTATAGCTGGTTGAAACTGATCCATCTTCCACTATACGGCATGCCTCATAACCGCAATGTAGTTCTTGCGCACAAAACCTCAATAATTAAGTTTATTATCACGCGTAGCAGTGTCGAAGAATTCCCAAACATTTCGCAGGTCATCGCAACGGGCATAATGATGGTGTGCGTCGAGGCCATCGGCGACACTCGCAACTTCGGCGGCATTCCGCCGCACATTCACCCGATCTGCTTGGGTCTCATGATCATGGCTATTATCTTCAGCTTCGCCTACAACTGCATGTGCCCGCTCAACCCGGCCAGGGACATCTCGCCACGGCTGTTCACGCTCATGGCCGGGTGGGGACCCGAGACGTTCACGTACGTCCTTTCAGTCTTCCGTGTCCTCTTTTGTATACATTCAATACACTAATGACACGTGATGATGTAAGCTGTACTATTGGGCTAGGGACCCGAAACGTTCACGTACGTCCTTTCAGTCTTCCATGTCCTCTTTTGTATACATTCAATACACTAATGGCGTGATGATGTAAGCTGTACTATTGGGCTAGGGACCCGAAACGTTCACGTACGTCCTTTCAGTCTTCCATGTCCTCTTTTGTATACATTCAATACACTAATAACATGTGATGATGTAAGCTGTACTATTGGGCTAGGGACCCGAGACGTTCACGTACGTCCTTTCAGTCTTCCGTGTCCTCTTTTGTATACATTCAATACACTAATAACATGTGATGATGTAAGCTGTACTATTGGGCTAGGGACCCGAAACGTTCACGTACGTCCTTTCAGTCTTCCATGTCCTCTTTTGTATACATTCAATACACTAATGACGTGATGATGTAAGCTGTACTATTGGGCTAGGGACCCGAAACGTTCACGTACGTCCTTTCAGTCTTCCATGTCCTCTTTTGTATACATTCAATACACTAATGACGTGATGATGTAAGCTGTACTATTGGGCTAGGGACCCGAAACGTTCACGTACGTCCTTTCAGTCTTCCATGTCCTCTTTTGTATACATTCAATACACTAATGACGTGATGATGTAAGCTGTACTATTGGGCTAGGGACCCGAGACGTTCACGTACGTCCTTTCAGTCTTCCGTGTCCTCTTTTGTATACATTCAATACACTAATGACACGTGATGATGTAAGCTGTACTATTGGGCTAGGGACCCGAAACGTTCACGTACGTCCTTTCAGTCTTCCATGTCCTCTTTTGTATACATTCAATACACTAATGACGTGATGATGTAAGCTGTACTATTGGGCTAGGGACCCGAAACGTTCACGTACGTCCTTTCAGTCTTCCATGTCCTCTTTTGTGTACATTCAATACACTAATAACATGTGATGATGTAAGCTGTACTATTGGGCTAGGGACCCGAAACGTTCACGTACGTCCTTTCAGTCTTCCATGTCCTCTTTTGTATACATTCAATACACTAATAACATGTGATGATGTAAGCTGTACTATTGGGCTAGGGACCCGAAACGTTCACGTACGTCCTTTCAGTCTTCCATGTCCTCTTTTGTATACATTCAATACACTAATAACATGTGATTATGTAAGCTGTACTATTGGGCTAGGGACCCGAAACGTTCACGTACGTCCTTTCAGTCTTCCATGTCCTCTTTTGTATACATTCAATACACTAATAACATGTGATGATGTAAGCTGTACTATTGGGCTAGGGACCCGAAACGTTCACGTACGTCCTTTCAGTCTTCCATGTCCTCTTTTGTATACATTCAATACACTAATGACGTGATGATGTAAGCTGTACTATTGGGCTAGGGACCCGAAACGTTCACGTACATCCTTTTAGTCTTCCATGTCCTCTTTTGTATACATTCAATACACTAATGACATGTGATGATGTAAGCTGTACTATTGGGCTAGGGACCCGAAACGTTCACATACATCCTTTTAGTCTTCCATGTCCTCTTTTGTATACATTCAATACACTAATGACGTGATGATGTAAGCTGTACTATTGGGCTAGGGACCCGAAACGTTCACGTACGTCCTTTCAGTCTTCCATGTCCTCTTTTGTATACATTCAATACACTAATAACATGTGATTATGTAAGCTGTACTATTGGGCTAGGGACCCGAAACGTTCACGTACGTCCTTTCAGTCTTCCATGTCCTCTTTTGTATACATTCAATACACTAATAACATGTGATTATGTAAGCTGTACTATTGGGCTAGGGACCCGAAACGTTCACGTACATCCTTTTAGTCTTCCATGTCCTCTTTTGTATACATTCAATACACTAATGACGTGATGATGTAAGCTGTACTATTGGGCTAGGGACCCGAAACGTTCACGTACGTCCTTTCAGTCTTCCATGTCCTCTTTTGTATACATTCAATACACTAATAACATGTGATTATGTAAGCTGTACTATTGGGCTAGGGACCCGAAACGTTCACGTACGTTCTTTCAGTCTTCCATGTCCTCTTTTGTATACATTCAATACACTAATGACATGTGATGATGTAAGCTGTACTATTGGGCTAGGGACCCGAAACGTTCACGTACGTCCTTTCAGTCTTCCATGTCCTCTTTTGTATACATTCAATACACTAATGACATGTGATGATGTAAGCTGTACTATTGGGCTAGGGACCCGAAACGTTCACGTACGTCCTTTCAGTCTTCCATGTCCTCTTTTGTATACATTCAATACACTAATAACATGTGATGATGTAAGCTGTACTATTGGGCTAGGGACCCGAAACGTTCACGTACGTCCTTTCAGTCTTCCATGTCCTCTTTTGTATACATTCAATACACTAATGACATGTGATGATGTAAGCTGTATTATTGGGCTAGGGACCCGAAACGTTCACGTACGTCCTTTCAGTCTTCCATGTCCTCTTTTGTATACATTCAATACACTAATAACATGTGATGATGTAAGCTGTACTATTGGGCTAGGGACCCGAAACGTTCACGTACGTCCTTTCAGTCTTCCATGTCCTCTTTTGTATACATTCAATACACTAATGACATGTGATGATGTAAGCTGTACTATTGGGCTAGGGACCCGAGACGTTCACGTGCGTCCTTTCAGTCTTCCGTGTCCTCTTTTGTATACATTCAGTACACTAATGACATGTGATGATGTAAGCTGTACTATTGGGCTAGGGACCCGAAACGTTCACGTACGTCCTTTCAGTCTTCCGTGTCCTCTTTTGTATACATTCAATACACTAATGACATGTGATGATGTAAGCTGTACTATTGGGCTAGGGACCCGAAACGTTCACGTACGTCCTTTCAGTCTTCCGTGTCCTCTTTTGTATACATTCAATACACTAATGACATGTGATGATGTAAGCTGTACTATTGGGCTAGGGCCGCATTCGGACAAGAATTTTGTTCTGAAGAGCGATGTACGATTGTTTGGCAACTGATCAGCTTGATTCAAATTGTCTTGGATTGATATCCTGGAGTATTATAAGTTATTTTTGTGAATTGTACAAGCACATGTATCACTAAATAATGCCAGCCAGGTGAAATATGATTAGTCAATTGAGCAATGATTTGCGAGGGCTTCTTGAAAAATGGTTACAGATATATATATATATATATATATATATATATATATATATATATATATATATATATATATATATATATATATATATATATATATACTGCAGGCCTTGTTTGGGCCCATTCAGGAGTAACGCATGTTAGTGGCAAAACAGAATATAAAAATATAACAAATACTATACTAGGTACGAAAATAAGAAAATTCTCAACATCAGGGAAAATATAAATAATACATAGCAATGATGGCATTCATACAGAAATACAAAAAATATCAGCACTAATGAGGAACATAATATATTGCATATTAAAAATCAAGTGCTAGGTCATTGACGAGATGGGTGAAAGATTGTGTCATGTCCGCGTTAACGACCTCCTGAGGTAACTTGTTCCATAATGAAAGAGCATGAGGGAATAATGAGTACTGATGAATGTTCAGATGACTAAATGGTTGTCTAACTGTGTTTATATATATATATATATATATATATATATATATATATATATATATATATATATATATATATATATATATATATATATATATATATATATATAATTAGATCGGCTCAGCGATATTATCTGAAACTAGGCAGGTTGGCATCTGGCCGCCTGACTGCATCCTTTTCTTTTGTTTTAATTGTTAAGAACTATACAGGCCGCTGCAGACGCCGTCCAAGTCTATATACGACGCCACGGAGAGTTGACGCGGAAAGTTAGAGGTGACGTCACCTACGACACTTCTTCTTTTGCACGTTTTCTCGCTCACCAGGGCTCACCTAACTGCTAGAGTTGTGCTTTTGGTAACGCGAGAGCATAATTTTTTTTAATGAGCTGAGGACAAACGTTACTCTCTTTAGTGCGCCCTATAACGAGACACTAACGACAAAAATGTCTTTTTCGTATGTTGCTAAATTATTACTCTTCCAAAATATAATAAAAAAACAATTGCTACGAGGAGACGCTTGATAAACGAGATCGCGCGCAAAAAATAAAATACGGCTGGTGGCACTACCTTAACACTCCCGCACCAAGTACCATGACGTCATAAATTTCGACGGCGTCAACTGGGCCGTATACATCGTCGCTGATACCGAAAAATGAACTACATTGTCTTTTAAAGGGGCCATACACTTGGCATACCAAGTTTGAGGAAGTTTTGTTGAGATACAAAATATTAAAGATACTTTTGGAAATCTGTGACTCCCATGCGCCGAGATTTCAGCAAAAGAAAATTAAAGAAAGCAAGCTTTGACCCTAATTTTCTCCTCCAATAATAATCTTATGATGGTGAAACTAGCGGCTTCAGAGTGTATTTTTCAATCTAACCCAATTAGTTCTTTCACTTTAGCGCCATTTTAAACGTCACCGCGTTCTGCATGAAACATCGCGTGCATTCCCTTCCCATCTTCATTCAGTCTCCGCGGATGGAACTACGTGTGGGTTCCTCTTCTCGGCCCTCACATCGGCGCCATACTGGGCGTGTGGCTGTACAAGGTGGCTATCGGTGACCACTGGCCCGAGAAGCCGAAGCCAGCCATCTCAAGTAAGTGGCGAGCGATGTCAGCATATGGACGACGCATGCGCTCTGCACGCCTCCGTTTGTGTGTCGCCCTCTTGCGTTTAGCGACGTAGTGCGATTCCTTGAACACTCTTTGCTACCATGCAACGCGCAAGCATTTGTGAAACCCCTTGCTGACTAGCTCATGTCATGTATTCAATTAGAGTGAAAGTATCTCTACACATTTCGACTGCAGTATACTTGGGGAAGATTTTGAGCCTGAGAAGGCTCCTTTTGAGTAGATATATCTTTATCATTATGTACCACATCGGCTTATGGCCGCTGACACACAATTGTTCATGCAAGCATCTTCGAACCGTTCAAACAAGATATGGTATCGTGGAAAGCAGTAAACGATCGAAACATATTGCACTCATTTCGCGGTAACTTTTCCTAAATGGGCCTGGATTGGTGCACGTACGCTTATAAGTTGGTTCATGATCAACTTAAGGTAAGCAACTTGGTAACAGTACACAGGCACCCATTGAATTTACATGTTATTGTAAAATTTAGCGACATTTCTGCATACCTGTTGCGCAATCTTTTCTTCATGCAGACCACATACTGACGTGCCACATAAACATGCACACCACACGATGTGCTGTCGACGCAGCAATAAGTTTTAACAGATTTCTATAGCCTGCCACTATTATTATTTATGGAGAAGACCCAGGACAAGCGAGTTTCTTAAAAAGTTCAGAAGGAATGGGATGCGGGGGCTGTGAAGGTGGGTTGTCTAACCATGCGCACCTTCCCTACTCCCTTCTGACACCAGCAGTGGCACCGGCCTGAACTCCCCGTGAATCCACACATTAAGCCAACGTAAAGTCAGAGGTTGTTGTTCAACGTTCATTAACAAATTGTGCGGCCTTCGTGAGCATAAACGAAAACTCAGCCTTGCAAATAATTCCAATTGAAGAAAAGAATTGAAACATGACGAACTTGTGCCGCAAACACTAGGATACGTCAACTAGATAATCTAAAGAAAAAACTGTTATTGTTTGATATGCGTGCTTTGTCCACTATAGCTAGATGATTTCCAAGTGTGTGCAAAAAATAGTACACGGTCAGCTATCATTAGAATTTAGCCATTGATCTTTCCTAATATAGTGTCTCCGTATCGCGCCAATTCAATTACGCGGAATGTGACCGTATCTTCATCTCAATACCTAAGAACAGTGATGCCGGAAAACGCGCTGTGATTGGAAGAAGCAGATGAAACGCCAAGACTATTGTGTCTATACAGTACGCAAGCTTACCGCGTGGTCTATCACTGCCGCCTGATTATATGAAGATCCTTCCACTGAAAGTTGCGTAAGTGGTATGGTATTCCTGCATGAAGGCCGCAAGTCACTTCCTATAAACAACATAATCTCAACGAAATTAACGATCATTTACTCTTCGAACGTCACTGGGGTGAGTTGCTTTTCGGTGCCGCTAGCTTCTGTTGGAGAACTCTATACTCAGAAAGTCCAGCGTCCGAGACGCAAATTGCTCTATATTAGGGTCCATCGCCGGCATAGCTCTGACAGTTCCTTGGGCTCTATATGCGCTTGTCACAAGGTCCATTCTCTCCTCGCAATGCTTCGTCCAATCACAGCGTGCACTTTTCAGTGAACAGCGCAGCCGCGATCACAAACCGAACATTGTTCCTGGTCAGATATGCTGACCTTCTAAAGAAAAAGAACCTGTTCTAAAGAAAAAGAACCTGTTCGTAAAACGCAAGCGTTGGCGCTCTCGGCATCGCGCAGTGGACCATCCAGTCGCCGTGGTGGTCGCCAAGAAAGCACCATCTCGGACGCCTCCTGCCCTTTCTCCTTCCGCTGCGCCGACTGTGTCGACTTCGCCTCAGCCTGCGGCTCCACAGGCCACCGATGTCAATGCCGGCTCTCCTGCGAAGGCCTAGTTACGAAGCGGCCCCCATTTTTTGTGTGTGTGTTTGCCCGCATCAGACGTCATTCGTACACGTAAGAACGAATCCTCGGGTAAATAGTACGCAGCGGAATCCAACAATGGTCTTACTCCGAGAGTGATCGCGCGTTGATAAACATGTATTTCTTGTTTTAAATAACTTATGTTGGAGAGTTAGCTGAAATGCCGAGTACCTTCAATACATGCCTGTGATGTGAGTAATCGAATTATATATAACAATATGCATAATTCGAGGAGGGCAGAGGTAGCCGAACGTGATGTCTCTCTTACGAAACGTGTCATTTATCTTACAGAGGCGAAGAAAAACGTCTGTTCTGCGAGAGATGTAAAAAATTACAATTATGGCGTGCGTACAAAACGTAAATTACAAAACGTGCGTACATTTAAATGGTCTTACCTTTAACGCGACAGCGTTAAAGAGCTCGTTGCGCAGAAATTCCGGCGTTGGTGTTGACGTCAGTGTCGTTGGTTGTGAGCGAAAAATTATGATATGTGTGACCGAAAAATTGAGAACGATGCAAATCAAATAAACAATGAAAGAAACCCTGGGTCAGAGTGGGGACCGAACAACTAGGGTAACTTGGGTCCGAGTGGGGATCAATTGCGGTAGTTTGCGTGGCAAGTTGATGTTCTACCACACGGCCACGCATCTGCACGTGAATACCATTTAAAAAACTCCCTCTGTTTGGAAATGCATTGAAAGTGGCTTTCATGCTTTACAAACTCACTAGTCATGTTACATCCTTCACAATGCAACACGAAATTTTGCAGTAATAATGTGCGGTACAAGCGCCCATTGCCAGCGGGCGTCAGAACATGTGATTATCATAATGGCTTCGTGGTGTGGAGCCGGTCACCCACTACAAAAGGCACAAACGCTACTGCGCCGATTCTCTTAAGGCAACGTAGTGAGGGCATATATAGGTGCTACTTCAAGGCAACGTAGTGAGTGCATAACTAGTCCCAAAAGTTTTCATGCGCTAAGTGTTTGAAGTACGCACTAGGAACAGGTGATCGCTATCCCGTTCAACTCCTAAAGGAGAACCTTTAGGATTTCCTAATTTTTTTTGTACGACATTATTAGTAGTATTTATAAAACACAGTGCAGTCGATTGTTATTAGGCTGAGAACAGCGGAAGTTCATAAAACGCTGGAGTATGCCTATTATGTGCCTGGCATATAATGTATGAGTGGCATACTGAACTATACTTATGGTGTCCTCACTTCTATCTAAGTGTAGCTTCAAAGCTGCTCATCACAACCGTAGGCTTACGCAGAAAATTCATAACACCACAGGTGAAACAGCACGTGGTGACAAGCTCGACTTTTCTTCAGGTTAGTTGTATGCTCGACTTCCAGTGAATTGTGCATTAATCATTCGGTTAGGGTGACGCATAATGTCGAGAAATCGGAGTCATTGTTCACAGGGAGAAATTTTCGTGCGGAGATGGTGAACGACTGGAGCGTCGGATTGATGTTGGAGGAGCCCGATTGTATGGTTCACTGTCACGAGTGTCAAACAGCGGGGGCCGGTTGTCACCAAATTGATAGTCAAATAAATAAACGAGCGAGATGGCGCTGTGTGAGACCGCCCATAGCGAGCAGTATGCCCCACACCATGGCAACGAAAGCAGATTGGCTTGTCGCCCTGCGTTCTCCACTATGAATGGTCATGGTAGCGACGAAACGTTTCCTGTGCGCGCGAAGGTGGCGTCATGGCACATAGACGAGGTGGCGTGAGCGGACATACGGGCTGAAGTCCCACATTTGCTAGTTCTTCCCGCACACCCTTCTGGATAAGCGAGATCGTTGGTCGAGGATCCTCAGACAGCCGCGCCAGGAGAGGTCGTGGAGATGCCGCCTCGATTTCGCGACGCACGATGCGGACTATGCCCTTGGTGGTGGGCAGTGCAGTGCATGTCGGCTGAAGGTCCTCACAGGATGACGTAGATGTAGTATTTGGAAACCATATGAAATACTTGGCGATGCGGCGACTCTTCAGTTCTTCGAAGCGCCGATACTCTATTATTATGATGTCGTCCACGGTCGAGCAGTCCTAGGATACCTGCAGATTGAAGGCATCATCTGCAATGACCTTCAAGGATGTCTGACTTTCTCATCTTTGGCCATGCTGGTATCCATACAATGGCAAAGTGCCAGAACACCATGTATGTATGACACATATGATTCAGTCGAAGTTTGAGCTTGACTGGAGAGATCTTTCTAAGCGGCTTACAGGCGCCCGGCTGATCTACCAAGGAGGTCACTGAGCTCTTGCTTACATGCGTCCAAACATGTTATATCATCAACCTCATGGACCTCAAACCACGCCTGCTGTGCCGCAAAGATAGAAGCTTACGTTGGCGAGCATCATTGCTGGGTCTTACTTATAAACCGCTGCAAAACGCTCATATTTCTCAATCCAGTTGACGTAAACGTTGTTTGTACCGCAGAAGTTACCCGGGTCACTCAGCCGAGTCAATACGACCGGCTGCTGGCCTGTAGTCGCAGTCTAAGTTGAGCGGTAGAATTTCCTTCCGTTCTCATTGTGGAGCTGTCCAGGACACGACCGCTGTGGAGTTCTGTCTTGCGTCGTATCCAGCACGTCTACCAAAATGCTGCGATTGCATTTACATGATATTGCCACAACTCGACCGTCGCAGAAGACGCGTGCCACAATTCGCGTTCGTAAAAGCCGCCACACAACTATAGTAAGAAAGCCGCGCCATGGAACGCCGTCCTGCACGCGCCACGATGCTACGCCACGGGACCGGCATGAGACTCGAGGGGCAGAGGAAGAGACTGACGAAGTTATAGTCAGCGAGCAAGAGACATTTTTGGCTGACCATTTTTAGTTTTGAGTTTACGGGCAAGGGTTCGCCCTAAATAAAGAGTTTATATAGTACCAGGTGCTATATTTATTCGTGACAATCTGGTGGACGTGCTGGGTACGATTCCAAGCCCACCGCAGGCAAGGGAGAGAAGCTCAGATCCCAGAAGATTGGAGCCAGCAGAATTGACACCTGTGCACCAACGCACGAGTCGCCGACTACGTGGTGAGCAGCCCGAGTTTGGCCCCCTAATTGACCCATCAAGACCTGTCAAGACCTCAAGCACAAGCGTCACTACGATGGCCACCCAGTCGATGCCATCTCCATCTCACCTCATTGTGGATTCGCCACGTACACCAGAGGTCTTCCACGGTGAGACCTTTGAAGACGCCGAGGACTGGCTTGAAGGCTTCGAGTGCGTTGCACGTTTGAATGGTTGGGACGAAGCCCGAAAACTTCGTTACGTTTACGTCGCCCTGTAAGATTCGGCACGTACGTGGTTTGAGAACCACGAAGCGTCCTTCCTGTCGTGGGACGACTTCCGACGAGAGCTAATCGTAACCTATCCGAACACGGACCGCAAAGAAAAGGCAGAGGCTGCTCTTCAGGCGAGGAACCAACGGAATAACGAGAGCGTGGCCATGTACATAGAAGCCATGTCGCGGCTCTTCCGCCGAGCCAACCAAAACATGGCCGAGGAGAAGAAGTTGCGGCACCTAATGCGCGGAGTAAAGGAAGAAATTTTTGCAGGCCTGGTGCGTAATCCACCGCGAACTGTGGCGGAGTTCTTGTCCGAGGCAACGACCATGGAAAGGACACTACAACAACGTGCGCGACTGTACAACAGAGACTTCGGCGTCTCTTCAGTGAGGGCGGAGTCAACAACCCTCCCCACCAACGTTGACGTCCTCCGGGAAATAGTGAGGGCTATTGTTAAGGAGGAGCTCCAGAAACTGCAACTCCCCCAATGTCCTCCAGCGATGCCCTCAATCACGGACGTTGTACGTGAAGAAGTGCGGCAAGCAATTATTCAACCGCAGCCTCAGGTGCCACACCACACGCAACCGGAACCTCAGCCACAGCTGTCGTACGCGCAAGTCGTATGGCAAGACATGAGACGCCTGAGCTTTGCACAAGCTCCCGTTATACCACCGACCTTTCCTCGCAGTACGCCACTGCCGATGCCAGAAGTGAGACCCCGCAAAAGTGATGTATGGCGCATGGCAGACCGGCGGCCCCTCTGCTACCACTGTGGGGAGGCAGGTCATCTTTATCGGACATGCCACTACCGTCGGGTCCGGCTACGTGGCTTCCCAGTGAATGCACCCTGCCCTCGTAACGGTGAGCGCCTTTACGAAATCTAAGAATATTTATCTTCGCGCTATGCCTATCCAAACACTCAGCGACATGAATCGCGGTCGATTGCACCAATGCGCAATAGGTCGCCGAGTCCACACCCGTCATCTACTTTCCCGAGGCGTCGTTCACCAAGCCCGTGACGGGAAAACTAGAACCAGTGACCTGTGGAGGTAGGGCCGCTGATTTTCGGAAAACTGAAAACCCTCCATCGCTAACCGGATCAGACGACGACACAGACACAATGACGGACAAGCGCAGTAATGGTGACGTGACACCCGAGCTACAAGTCAGAATCGACGATGTCGAAACCACAGCGTTAATAGACACAGGTGCACACTACTCAGTAATAAGTAGCATGCTCGCAAAGAAGCTGAAGAAAGTGCTCACTCATTGGAACGTACCGCAGATACGCACCGCCGGAGGGCATTTAGTTAGCCCCGTAGGATTGTGCACAGCGAGAGTGGGAATAAGAGGCCATGTGTACGTCTGCAGTTTTATTGTTCTCCCCGAATGTTCCCGTGAAGCAATTCTGGGCATGGACTTCCTGCAAGCAAAGACTGCCATCATCGACTTGCAGAAATCCCAAGTTTCTTTCTCTACAGAGAACGCTGTTGCCGTGTGTCATGCGGAGCAACCAATTGTTTCGTCTCTTCGTATTGTGGATGAAGGTGTGACAGTGCCGCCACGTAGCAGCGTGACAGTCTCTGTGAAAAGCGACGTTTTTCGTGAATATGCCGGACTAGCTGATGGAAATATCGAACTGCTACTCACAAAGGAGATACGCGTGGCGAGAGGTCTAGTGAACCTGCGGAACGTATATACTGATGTGCTATTGACCAACTTTACCAACGAGGTACAGCATGTGGCGAAGGGAGCAGCCATAGTATCACTTCATGACTACGTACAAGTCTCAGATGTTTGCACCATAGAAAAAGCACCGACAACGCCCTCAACAGTGGACAGTGTCCTAGAGAAAATAGATATTGACCGAGAGCTTTCATCTCTGCAGAAAGACCAGATTGTGGAGTTGATCAAGCAATTTGCAGAGTGTTTTTCCTCTTCATCGAAAGTCGGACGTACGCCTGTAGCAAAGCACCGCATTGTAATCGAAGGGCATGTTAGACCAGTATGTCAGCATCCATACCGAGTAGCTCCGAAAGAAAGGGAGGCGATAAAGAAGCAAGTACAGGAGATGCTCGACGACGATGTCATACAGCCCCCCAAAAGCCCATGGGCATCGCCGGTAGTACTAGTGAAGAAGGACAACACCATGCGGTTCTGTGTTGATTACAGAAAACTCAACTTCGTCACGAAGAGAGACGTGTACCCACTCCCACGAGTCGACGATACATTGGATAAACTGTGCAATGCTCACATTTTTTCATCGTTGGAGCCAAAGAGCGGGTACTGGAAAATAGAAGTCAACGAACGAGATTGTGAAAAGACGGCGTTTGTGACACCCGACGGACTCTACGAGTTCAAAGTACTCCCATTTGGTTTGTGTTCTGCTCCCGCTACCTTCCAGAGGATGACGGACACTGCTCTCCGGCCTCAAATGGCAGTCATGTCTTGTCTATCTTGATGACGTAGTAATTTTTTCCACTACGTTTGAGCAGCACGTACAGATTGAGAATGGTACTGGACGCTATTCGTGTGGCTGCACTTACGATCAAGCCCGAAAAGTGCCACTTTGGATTCCGGGAGCTTCGGTTCCTCGGGCACATTGTCAGTTCTCACGGTGTCCGCCCAGATCCGGATAAGATCACTGCGGTTGAAAATTTCCAAGGCCAAGAGACAAAAAAGCTATGTGACGTTTCCTGGGGTTTTGTGCCTACTATAGGCGCTTCGTTGAAAACTTCTCCAAGATTGCGGAACCACTGACACGGCTTACGAAGGAAGGTGTGCCATTCATCTGGCACCAAGAGCAAGAAGACGCCTTCTCTGAGTTACGACGGCGTTTGCAGTCACCTCCCATACTCGCTCATTTTGACGAAGATGCCAAAACAGACATTCATACGGACGCCAGCAACGTTGGCCTCGGTGCTATTCTTGTTCAATAGCAGAACGGGGAAGAAAAAGTTATTGCTTATGCCTAGTTCACACTGAAACATCCGCTTTCTACAGCGACCGAAATTCCCCTGCCACCGAAACGCAGCGTCGTTCTCACTGGACGCGCCCCGCGCCGCCGAATATGCCATCTAGTACGGGGCGAACGCGGGGTGGATGCGCTGTCACCCGGTTGTTGTCGCAGCTCGCAAACGCTACTACGCTATCCGGTGGTGTATACTTCGACGATTCTCGTACGCAAGAAGCAAGAAAAGACAGTACTGCTTACTTTGCTGGCAAGTGGCTGTCTTGTAATGCACGAAGAGCAGAAAAACCACCGACGCCAGCAGCGTTGTTGGGTTCGTTTTGCTTTGCAAGACCGCAACAAGTTCGGTCACGCCAACAGCAAGCTCGGTCACCTCTTTCACGAAATACGGAGGCGAAGTAGGCACAGAGTAGGTTAAACTCCCGTTGGTTTCAACATTCAGTTACGTGCACTGCAGCACAACAAGTGAGTAGGGCTTGGCCGCCATTTTTCAAAATTCCTTGACTAGCGCTCCTATTGGTCCGCGGTGACCGATTCGGCGACAGACGCCGCAAAAATTGGTCCGAGAGCTATCGGCGCGGAAAGGGCCCTTTCGACGGATCTAGCCGCCGCCGAACCGGATTCGGAGCACTTTCGGCGGTCGGAATGCTCAGTGTGAACGCGGCCTTACGCAAGCTGCACTCTGTCAAAAGCTGAGTATAATTATTCAGCTACGGAAAAGGAATGTCTCGCAGTTATATGAGCCATCAGTAAGTTCCGTCCATATTTATACGGTAGACCATTCCGAGCCATCAGTGACCATCATTCATTGTGCTGGCTTGCGAACCTCAAGGATCCTTCCGGAAGACTTGCTAGATGGAGCCTGCGTCTACAAGAATATGACATCACCGTAGTCTACAAGTCTTGCCACAAGCACAATGACGCGGATTGCTTGTCACGAGCACCAGTCCAGACCTCGTCTCCTGAGCATGAACAAGACTCCGCATTTCTTGGAGCTGTTAATGTGTCGGAGATGGCTCATGATCAGCGAATGGACCCAGAATTACTTCTGCTCATTCAGTACTTAGAGGGGCAGCAAGTCGAAGTACCTCGAGTTTTCGTCCGTGGACTACGGTCCTACGTCCTCCGCAACAACGTTCTCTACAAGAGAAACTTTCAACACACCGGTGAAACGTTCCTACTGCTGATACCATCATCACTGCGAGCGGAAATTTTAGAAGCGTGTCATGATGACCCATCGGCAGGCCACTTGGGCATTAGTAGGACTTTGGCAAGAATCCGCCAGAGATATTACTGACCAAAATTGATGGACTCAGTACAGCATTACGTAAGATCATGTCGAGAATGCCAAAGACGCAAAGTACCAACCCTAAAACCAGCAGGTCTTTTGAAACCGATAGAGCCACCAAAGTCCTGTTTGAGCAGGTTGGAATGAATTTGCTAGGACCATTTCCTATGTCATCGTTTGGGAAGCGCTGGTTAGTTGTAGCAACCGACTACATGACCCGGTATGCCGAGACGTCAGCTCTCACAAAAGGAACGGCAAATGAAGTGGCTCAGTTTTTTGTGACCCAGATAGTGCTGCGACATGGCGCACTTAAAGTCCTTATAACTGACAAAGGAACTGCGTTCACTGCAAGGCTAGTACAGTCTGTCATGAAACTAACGCACACCGACCACAGAAGAACTACCGCATACCATCCGCAAACTAACGGGTTAACTGAAAGGCTGAACAGGACGCTTGCCGACATGATCGCGATGTATGTGGACGTCGAGCATCGGACTTGGGACACCATATTACCGTATGCTACATTTGCATACAATACCGCAGTACAAGAGACAACCCACTTCACGCCATTTCAACTTGTTTATGGTCGGACAGTAATAACGACATTAGACGCGATGCTGCCTGTCAACAGCACGAATGAAGAGGACCCCGACATAAGCGAATATGTAGAAAGGGCAGAAGAGGCGCGACAACTAGCATGGAACCGCATCATTCAACAGCTGGACGTCGACGCGCACCGTTACAATTCAAGACGAAGGGAAGTTCAGTAGTCTTCTGGAGACCAAGTGTGGGTCTGGACGCCTGTACGTGCACGTGGCCTATCAGAAAAGCTTATGCGGCGCTATTTTGGCCCTTACAGAGTTCTTCGTCAGGTAGGCCCATTAAACTACGAAGTGATCCCTGAAGGTCAAGTATGCACAACACGACGCAGGAATCTCCCGGAAGTTACGGATGAAACCGTACTACGACAGGAACTGAACAAGTGAACTGGCTCACTTCGATCACTTCAGA
Organism: Rhipicephalus annulatus; assembly: GCA_013436015.1. Taxonomy (NCBI): domain Eukaryota; kingdom Metazoa; phylum Arthropoda; class Arachnida; order Ixodida; family Ixodidae; genus Rhipicephalus; species Rhipicephalus annulatus. Next base: position 104,074 of record WOVY01005530.1, read on the forward strand.
TCACTTCAGCCGGTTCTACGCATCGCGGCGATGCGTGCTAGGAGGGGGACTAATGCCACAGCTCGACCATCGCAGAAGACGCGTGCCACAATTCGCGTTCGTAAAAGCCGCCACACAACTATAGCAAGAAAGCCGCGCCATGGAACGCCGTCCTGCACGCGCCACGGTGCTACGCCACGGGACCGGCACGAGACTCGAGGGGCAGAGGAAGAGACTAAGTTATAGTCAGCGAGCAAGAGACATTTTTGGCTCACCATTTTTAGTTTTGAGTTTACGGGCACAAGTTCGCCCTAAATAAAGAGTTTATATAGTACCATGCAGGTGCTATATTTATTCGTAACAATATTCATACAGGGAAATAGACCGACAGTCAGTATAATGGCTGTGTTTCACCAGAACACGTCGTCGTTCTCTTCTCTCACTACAGCATATAGTGGTCACGGCTACACCGCAACAATAGTTGATTGATTGATTGATATGTGGAGTTTAACGTCCCAAAACCACCATATGATTATGAGAGAGGCCGTAGTGGAGGGCTCCGGAAATTTTTACCACATGGGGTTATTTGACGTGCACTCAAAGCTGAGCACACGGGCCTACAGCATTTTCGCCTTCATCAAAAATGCAGCCGCTGCAGCCGAGATTTGATCCCGTGACCTACGGGTCAGCAGCCGAGTACCTTAGCCACTAGACCACCGCGGTGGGGCACCGCAACAGTAGTTAAACAGAACGAAATGATTCCTTCGTGCAAAGGCTTCGAAGCACCTGAGGTACAAAGCCACATGGCGTCGGCGTGAACGTCTTACTGAAGGATTCATTTGATAGCGTGCACCGAGGTACCTCGCGCTCGACAGCGGTGCAACCAGACGCGCCCAAAAAATACGTATCTGCTGCGAAGATATTGATAAATCATCTTCTCGACCACCAAACCTTTTGCATCAGCTCCCAGGTGCGTCAGGTGACTTTAATGGCGTAATCAAGGTCATCAGAAACATTTGTACAACTCCCAGGAAAGCAATAACCAGATGCAAAGAACCAGGTGACCTGATAAAGACATGTGATAGGAAAATGGAGGAAATCAAGAAGTCTGCGAACCAAGTTCTAAGAGTTGACTATTTATTCATTGTTACATCTGTTGAATTCATTCAGAATTCTACCTCCTTGTGCTATACAGGGTTTAACATATTTTAACACAGCGCAAGACTACGTGGAGACAACAGTAGAAGGGACAAACGGCAGCGCTGACTCGCAACTAAATTTTTATTGGAAAAACATGTGCACGCATAGTCGTGCACTGTGTTAAAAAAAACGTTCAAGTACTGTCACTAACAGGCCCAGCTTTCAGTCCTATACCTTACAGGGTGTCTCATTGTCACGTCTTACTGTCAGTCGTCTTGCTACGGCGTTGTCTTCAGAATTGGTTGTAGAATTGGCGCTTACGTATCTCCGGGTGCAGGAAACGATGCTGACAAGTTGGGGAAAATGAAAACAAACAGATTTACTGGCACTTTGCACAACTATTTACAATATCCAAAGGTTAGAGTTTAGCGGGCCACGAGTGTGGTGGATGAACCGTCAAACCATGGTTCAGGGCGACTTCCTGTACTTTGTGGGGCCGTTTTAAGCCATATCAGGCTCCTCCTCCTTAATATAAAAGTCAATCACACACACGTCACCACCCACCCTGGCATCAGCCAATAATACGCGGTCGTTGGCGAGTCGTTGTATTCGCTGACGCAATGTTGCTCCGCTAACTTTCACTGAAAAGAGGGAGATCTGTCACGCGGGCAAGTTGGCGTATCTCAGTGCTTACTGCCGCCTTTCCCTGGAAGGGCAGCAAACGATAAGCGACTACATTGCTTGGTCACGACCTGCGAGGTAGGTCGGCCGCGCCGTCTCCCCAAACAAGCTATTGTGGAGGAAATGCATGTAGGGACATTGGCTCACGGTCCCTAGAAGTAGCCAAGGTTTGATCTCACTGTTGTTTCCCGCCGCTGGACACTCGTTTCGTGAGAAAGGCACTCGTGTTTCAGGTCGTGGGAACGCACCCCGGCTATGCTCCTGATGGACAGCATGTTGCCAACGACCGATAGTCACACCAATTGTTCATGTCGTGCTTCGATTTTTTGTCGTAATATATAGGGCCAAGAAATCAAGAGATTCAAAAGCTCACCAAGATTCAGAGATAGGCTTCAAGATAGGTTACAAGAGATCACCCATACGAGGTTTACTAGTTTTTCTTATTCTGTGCCACTCAGTATGCTCGAATGCGAGAAAGCGAGAAAGATAGTTGGTTTTTACTTGCGCGATATTAGCCGACGTTTAGGCAAGTGTATATGTGTGTTCATTCCTATTTGTCGAAGGGACGAGTTTTCTGAACTTTATTTGAACATTCAAGGAACTAGCTTGCGTGGCGACAACGTTCAATATAGCTCAGGAAATTGCTTTCGGGGGCGACTCGAGTGGACCGTTCGAAAGAGTTCCGATGCTCATTATTCATGAGTGAAGCGTGTGCTGGTAACCAAGGAAACGCGAACGCAACCGGAAATTACACATCCTTTCAGCACGTGCATTCGACGGACATTCTAAGTTTAGTCGCTTCGACCTCGCAAAATTGCGCTACACCTAGAGCGCGGTTGTTCAGAAACTATAAAATTGGCTACCTTTAGATGGGAGCCAGACGCGGCCGCAAAAGAAGTGAAACGCTACGACACGCTTTATAGAACCATGGGTACTCGAGAAAATCATGGTTTGCCGCTAAAACGCACATATTCCAGCCCGTGCGTAGCACTTCAGAAAAATGTTTAACCACGCAATATCGTTGTAAGTGTGCTTTCCAAATCATATTTTCAATAATGTTATGGTAATAAGTATGTAAATTATGGATTGATAGCGATTGTTTTTATTAATTTTGTTCTGATGTGTCGCATAATTAGCTTCGGCGCGTCAGCGTGGCCTTACATAAATACATGGAACTTGTTTTAAGTTCATTATTTGGCTTTTTCAGGGTGCAGCGCAGTCCTTTTTTGCAGATAACCAATTAGATGAGCTCTCAGCAAACTTAAAATTTGTGACATCACAGCCTGCTGTTACGGAAATCACAATTGAGATAGTAGCGCCATGACGGCTCGTAGTACAGTATTTGTGTTTTCTCTTCTGTAAGCTAGACGGATAATTCAACTTTGATGCAGACTTTTGTTGCTGTTTTTAAGGCAGCACTGAGTTTTTATAAATATTGCAATAGACTCAGCCTCTAATAGTTTTCGCGCTTGAAGTCTATGTTGAGGCTGAAATACATATCCGCATCTAAAATGAGATTAACGAGACGAACTAACAAAACTCGTGAATTAACTTTTTTTATTTTTTGACTTGAGTGCAGCGGTTTGTACCAAAAAGTTGTAGTGCATGATACTTTGTAATTCATGACTATAGTTTCTCTACACATCGCAAAAGCTGCACGTGTAGTTTGAAATGTTCGACATCGAATTTCAAGGAGGAAGTCGAAACTGATCACTCTCGGCGCGCACGAAATGCGAACGTTCTGATAGGTCAGACCACGTGACATTGAAATGACTATATTTGAAGTAAAGCTCACCGAAGTAGAACTTCGTGAGAAAAATGTCCAAGTATTCTGAAACACACAAGTATAAAGCTTATTGATTGCGTACGATGTATACGGCTTGTTTATCCTTTCTTAATATTGTTACGTGGGAAATAACAGCTGTCAGTCCGCAGCCACAACGCAGCTCACCAACAACGTCCACTTCTTTACTATCAGTCTGAGGCACCTTTCTAATTGGGTATGCCCCGCTATGCCCTCTTTCAGTCAGACGAAATCACGTAACACGACCCCAAGTTCAAATCACGTAACAATATATAAACAGGCCAAGAAATTTTGACCTTTCTTCCGCAGTGGCTGCCCCTGAGTTTCACGTTTCCCAGACAAAGAAAAAGTTCATATGGCAGCTTTGTTATGCACAGATCAAACAAAAAGCTAAGCGCCAAACACTAGGTACAAAAGTAAGGCTATGCGATGCCACAAGTAAGATGACCTGCAGCTTTTCTCGAAATTATGACAGCCGCCGCGTCACACCTTCATTCAAATTTCGTCACTTCCTTGTCATGGGTAGTTCCGGTCTGACGTAACAGGGCTGTCGCTCCTCTTGCGCACCGGGTGCGATTCATTTCGGTTTCACCAGTGACAAATAATTCGCGCTAAGTGCAACTTGCTTGTTTTAAAAAAAAATGTGCCATAAATCGACACGCACTACAACTTTGAGGTATGTGTACATGTACTAAAGTTTTAAATTAGAAAGCTAATATTGAGTCTTAGTTAATTAGTCACAACAGTGTTATTTCAGCTGCGGCAAAGTATTTCCCCCTCGACGTGGCGTTAATGTGCGAAACTGACAGGAGCCGTATTGTCATAGGATTTTATAAAAACCTGTATTGTTTGAAAAATGACTCCGCATAATAATGCAACTCAAATTTCTGCTACCCTCTCTTTAATGCTCTATGACACTCTAGGCATATCTCACTTTTCTTCGGCAATTCGTTTACTGTAAGTCTAGTGACACCGTTTATGTCGAAACGTATATAGCCACCGGGTAGAGGTTGCTAAAGAAAACGATTTAAGCTATACTTGTTCACACTTGCGACTACATCGGTCACGCGACCATTTGCGATTGGCGACCAAAAAAAGGTGACCGATGTTCGCACCAGCGAATGTGACCTGCCCTTGACCAATCAGGAACAGCGTCTGCTTGCGCCGTGGCTAAAGTAAGCCGACCTGCTGACCCGCAGGTCGCGGGTTCGAATGCCGGCTGCGGCGGCTGCATTTCCGATGGAGGCGGAAATGTTGTAGGCCCGTGTGCTCAGATTTGGGTGCACGGTAAAGAACCCCAGGTGGTCAAAATTTCCGGAGCCCTCCACTACGGCGTCTCTCGCAATCATATGGTGGTTTTGGGGCGTTAAACCCCACATATCAATCAATCAAAGTAAGCCGACGCCATGTTCCGATGCATAAGACTGGTTTCGAAAGTTCGCGACTATACAGCCGCGCGGACTGAAAAAAACGCATAAGGTTTAGGCCTATACATAAAAGGCATTTGCCACCAGTCGCTTTGCGACAATAGCTGAGCCGCGCGATTGGTGCTATAGTCGCAGGTGTGAACGAGCGTCCATGGTACGTGGGGCTGAGCTCACTCGGATTGCGGCATTGCGGAGCCCGCTATTAGCACGAGTCACAAAAAATCACGTCCGAACCAAACGTGCGGCAGCCGCTTAGCGAACGCGTCACCGCGTATCGTGTTGCAACTAAGACGCGCAGTCCATTTCGCATGCAGACGTGGCTGACGTAACAGAACAATATCCGGATGGACCATGTTGTGTGATCTCGGTCGTGCTTCGATATTAGAAACGAAAGCCCGTCGGAGCGTTTGAACTTGTGAGCTAGCGTATCCGAAAACAGCAGCCTAACGTATTGCGTCTATTCCAAAACAGCCGAACTTCAAGCGCGTTGCCGTAGCCCTCTATGAAATGAACATCCGAATGCAAGATAAATAAATCATTCTAGAAACTTCACGCCTATAGGCGTCAACGTTTAATCGTATCGTAGCAAGATCACGTCAACAAACGAACGCATAAGCTGACGTCTATACCTGTGTAGCATGTTGGATGAATACGTGGTCAAAAAGCCGCGCGTAACTTATCTTGTCCTCTATTCTGACTCTAATCTGACCTCTATTCGTCCATATGCGTGATTTTTTTTCCTGCAGACGAACACGTGGCGGTCGCATCTCCCAGTCCTGGACAACTTGCTAAAGAAGCCTAATCCGAATCTACGGAAAACCAGATTGCTTTCCTTTCTTGTTTTTTTTTCTCTCTGCCTCGGTATTGGAGACACGTCTGTTTGTGTTCGTGAACTCGGACGTACTGACCATCATCGTCATCGTTATTAACACTCGACATTCCGAACTTCATCGCTCAGTGTAGTTACTTCACGTGTGCGCAACGAAACTGTGGCGAGGGCAACCATGGGTATCAAAAGAGCTGCGTCATTCTAAACCTCGTGACGTGAGCCTCGAAGAACCACTTCATCATTACATCGGGGATGTCTACCTTCGTTAAAGGAGTTTCAACTACAGCGCGGACGATTGACTGAGCAAGGCTCGCATGGTTTTTAACTCAGAGTCCTTAAACAATCGGGCATTAGAGCACCTAAAATTAAAAGAAGGTCGCACGAAGTGCGTTTTTTTTTGCACTTTAATGTTCTAGTTGCTGCATCAAGCTTTCACAGTGAGTGTAAGCCCCAATATTGAGCATGTACTTTTGCTAACGTGTCTTATCTCTTGGAGAACGATAGACGCTTTTACCGTGGGAAGGCAGTGCGAACTAAACTTAGGCTTGATATGCTATCGAATTATTTTGTCAGTTTCGATGTTTTCTTTTTATTCACTCTGGCATTGCCTATTGTGACGTAATCTGGGTGTAGCTATGGGATGCATTCCAGCGTTTTCGCATAAAGAACTCTTTACGGATAAAATAATATTGATATCCATCTTCTTCCGGCAACTACTGTTCGTTTATACTAACAAAAAAAAAATCTTTGCCGTTCAAGCTGATACTTTCCGGCTCAGTAAAACGACTAGACAAAAGCTATCTTGTATGCGGAACCCATTTAAAAGCATATTGGTAGTCTGTGAGTCCCACTGTGAGGCCAGTTGGCGCATGGTGTGTTTCAAAACGACATTCAGTATAAGTGTGTAGCCTTGAGTTTCTCTGAGCTCAGAGCTGAGAACCAAAACCACGGCTTTATGGCGCATGTAGGTTCAGCTGAAAACAAGGTGCGCCCAGCCAACGCCTCCTCTATTTTTTTCCAGGCGCCAGTTGTGCTGAATCCATCTACTTTTAGAAGCGGTGGGTGGTCCGTGACCTCCTCTGGAGAGTTGCGTGCTGCACGTGTTCTGAAGAGACCCTGATCGTAGAGAATAGAAAGTAATACACATCGCTAAACAGCGTATGCTAGAGGGCGTCGCGAAGCCGTGAAGATTATTCGATACATGTTTGGTAACACAGCTGCTCAAGGGGCGTCTCACGTCGTCCATCTGAATTAAAGGCACGCGGATGGCTTTTAAATAACAAATAAGCCGTGCACGCAGAAGTGTCCGTTCGAATTATCAGATCTCGATGGAAGCTTACGCATGTCAGCTGCTCACTGCGCGTGCCACAGTAACGGCCATGTTTCCTTAGCATTTCGCCAACAACAAGGCACCGAAAGGAGCAACTGTGCAGCGTAATAATTTGCGTTATACATGAACTGAAGCTTTAGCACCTTCCTATAGCTGTAAACTATGCGAAATTTTATTTATTTATTTATTTATTTATTTAATTATACATACTGCAGCCCCTATTAGGGCTATTGCAGGAGTGGACATACAAATCGTGTCGAACAAAGACCATAAATCAATCATCGTTTAAAAGACAGTGGAAAGATTCATTTTATATGTGGGGTTTAACGTCCCAAAACCACCATATGATTATGAGAGACGCCGTAGTGCACGGAGGACTCCAGAAATTTCGACCACCTGGGGTTCTTTAACGTGCACCCAAATCTGAGCACACGGGCCGACAGCGGAAAGATTAGAATACACGAAATCTTGTATAAGAGTCGATGCTCCCAATGCGGCAGGGAAATCTTACTTGACGAAGGTTGAGACTGATAAGTACACAACCAACTGCGCTGATGTTTCTCTTTGCCGACTTTTACTGTTGTTTTGTTTCTAGGCACGAGGCTGCTGGTTCGATAACCGGCTCGACACGTTCCGATACAGACAAGTTTTAAGAACACTTGGTTGTTAAGATGCAGACGATTTGATTTTCGATTCATAGTCATCGCCATCTTAGGCTGTAAAACTAGTGTTTTCTTCGTTTTTTTATGCCTTGACATAAAATAACGAGGTCATAATTCGTGTAATGAACCATGTGAACCATTGTCATGCGTATGAGTGCACCGCTGCGCTGTTCATTAAATAGTTACGGATACAGTTCGCCAGAGTTAACGGTACAATATGGCACCATTTAGAGACCCCGTAAGACATTATATGAGAGGATGAGCCCAATTCTTGAAAGTTTGAAGCCCTTCACTGACGGCAACGTGTTTCGCTGGAATGCTGAATCCCTCAGATCGGTATAGCATCCCTAAAACGGCAATTTCGACATACTGTGGCTTCCCGTCAATAAAAGAGTTGACTTGCTCCTTGATTCTATACCGTAGACAATTATCTGAACAAAACATTAAGCTGTTTGGAATAAGTGGATCGACGCGCGCACATATACGACGTGAAGGAATAGTTGATCCGTTAAGTTGCGACGTGGTCACATTATATCACATATGCATAAATAGCCGTGACTGTGACTTTGAGGAAGTGGTGATGCGCCAAACATACACTGCTATGATTAGAAAATGATAAAATGCGATAACATGCTCGAATGCATGGTAATCGCATATACTGGCGGACTATACGCTCATGTGCAGTATTCAGTGGAACACATACTCAAGGTTTAATTGTATTTTATTGTTGCACGTAGGAATAGCCTTGTGCTAGCTATATTTGGACACAAGCGCATTGCTTAACACCACTTCATTTTAGCCAGTAACTAAGCGAAAGTGAGCCTTCTCAATAGCTTGTAAGTAACACGACCAATTCCATAGCAGGTAAAGGAATGGTAACGCGGCAGTGAACGGAAGGCATATATTGCGCCTGTGGTACTTGAAATTAATGGTGTGAGAGTGGAAGCTACGATGGGGTAAGGAAGTGTAAAGATACCGCGGGACGAAGTTGATAAGGTTTGTGCAAACATTTATGATTGTTTTGCTTCCCCGCACAAGAAAGAATGAAAATAAATTTGATATCACCGCAGAACTCATGCACTCTTGTATGTAGCCTTCGGCTCTATGTACATGAAAGTCGTTAATTATCTAGTTCATATTAATACTGTTATTGTCATTCAAAGTATACATATTCAATTATGTTTCTGCCAGCGTTAAGGAGAAACCTAAACGTGAACGTGGTACGGTAACGACTCGAACTCTATCACGATGCCTAAAACTCTATATGCATAGATGATAACTCGATAACTATAGTGATGCCTTATAGAGACCCAATCTCTAACTGCAGATAACTATAGCGTAAATTGGGAACGAAGAAGACAAAACAGGCGAGAACATGACAACTGCGTTTATTATGCAGATCACGAAAAATATGTTGTCAATGACGAACACAACAGCACGAGGAAAATATCAAAGTGAAAACCAAGCAAGCAAAAAAAGTCTACGAAATCACATAAGAAAAGTTCACAGACGTCGCATGGTGCACGCATCCATGCCTCCCAGACACCTTAGTTCTGTCTCAGATCGGAACGTGGATGGCTTATTCCCGCAAACATCACGCTGCTGTGCCATATCTGCGTGGCCTCGACGACGATCTTGGTGTCATCATCCTTGTGTTAATACGAGACTCTTGTATTTTCGAAAAAAGTGCAGCCACAAACAGTGCAATCACAGTTGGAAGTATACCACTCGTCCTCCCCTGCTATTTCTTATTCGTTCCCATCGCGTTATAACAGTCGTCATGACTATACCAACTACATATATCCGCTACTATTTAACTGTCACTGGATGTGTTCAAGCGTAGTTTAACGGGTGATGCACAGGCACGGAGGCGATGCTTTTGCAAACGCATCTGACACACTGTCTCGCCAAGCGATAAACGTTTGGGTCGGACCGCAGCAGTGGCCCGTCTCGTTTACCACAGAGCTGGACAATGCCCGCATCTCTTTGTAGCTAACGGAGAGCCAACGACAGGCAGGCCGAGACCCGCGGACTGCTGGCCCATGCGCAAGGTGTCCACTTCTAGGGTGGTGGGCAGCCGTAAGTATGACATACGTGAAGACACAAGCACAGCGCGACCACCACCACGCCTGCTAACCTGCCTTCACGAGCTTCGCTGACTTGACTCCTAATTTTGAGCACAAGGCACTTGAAGCAGCGAAAATACGAGCGCACTTTCACTTTGCGTTCACTTCATTTGATTATGTTCGCCTCTGTGTATTACTTTTATCATTTGTTTCCAGTGACTTTTCAGAATGCCGTTCATTTGCTCTCCGAGAATACGTTCTGATTTTGTTCCAGCTTGCGTGCGAAGGAATTCGGTTGGTGACCACATTGGTTCATTGCTGGTTTCCCGATTTACAATCAAGATCGCAGGAGAAAGGATGTGTTCTAAGTATGTTTGATGACACAGTATAAACATTCATTCACCTTTGCATTAAGAGCTATTGTGGTTTTTTTTACGTCGAAACCACGATTCAAGTATAGGAAGACGTCGTTCTTAGCAGCTCAATGTCGTAGCCAAAAGCCCACGCATTAGGCTTCATTGCGCTACAAGAAACCAGTATCAAAACCAATTACGTATACCTTAAAGGACCTGCCAACATTGTCATCAACCTTACGTAACACACCCCCGAAAGTTCTCGCCACGTCGCCAGCTCTTTGCTCGATATCGTGAAGTTATACGCATTCTGCTGTGCGAGTAATGTACGCAGATATAGTGATAAGCATGCACTCTATGAGCAGTGAAGTATTGCCTGCTGGCCGTATCCCGCTACATTAAACCGCATGTGCTTTCATTTTTGCTTTAGCACGTTGCAGGCTTTAGCTTCCCACACTAACCCGCACGGTTACTTATGGCATGCGCACTTTTGTACTTGTTCTTCGCAACACTCACTAAATGACACTGCAAGTGTCCTTTTATATAGCGTTTATGAACGATGCTTTTTTGTTTTTTTTTTTTGGAGTGGTAGTGAAATTTCGCTGGTGTCTCTTGTTAACTTGAAAAGGTAAGTAACTCAGCTGAAAGCAAGTATAATAAACTTAAGAGGTTCAGTATGTGGTTGCGCGTAAAAGCAATAAGGTGATTTACTGCGCAATCTCATAAAGTTTAGTTAAGCTAAATAGCATTCGAAATGTCGTATATCAGTTCGAAACTTATACGAAACGAAATGTGTTACCAAACAAGGAGGAAAATTAGGCCTTGTTAAAACACTGGGTAATATTTAGCGCGATGTAACACAAGGATGAGAAGGGAAAACATATCGCCCTTGTGTTACATTTCACTAAATTTAACAGAAGACCAGTTGCTTGATGGGAGATAGCAAATCTTTTGCAGCATCCCCCCTCCCACACACACCAAGGCCACAATGTTTGTCAGCAAGTGAATTAATGAATTGAAGAGCAGTATAGCCAGGTTTCCTGTAGCCCAACGTAATTATCTTCATTCCCGTAGGCAACAGAGGCCCGCTTTATTTTCGTTCACATTATGGATAGTTGTGTGTGATCGCCAAGCAGGTAGCTAATTGCGCTCCAGAACAGGTAATTATATAAGTACTTTCGCAAGTGACAACACTAGAGGTACATTTGGCCGGCTGCCATCATCAAAAGCGGCGCAGAAAAACAGTCCAATTCGAAGATCGCAAGGACGACGAAGCGGCATCTTTTTTTTTTTTCTTTAGTTCCAAAGTACGCGCGTTACGTGACCCACCCGTGGGAAAAATTTGAAACAAGGGAGTAAAAATAGAACGACTTCGCAGGTAATCACGTCTCGAACGGAACGCTCGCGATAAACAAACCTATCAGGTTGCGTAAAAACGGGGCAGCGATGCGTTTACACAGCTCACGTTAATAGAGAGTTTTAGTACTGCGTACGCTGCGTACGTGGCGGCGTTTCGTACGTAAGGACGCCACGTTCTGCGTAGTGCGCATGCGCAGACCGCAACGAGCACGTATCGCGTTACGTACGCAGCCAGTACGTACGCACGCATGAGATGCGTGCGTGCGTACGTCTGAGGTGATCGCGCCGCTCTCGAACAAGTTCGCGACAGCGCGAGACTTCGTTTTGCAAAATGGTGGCATTGAAGGCAAGCACCGACCGGCTCTGTGGCTCAAAATATGGCCATAATCTGGCTATAACACTTGGATTGGCTCACATTGGCTGTCAACAACACGTGTTTCTCTTTTGATCTACCAGATGGTGCAACACGCTTCACGTTCGTTACGTACACGGGTACTACGGCGTACTAAAAGCCGATTAGTGGCAATTGACGCCACGTAACGCAAGGCGCTTGCGTGATGCGTACGTAGCACCATTCCGCAGTACTAAAACTCTCTATTCACAACTGCGCACTTAGCGGGGGAGAGCAGGACGGCTGTATACACAGACCGGCTACGCATCATACAAAGCGGCCCTGACAAGTGCCTCATTGTCTTTGCTTATGTTTGCGTCGCAGCTTTAGTTGATAACAGCAGATCGGCCGTCGTGACCGTGTTTATTTCGCAAGGGGGCCTCACACGTGAGCATTTTTAGTCCGCTGAAATAAATGCTACTGGCGATTTCTCTTCGCCTTCATCTCGCCGACACTAGAGAAAGAAGAGGTCATCTTATCGCGAGCAGCTTATCATGAGATATGCCTCAAGTGGTGATTGTCAGGTGGTGATTAAGCACACCTTATCAAGGTCAGGTATTCACGGTGGAGGAACCACCGGATCGTGAGGGTTAAGCATAAAAAAATATCAATGTGGGCTGGCGCCTATTTGACAAACACTTCCGAGTGATGAACGGCAACTCACCCAATATATGCAAGATGAATATATCTAATACCATCGTCTTACCGGGGCTGAGCGTTATAGATGGAGCCTTAAAGATAACATACGTGCAAACGAGTAACGAAAGAACTTCAACAGTCAAGAAACCAACGGACACAGTTATCATACATGGTTATGATACGCTATAGGCAAACAAATATATAATGCGGTTGCTTACGAGCATATGATGTTAAATGAGCTTGGCCAGAATAATTAAGACACACGAATAAATGGGTGATGTGTTAGAAAAGCAGGAGAGATACCAAAAGAGGTGAGGGGTCTTTAATAAGTCTACATAAGCAGACTTACTGAAATGCGAAACTTAATTTTCAGGCTTATGAGAAGAGCACTTCCAACGTAACTAAAGATGCCTGAAAGAGGTCGCCGTCCCCAGTAAATTTAGACTTAATCCAAACGGTGATGACGTTAAAACTTTCCATGCAACTTCTATGTTGACAAAGAACTCACACTAAACTTCGTTAAAAAAAAGTGTTTCTTTTGAGAGGATTTGTATACAGTAATAGTGAGAGAGAGAAAAAAAGGCAGAAAAGGTAAAGGGGCCATAACGTGGTCTCCGACCAAAATGTTGCTTTTCAGCAAAAAAAATAAATAGAAGTAGAGGATCTATCGCGTGCATGGACGTCTATAAAAAATGGAATGTCAAAGAATATTTCATTGCAAATGGAGGCCTGGACGTCGCTGGCAATATACCCCACCCGCCAACAGCGAGCGCCATTTTGTCATAGCGTGTGTGACGTCACGAGCATCATGGAGTGGAGCCGTCGTCTTCTAGCTAAGTGTCAGCCGCTGCAAATCGTTCAGCTCTCAATGCCGAGCTAAAGAAAGTTGTAATAACTGCAGTGTATGCGAAACTGACCACGAAACAAAATCGTTGACCGGAATGCAGACGCTCGCAAAGCAAGTGACTTGTGACGTCACGGCTCCCGAGTGCGCCAATGTTGTCCGACACTCTGGCCGCTTGCATGTTTATAAAAATGCTCGTTATATATCTATTGAGTGCTTCACCAAATGCGCTGAAATTTCGCCAGATTGTTTGTGAACATCCAAAGATTGACCCACATAACACAGATTGTGAGTGATCATTCGGTATCATGGCCCTTCTAACCACGTCGCACCCTGCTTTACACGGTGGAAGGGAGAAAGGGACCATGATGGCGAACGTGTTAGGCCTATGGAGGCGGCCGGCCTCAAACGTCAACTCCTCCCGGCCGAAACGTTTAGTAAATTGGTCTCTAGATTCGCACAGACTTTGCAGTCTATAAGAACTGTGCGTCAGTGGCAGGCTAACCTGGCATTCCTCGTCAATCTCGGTGCAGGTCCACATAAGTGAAGCTGCAATGAAATCATTCACGTCGCACTAACGTCATCTGTCAGTTTGGGAACTCGAGTTCACAGAACTCTTTCCCCTAGTCAACTCTTTTACAAAGAAAGGCAGGGATAAATATTTAGGGACGTATGACATGTCGGTTACGGTTTTAGTGCTGCTAAATTTTATTATCGTTTTGAGCGAGCAGCTCATTGTCCCGCGCTTGCCCGATTTCAAACGAGCGCATCAATGACCACGTTGCAACTGTGCCCCTGGCAATAATGTCGGCTCTTTTTCACCTTTCTACAACAAGCCTTCCTTCGTTATAAAGGTACCTCTCTGCGGTGCTTTTAAAACTGATAGCATTTGATGGGGTATTCTTGGGTGCACAAATATCTATCAATGTGTACATCTTTGTCTGCTACATCTAACCATCCGCCTTAACATCTCAAAGGCGGAACTACAATGAAAACTTTTCTCGTGAGGGAAGAGCTTGGTGTTTCCGGAAAACCAAGAAAAGTGCACAAGCACTCGGGCTATTAGTCAGAGTAACTGAATTTAATATATGAAAGAATTAGCCGAAAGGAAGAATACAAATATTTTACTAATAAAAAGGGTGAAATATATTTTTGTTAAATTATTAGTAGAACCTCACCCGCAGCTTTTGGTTGTCGTCGTTGTCGTCGTCTGCATGTCGATGGCTGCCCGTCTGCAAGATCGGGTCGAGGAATTTCCGTCGCTCTTTCGAACCACGAGGAAATATTTCGGCTCGCCAAACGAAAACTAACGTGAAGTTGTCGGCTGAGCAGTTTTTTTTTAGGTCATGCCATTCTTGTTAAGCGAGTGTCATCCTCCTACAAATGTAGGTTGAGCGCGAAAAACTCGTGTTTTAATGAATTGTGTAATTCGATTCCACTTCGCAGCGGACGGCAAGGAGACGAAGGAGGACCTGGTGGAGACACTGTACAAGGTCGACGGCGACAAGATGGTGCTCGAGCTGGAACCTACCCAGCACCAGAGGCTGTGAAACCTCGTGCGTGCCCCCGCTGCTACACAAGTATCGCCCGAAGCTGCGCCGAACGGCTAGCGTTTATGCCCGCACGTTTGTCCAGGTGGACCAACAACGGTTGTCACTTAGGTGGCGGTGTCCCTCAGACGACACAACGCAAGCTGTTCATCCCCTTTCGCACTGACGAGCTATTCATCCGAACGAATCCTGGCAACCCCACAGTTCATTGTGTGGCCTGTCAGGCCGGCAGTTTCTCTGCACATCACCCCTTTGGACTGATGACGGCACGGGAAATAGAAGATGTACGCCGTGAAACTATTGCGCCACGTTTTCTGTTCTACGAGATTAGGCCGTCATGGATGGTGGTCACGGAAAAATTGCCAGGGCTTTTTTTTTTTCATTTTGTATTTCTAGAGAGTTAACGACGCGATGTGATGTGATGCGATAGTATACTTAGTTTACTCAGAACTAAAGAGCATGGAAAAAGAAATCAACTAGGAGAGAGATTCCCCTCGCGCAGCCAGCCTTAACCAGGAAAACTCCCCTGGCTGTCATTTTTCTCCTTGTTGTACCTCTCAGTACCGTCCTAATGCGTGAACACTGAGAGACAGCGTATTTGCCATGGTATTGGTCGATAGTGCTTGTTCCGTTGCACGGCCGTTACTTACTGCCTGCCTGCACGTGCGCTCGTCACTTAGTGATCACGTGTTCGGACGATACCTTTTTGGCTTCAATCGTGCTGGACTGCAATCTTTTTTGTTTATTCTTTTCTCAGTGACATAGAGCTAGGAGCCGGTAGACGGAAACTTTTCCAAATTAAAAAAAAATTAAACAGCATAGGCTGCTGTACTGAGAGTTCGACTGGTGCTTCCAAGTGCCGACCCTTGTTTGGGAGATGATTTAGACTCCAACCAAAAGTTTTTCGAGCCTTGTTTGTTAAAGTGGTTTTGTCAGGTTCATAATTGCGAAATAACTTCGTGTTATCGGCCTATGGAGAGGTCACGTGCCACGAGTAATGCTACCAGAACTTCTATTTGACCATTAGGGAAACGAAGGGACGTCGCTCCACTTACATTACACGTGTGCATCAAGGCCACTGACAGCAAGTCTACATTGCATAGAGATATGTTCTAAATATTGCCCCGCATGCCTCAAGTGCTTGTTCATAATTCATCGGGTTTAGTACATGCTACTCGTTCCTATATATTCTTGAACATGGGGTGTTTTGAAAGCAACCAAGCGAAGTGAGAGTAATTATCCGCCAGAATGTACTGCAACGCATTGCTGACGTATGCGGACAGGGTTTTTCTCAACTACAGCGCTTGACAAATCACGCCTAGACTTTATAAATACAAAGCGTCGGTGGCTATTTTTGGATGTAGCAGGTAGATAATTTCACGAAGTTTAGTTTATGTATGAGTGAACCTCGCGTGTTTATTTTTTTGGCGACGCGCCAGATAGGCATCTATTTCATACACTTTTGTTGAAGAGTGAGTGGACGTGTAATAGGGTGGTTTCTGCTTCTAAATGGAGAGACAAGTGTCCTGCAGGAGTATAGATAGATAGTTTTGTGGCCACTTGAACTTGACAGTAGTTAAGCAGAGTGCGGTGGCTATATGCCAAATAATGATGTTATTGCACATAAGGAGTGTTAGACGAAACAGTCACGTACGACTTTACAAGCCTGACTGCTCTACGCAAAATAACTTCAGCAATATTATTAATAAGCAAAGTCCTGCTCAAAATTAAGATTTGCTCACAGACAATAAAGTGGTAAAATTTGTACAGCGCCAAGTAACGGTGAAAACTCTTTCGCTTATTATTTATTCAAATGAACAAAAAAGTAAAATTTTCTGAAAAACAATGCTGATTTAGTTTTGAGCCATTATTATGATGAAAAATCTGGTCTTACTCCCGTGCCTTCCAGGCAAGAGTCTGTAGAAATTTCAATCAATAACGGTTACAATGCTGTGAAACCCAGAATATATTGTATAAAATGCCTTGATTTTCACATGTGACCTGGTTAAAAATTAGTCTATGTAAATCTGGCAGCATTATGTTAGCGTAAAGAAATGGCAATAGGCATGTAGGCCTGTAAGCCCGTCGGAATCTTGGGTCTCTGCTTCCTTTCACGAATCATGTTGGGCTGGCTTCTACATATGTGATCTGAAGCAATTGTTGCCCGAAATACTAAGTAGGAAAGTTCGCTTCGTAAAGCGCAATAAAAAATGCTCACGTACTTGTACGTTCAAGGCATCTGAGATTTCAAAGTTTTTATCCTCTTTTAGTGCTGCAATAGCTGTATCAATATATTGTATCGTTGAATCTTATGTAAGTTTAAAAAAATATATGCTCAAGTATAATCTGCTATCCCTCAATAATCTGCAATATCTACAGAATTGAAATAATTAAAAAAGTCGCAAAATATTGTTATTTTCTTACTCCCGTGCCTTCCAGGCAAGAGTCTGTAGAAATTTCAATCAATAGCGGTTACAATGCAGTGAAACCCGGAAAATATTGTATAAAATTAACGCATTATTAAAAAAACAACAGAAAGGGAAGATAGAAGCTTGCGATGAAAAAAAAATCCTGTAAACAAGGGTTGCGTCAAACCGACGCTTCGACAAGGGCACTTGTCTTCCGCAAGGCTAAAACAGAATGCATAAATTACGGCTAATGCCTCATACGGGAAAAAAAATTAAATACTGCGAGCATTGGCTTTTTCGGTGTTGAGACAAACTTGGCTCTTAAGCGAACGTCGGCCAAATTACTTTTCGTGAGTAGATGACAATGATGGTCGCCAAAATGTAACACACTTGAATTAGCACACGCAAACGTTGAGCGTGAAATCCCAGAAATTTTGCGAGTAAATGTGCCAATTTTTAAAGAAATGTAAACATCTCCAACTGAACTTTGTTTAGAACGTCCGAAGACTCTTGAAAATGTTGAAAATGAAGCGACATCAGCCAATGTTTCAATCAATCAGTTTATTATCATGTCATAAAAGGTAGGCCCGGCGTCGTCTCGGGTTCAGTTTGGTTCCTTCCTCAAAGATTGAGTTGACCAAATAGCTTACGCAGTATAGGCCTTAAGCTTTGACTGGTGTTACAATAGTGTCGAGATGTCAATTTCTTTTGGTTCAGTGCGAAACGTCAACTGTAATCATATCAAGGACATTGTTAGCCACACAAGCATCGATCATACCGCACATTAACAGATGTCATATACGTGTTTCATTTGAACGACACCAATTGTGTGAAGCGTAGCAGTGCAAAGCTTCGAATGTATAGTGGCCAGCATGTTCCAAACTGAAATGTAGTTCTGCATGACGTTGTTCCTGAATACCTTTAACCAAAGGGGCGGCAACAAATACCAGCATGTAAACATCTGTGGTTTGTTCGAGAAAGCTTTTCGTAAGTGAAATAAATGTACTGTCGCTTAACGCCATGACTCTCAACTGGCTGTTGAGGCTGACATTGCTATTTGATGGCACGCACGAACAACATTGTGTATGCGTGGCCGTTGAATTAAGTGTGGACATCTGTATTAAGAAGTATGTTTTTGTGCGTAACGTGTCTGTGTCGTTTTGTCGTCATCACGAAGGTTTACAGTGTCGTAAGGTAAGAACTTTAGAGTGAACTGAAACAGATTCAAACAGCGTAAACGTTTACAGAATGGCGAGATATCCGTGGGTGAATTTCTGTGCGCTTCTGTCGCCGATTATTATAATTAGTTTTAAACGCGCTCCACTTGGTCTGATTGTACGCGTCGCGAATATTGTCTAGCCTGTCAAGATATATGCGCAGGTCAAGTTGCTTTGAATATGTGATATAGTTCACTTTTCTGGATGACAAACCGGTGAACGAGCCGTCGCTGGTGACGCTCGTGTGTTGTGTCAAAGTGTTGTTTCTGCCGCATCTTGTAGCTGCTACTGCTGCTGAAACCAATGCTTTGACAAGTCGCCTAATAAAACAGCATGTCATCTTATATGAAAGAAGTTGTCAGTGGTGTGATGTTTTCGGATTGCCGAGCCTAAAAACCTAAGGTTATGGCATAATTGCTACGTTCGAAGAATTCACAAGCAAATTTCAAACACGGGGAAAAACGAGAGTTACAAAAGTGTCTCATTCGAAGCATTCACTGAACGCATTGTTTTCTTCGAAAAAGAGGCCAACTTTCAGAAAAGTTTCATGATATGGTAAAAAGTAAGAAAAAGAGTAAGTAAGGCAGTTTGCTTCAACTTTGGCAACAAAAAAAATTCTTTTAGGATTATACCATAGGACTAACTGAATTAAGGACGTATGCCATGTCTGTTACTGTTTTAGAGCTGTTAAATATTATAGTTTTGAGCGAGCGGCGCATTGTCTCGCTTCTATTTGCGTACGCAAGGCACTCTAATTATTAAACCAAGCTTAAGCTCGCCCTTTCAGGAAGCCGGTGTTTGGTAAGAAAAACGTCTGTGCAGAAGGCAGTGTGCATTTCAACCATAGTATATATCGTCCTTTTACCGAGCGCGCTTGGTGCTATAGCATGCTTTTATAGCTCGAGCAGACGTGTTAACGATCATTCGACCCACATAAGTGATTCGCTGTTCCCATAAAGCAGAGTGTGGACGTCCTTGTTCTTCCATAGTGTCAGTAGGGCATACAACCTTGACTTATGTATCAAAAGTGTTATTGCACCACCAAAAGTCCGGTTGCGTGAAATAGGGCCATATCAAATAACTAGGTCGTGGCCGCTCAAAGAATAACACTGCCAAAAACAACGTGGTTACATACAAACGCAGCGCTGTCAAAGGGACAGTTTGGGCCTGTGAGGTCAAGCTTCGGGGCTTTTTTGAGGCAGCCGAACCCAAA
This sequence comes from Rhipicephalus annulatus, assembly GCA_013436015.1. NCBI lineage: Eukaryota > Metazoa > Arthropoda > Arachnida > Ixodida > Ixodidae > Rhipicephalus > Rhipicephalus annulatus. The sequence goes on from WOVY01005530.1 coordinate 123,966, forward strand.
AGCGGTTGTTCGCAGATAAGACGATTTGACGTCAGGGAGCTATGGGGTGGCGTAATTTACGGCTCCAGAGCTCGGCGCATCGACGTGGCTGCTGAAAAAGCGTGAACGCTGCCGCCTTGGAACGTAACATTCATTGATTGTCCGAGTCATGATGAAGAACGCTTTATGTAAAGGCGTCGTTTCAGTAGCTTTAGGAAAGCAAGCACAAGATAGTCAAATAATTGAAAAAGAAAACACAAGACAGCACCATGGTTAATCTTCCCGACGCAATAGAAGGACCGGAATGAATTATTGAAGTTGCACAACAAACACGTTCCGTTATATAGGCGCTACATTATAAGAAATTAGGCATTACGGGAAAACGTGTTTCGCCCATTTACAAAGGTTCAATTGTGGGCGCAGTGCAGTGCCCTCTCAATTTTGCACTGAGCACGAAGCAAAATAAGCAGAGCCTCGAGGTCTACCTTCAACGTTCTGCCTTCCGGCGATTCTCGATTTCTGCTCAAGTGATTGCTAGACACTGTCACCCGTGTCCAACGTCATTGCAGTAAAAGATCACCGAGGCACAGTGCAGTTGTCACTTGCTATTGTGGATGTGAGTAACTGATGTGTCACCTGCAGGTTAAATATGTGACCATGCTTTCCGAGAAGAAAGCAGTGCGTTGGTACGCTGCACCAGGTCCCAAGGCCAGCCCATCACAATTACATTCCAATCATGTTCATATTTTCGCGCTTTCTTTACGCGTGATATGAACGGCACCCTGCTCACAGCCTAATTGGCAACGTATCCTATTGTGAACGGTGTACGGTACGAATAAAATATAATAGAGCGAAATAACTGCCAGCATTATACACCAATCCAATTTGCAAGGCTCGGTGCATTTGCCGTTGGAGCTTGCGTAATGCGCATGCGGCCAGCGAAATTGCAGAGTAGCCCCTCTCTTCTTGACGCCATGTACAGCTGTCTCGTTAGCGGTTTCACGTGACGATCCGTGCGACATTCACGCCTAGCCCGGGAAGGAAAGCGGTTGGGAAAATAAACGGTCGCTCATCGCGTCTGCAGCATGGTGCAATAACGCGAGATGAAACGATCAACGCGCGAGGACTCCGTGACTAACGGCAGTGCCGTTGGTGCTATTGCAGCTTTATCAAAATGAAAAGACGTTCACAGCCGAGCTTTAGTTTTCTTCAGCATTGCACGCTCAAATGCGACTTCCATTTGTTGTAACTTGTTCGTCTGTCCCCCTTGGTGACACAGTGATTAGATGTCAGTTTGGGTCTGCAGCCGAGCATGATGCAGACCTATATAAGGCAGGGTTTCTACTCCGGCCGCGGCATCTCGATAAAGGCGAAATATTGGAGGCCCGCAGGCTGTGCAATGTTAGTGCACGGTAAAGAACACCAGGCGGACGAAGCTTTTGAAGCGCTCCCCCACGGCATAATCATACCACCTTGTTCTGAATCCACTAGTATTCACCCACATAACAAAGATTACGATAGAAAATTTGGTGTCATAGCCCCTTTAAGCACCCCATCCCTGAAGCTACATTCTCAAAATAAAGATGCTTGTTATCTCTCTGTCTTCCTCTCCTGCCGATAGCCTCGTAAGAATGTACGTATCTGTCCAAGAACAGTTTATATCAATGAAATTTTATTCACTTTCTCCTCATTTTTTTTCTTTTTTGCGCCTACATGGCCTTCTTGAGCCTTTTTTTTTTGGCAAATGAGGTGATGAATACTGGACCCAAAAAGGGGGATGTCTACATCATTGCATTTCCTCGTGTGAATATTGATGCTGTTGAGGTGTGCAGCGTCCTTCTCGCAATGAATATATAGTTCTGGTGGCCGGAGCTGCAGGCATCATCCAGAAGCTTCCACAGGCATTCTGCGGGCGCGAGAGGTACAGGAATATCTTGAGATGTGAGAGATTTCGAAAGTTACTTTACCATTTGAAGAGAGAACCACTTATGAAGGGCGAAAGTGTGGTTTAGTTTGCATATGAAAAGTAAAAAAAAAGCAATGATAAAAACGTGTAATTCATAAACAAATGCGGTAATTGTAGAGAATTTTCGTAGAAAGAAAGAAGTTGTGTCCGCTAAATTGCAGAACGGCAACTGTCACAAATTTTCGTACCGCCTTCGACTGTCACTTAAGGGTGCTTACCGGCCAGCAAACTTTGTTTTAAGAATATCCGGCAATTTCGCGTCCCTAAACCGCGATATGATAATGAGAGACTCCGTGGCGGAGGGTTCCGGAAGTTTCGACAATCGCACCGCTATCACACATTATACGGACCTCTAACACTTCGTCTCCATCTAAATGGAGACCGCCGTGGCCGGGATCGAACCCGCAACCTCCGTGTCAGCCTCAGAGCACCGTAACCACTGTTCCACCGTGGCGGACGAGAGCTCGTTTCCAAGCAAAGGGACAGTTACAAAGAGAATAATTAAGAACAAAAATGTTTCGAAGAGAAGTTGGGTTTCGCACTTTGTGAGCCTTGCGCTGTTCCAGCTGCTTTCTTTGTTTTTATTAAATGTATTTAAGTAGGGTTTGGTGCCAATGCGTGGCGCCGGCTACTCCTCTTCCCTTGCACAAAAGTCAACATCGCACATTCAGTAGCAAACACAAGGCTATACATATGTACATAGCACAACACTTACACAATGAGTTCACGTTTTTCCACAATGAGTGTTCATACCACACAGAAATGAGCCCGCACTGCGTCCGCACCACACTGTCCGCACCACACTGAGTTTGTTTCCCGCTGTGCAAACTGGCGATAGCAGAAGAGCTTCAGCAGCTGCGCCGTGGTAATCTGATGCGCTCTACTGGATCGGGTGTGCATGAGTCCTACATTTCAGACCCCGTCGGGGTCACCCCGTTTTTTCCGAGAAGTAAAACGCATGCACTGTCTTGGTCGCATCATCTCGGTACGCCGACCTCGTTCGGGCGCGTATTTGAGGATCCTGCAAGAGCGCTGCTTGCGAGGTGGCGTATGACGTCTTCGGGCGCGGCTCCAGTTTCCGCTATGGTTAGACTGAACTAGGGGGTCGTCGCTCTCAGTGGGGAGCGATGACACGTGCTTGATAGCTGTTAGGGCGAACGTGATGAGATGCACGCCGAGAACGCGCAAGAGTGCAAACGCGCGAAGTCCCCAAGTCACTTGCAAAGCATCGGCGAATTATATTGCGTGCATACATATAGGACAGTCAGAAAAGAACCTTCTTAGAATCCATCATGTGGCCTTCTTGAGCCCCTTCTCCTCAACACACGCGTCTTAAGTAAAGTCAAATAATAAGATGTGAAGAAAGGCATTGCTGTGGATTGCTTGGCTCACAGGCACAGCGGGAGGCCTCTGAACCCCGTATTCACAAACGTTCCTCGACTCGACTTCTATCCTTCAGCTGACAGAGTTGAGCACTGCGCCACTGCTCAGCTGAAAATGACGCCGCGTTACTCAAGAATAGCACTAAACTATCACTGATATGCAGTGACTTGCCCTGCCTAGAAATGGCGCTCCCATCGGCTCACATGTGAAGGTGGAGCGTTGAGTGAAGGGGCGTTTTAGAATGCAGAGGTGAGCGCTTACTTGCCTGGATTGCGCCGACATGCGTACACCGAGCTTTTCCCATGGTTACTAAAAATATGTCCATATTAAAGCCTTTACGCATAGCGCAGCAAAGTCAAGAGAGTTTCAGAATCTATTAGACGGACATGCAGTGCTACGACAAGCAATAAAACGATACATTTCCTTCTAAACCTTAGCTGCGAACCACAGCGCTGCTCACTTTTACACGGAAATCTATCGAAAAACGTGCAATTGATTGAGACTCGATAGGAGTAGCGCTATACGCTGCCTGCGTATACTTAGTACGCGACTTCTAAGTCAGGGCACAGCGTGCTCAATCAATAAACACACACGCTTCCACCAAGCGACAGAGTAATGAAGAGGAAGACATCCCATATGTTTTAGCTGCATCTTAGGTGACTATCTTGGCACCCAGCATATACTGATTCACGTCTCAACTAAAGTTCATATGCATGAATGGAGACTGTTACCGTCACTCCTCTCTATCTTTCATCTCCCCCATCACCCTCCCATGCACAGGGTAGCAAACCGGCTGCCTATAGGCAGGTCAACCTCCCTGCCGTTCTTTTCCTCCTATTTTCCTTCCTTCCTTATCGTTACTGGGTATAAACATCCATGATCCATGCGCTATACATGACCGGAATTTTAGTGGCGACTGATCTAAAACACGTTTCAATACTTATGGGACATCATGTTGTTGAGCCTGTATACTGTATTTAGGTCACCCGCGAATGACCCGCAATAGAGCCCGCGATGTTTTTTTTTTTTAACGCAGATGGCGCAGTTGTTCTTCGTGCGCCTGTATCTGGAAATACTGGATGTACGAGATGTGCATCCCACACGCAGAATGCACGCGGTCTGACACACTTCTTTAGTAAAAAAAAAAAACAGCATTCGCATTTCATCAGTCAATCGTGTCGGTACGTACGCATTGCACTCCATCACTGGCGCCCATATCTAAGGAGTCTATCAGTTGCCTCACTTGCGGTTTCGTCAATTTTCGAGGCGGGCGCAGCGGGGTCATCACGACTAGAGAACGATAAGATTGCGTCACAACGATGAGTCTCAAGCGGCGCGTAGAATTCAGTCGAGGAGCTTTTCCGTACAAAGGCCTCGAGTGGCGTTTTGAGTGTAGCGCACCAATATCCACCACACATGATCACTGGATGAGCTCCGGGGCACGAGTCCTTGTTCGGAAATCGGCAGGCACGTGACTGTGCCACAGCGCACGGATAAAACCGGAGCCACGATCGAGAGTAAGGCGACTACAGCGCAGAATCTATGCCTCGCATCCTGTAACGCTCTCGCCTTCCACGAAGATTGCCACGGCCACCCCCACGCTCTTCCAGGACAGGAAGCCGTATTACGACGCCAACCACCAATGAACACATATGCACGCTTGAACCTGTAGCACGCTGCACATACATCGATCTATTCTTACTGAATCACCGCACTGCGAAGAATGCACAATGACCTGACACATTATACTGGCATGCGCAAGCTAACTAGAGCTCACGCCCACATATGGACGCGTCTCATCGGTGTCTTACGCCAAACGGCTGGCGTCGGCAGCACATTCAAACAGCTGAAGCAGTCGCAATGCCATCTGACCAGTGTAGGGAGAGGAGTAAGCTTGCACGTTAGCGTCTCCTGGTTGTAATCAATGCCCCGTTGCGTACTTACTGCGGTTCGCTGTCGTCGCTATGTGGCTTCGTCCTCGCCATCTTGCGAGGGATAACGGGGGCACAGCGGAATGTTTCTTCAGCACCTCACTAAAACGACGCACCACCGAGAGTTGACGCTGGAAGTGTTTCCACCGCCGATGCTTCCTCGAGACAACCATCAGTCGCCCCTTCGCGCAATCACGGGGAAACGCCGCTGCACATGCAGGCGCTGATGTCAAATTACTACACGTTTGCCCGCCACTCGTGCTACAGTGCACAGCTACCTGGAAAAAATTGCTACTCATCTCAGAGGTGCCTATAGACCGAAAATTCAGCAGTTTGTTCACTCAACTCCGTCCACGAAATTCTGAAAAGAAGGGTCTTTCTTTTTTCTTCAGATTTAACCGATAGCCGTAATTCTCGAAGCGTAAGAGGTGCTTCTATTTTTGCGCTCAATGTCATGCGCATGCGCGGTATAATCACACAAGGAGGAAAGGAGGAGGAGGAAATTTTAAGTGGAGGGACAGGGAGGTTAGCCAGTTCTTAGACCAGCTGGCTACCCTGTGCTGTGGAAAGGGGTGAAGGGAATAAAAGATGGTAAAAAGAACTTTTGCGAAGAGAGAAAGAGAGAGAAATTACATTTGTCACTATTTTTCTAATAATCACTCAAGAAATTACCACTACGTAGCACGGGCGGTGGTAGTCAATGATAGCGTGAAAAAGACCACATCCCACTCCCTGTCAACTGCTTTCCGCGTGTTTGTTGGCTTGTAAGAATCGTTTCGCCGTGAAAAAAAGAAAAACTGTTACAGTCATATATCTTCAAGGCGGGCGCACTGGATAAAGCAGCCTGTAAAATAGGATAAATTAATGCCTCAATCAGGCCAGTCCCTTGAGCACATGAGATGATGGCGGAGGGTAGAAAGCACACTTTTGCAATATTACTTTTACAGATCGTTGAACACGCATTCACACAGTAATATTAACATTCGGCTTTAGTAACGTGTTTTTGAAGTGCGTCAGCCGCAGCTACCGGAATTTCAGATAAGACACGATGATACACCATATTTCCAAGCTCAGCAATAAAGGCGTAATGTTTGCATCCCGCCTCTTTTGTCACCATTCATATCGTTACCAGTCATCGTCGCACTATCACTGCCTTCACGTTTCCTTTGATATGAGACTCGTCAGCTCCCAAAACATTGTTACCTTTTCCCCGCGACACTTTCTTTGCTTCTCTTTTGTTGATTGATTGATACGTGGGATTTAACGTCCCCAAACCACTACATGATTGTAAGAAACGTCGTAGTGGAGGACTCCGGAAATTTCGACCACCTGGAATGCTTTAATGTGCACCCAAATCTGAACATACGGGCCTACAGCATTTTCGCCTCCATCTAAAATGCAGCCGCCGCAGCCGGGATTCGATGCCGCGACCTGCGGGTCAGCAGCCGAGTTGCTTAGCCACTAGACCACCGCGGAGGGGACTTCTCTTTTTTTCACTTAAATGATACGATAATGCTGACGACCATGGGCCGTGCAGCAGAATGCCGAGATGTCCTCGGCTCACTGCAGAGTTCCGTGGCGTGTAACAATGTGTCCGTTGCGTTACTTCTATCAAGCAACAGGAAGACGCTATCAAGCAACAGGAAGTTCTGCAGCGACTTCCGGTGCCTTATCTGCTGTCCTGGGGCGGTTAACTTCTAAAGCAAAAGAATAAAGTTTATGCATACACATGCACACACATGCGCACACTCACACGCACACGCACACATGCGCGCTCAAAACAAAATAAAGACAACAAAAATGATGTACAAGATACGTGTGTTTCCGATAAAGTTTTTTGTGTTTATTGCAGAATCACTTCATGAAAGTCACAAAAAGAATCTACAGATTTGCGTTGCTGCGCGGGTTACAGAGAGAGCTCGTCATTTGCACGGCCACAGGCTCGATTTGCAACAATGTTGCCCTCGACGCACAGCGCCCGACCAGCGGTGTAGTATATCTCTTAACTTTACAGCACGATACGTTAATTAAAAGACACGTTATACTTCACGCCTATATTATAAACGTATTCGCAACGAGATCGGTGTTAAAAAGAATTAGAAGTGAACTTGGAGGGGGGGGGGGGTCATAGATGACTGGAGGATAGGCTGAGGGCGATAAAGGTGCAGCGGGAAGGAAAGGGAGGTCGGGTAGTCTGGATGTGAGGCACAAGAATATTAGTCGCAACACGTATCCGCGCACGTCATACAATAAGCATCGACAATGACGCAAAAAAAAAAATCAGCAGCGACGCGCGATCCAACGATGCGATAAAACGGTCTACGAGGGAACAACACTCTGTAAGTTGGCGGGAAGAAAGGTATTTTTCACTCGTTCAGAGTGGAGGCTTGTGTCCTGGATAACAGCGGGAGTTGTGTAAGTATAGGCTTTGCTTCGTCGTTTTTCACTTTGCTTATACAGAAGCGTGTATCTCGACATTATACGCACGAATATGTGTACGCTCGTACTTACGAAGCAGTAATAGTTGCCTGTAGTAGTATAGACACCGAAGAAGAAAAAAAAACGTGCAACGCACTTTCTCCTTCCTCATAGTTCAACGTGGTACATAAAATACTCTGCCGCTGTCGTCTCTTAGCCGCATGGTGTTACAGTGGGTCGTCGTATGTACAGGGTGGGGGGGAAGGATAAACAATTAACTTTCGCACATGGCTTCACAAACGCTCTCCTCGCAAAGAATCTTCGCACATCGTTTATGTGCGCGCAAGTTCACGTAAGGGCAACCACTTCCACACTAACACGATATGTCTTTCATGTAGGAAAGTGAAGCCGTCTCAACATGCAGCCCCGTTTTGTGTATGGAACGCTTCCCGCGGGCCACTTTTCACAAGCGCTGCTGTGGCTTCCTGTCGAATATCGCCGCTTGGTTTCGCCATGTCGCCTCGCGGGTTAGCGTATGGTGCGCGTGTTTGTTTGTTTAGTCAGCGGTGTAAGCAGCAAACGGTGTGATCAGTGTTAGGTGTTTTTCGCGCTGCTTTGAAATTTAGAGTGACAAAAACATGGGGCATCTTCGAAGTGTATACGTCGCACACCAGCCCTCGAGTGTGAAACAAGTTCGTGCTCTATCGTTCTTTTTTTCAACCTAAGTAATCTATTCCGTCTGACTTATCACAAAAACATCTTCGTCTGTTGTCGTTATTACAATAACACGCAGCTTCGCATCAGGCTGAAATATTAAGCGACGAGAAAAAGGCGACGACGCACGAAAGCAACCTGGTGGCACAGAAGCTCGTGTTGGTGTATCGTGTATAGTTAAATACTGCGACTTAGTTAGCAGCTGTAGCTCTTGTTAGGAGCTAACGTGACACGCATATCTGGTGCACGTGAACGGCCGCACTGTTTATATGTTCTCCTGTTAAGTGGTACTGACTTGAGACAGGCAGATGAATCCACTCACACGCAACACTCCTAAGTAGCTAAGCTAGATACTACCGCAGTTCTTATTGAACAGGAGCACGTGGTTCCGGGCTGTGTGAGCTGAATTTGCCGTTCGACGAAACACACACCGTATACTCGAGGACTTTCTCTACATCTTGCAGTGAAAGCTCTAGTTTTCAAATTTTGTACAAGAAAGAAAGGTGGATGATCTTGTAAAATAATGTATACAGCTGGTGTATCACTGTCGAATCAGGGAAAAAACCTTATGCCGCTTTTTAAGCCATAGCACTCTACCGATGAAGAAGCAACCGAGAGAGAAAAAGAGATCACTTTTCGTCGTGACTTGTATGTACATATAGTCTTTTTCTTTTGCATATGCATTTCAATCTAGTGATCCAGTTCACACTATGGGATATACATCGCGTACGGCCACGCAACAAGCGGCGGCAAATGAATCTCAGAACATTGAAACTTGTGTCAATCAGGAACGCAAGCGGCGATAAGCATAAAAAAAAACAAGTTTTCTCTTAAGCATTACCTACAGCTCACGAAACAGTTGTTGCAAAGTGTCAGTGCGGGCAAACAGGTGCGAAAGGAAAAGGCCCGTGCTCGATTTACAACTTATTCTGCTTTGTCTAAGCATTTTTTTTTTTCTGAAAAGCGTGGGACACCGTCAGTTGGATCATCGGTTAACACATAAGGCAAGTTCACTTCAATGAATTCACGTCGCTATAGGTGTCGGAAAATAATACTCTCCGTTTGGTAGAAGAAACTTTTCTGATATAGAGCTTAAATAGTTAGAAGGCCAATGAACAACATAAGTGACAAGACGTCTCGCCATTCCTCCGGTGCGACTCCATTTTTTTTCTTTGCGTCTTCAAAGTCGGAAGTCTCAGACGGAGGCCATGCTTTTTCCTCCTAAACCTGGAACAAAAATTAATTACGTAAAATGACTAAATCTTCAAGAAATCTTTCACAAATTTTACTTATAAGCAAGTAACTTTGCAGCTATAAATAGGACGAATAAAGGGTAAGTGAAAAATCTACATTTAAGTGATATAGAGCAAAATAGTGAAAGCCGCATAACAATATAATCAATATACCGCAAAGGTTTGAGAGATAAGCTAGAAACACTGCAACCGTCTAGGGAGTGATGAAAAAAAATTAATATCGACATTCATGCGGGAATAGGTGATTGATAAGGAAGGCCACTCCTAGGACAGGCGATGGCGTGCTCCCTTCCTCATTGATGATAGAACACGATAATTAATCACTCTTTTATTATCTGAGGTTTTTCGTCCAAAGACCACGATATGAACGAGAGACGACATAGTGGAGGGCTCCGGAAATTCGGACCATCTGGTGTTGTTAACGAGCACTTCGCCTCCAAAGAAAAGCGAACACCGGAGTCGAACTCACAATCTTCGAGTCAGCAGCTGAGCACCGCAGGTACTGTTCCGCCGAGGCAGACAGAAAGCACAAGTTAAACAGCAGAGTGAGTGGCATTTTTTACACGCATAGGTACAACTCTAAGTAAAAGTGAGTGAGTGAGTGAGTGAGTGAGTGAGTGGATGAGTGAGTGAATGAATGAGTGGGTGAGTGAATAATTAAGTGATAAAGTGAACGAGTGAGTGATAAAGTAAATGAGTAAGTGAATGAGTGAGTGAATGAATGAGTGGGCGAGTGAATGAGTGGGTGAGTGAATGAGTGAGTGAGTGGATGAGTGAGTGAATGAATGAGTGGGTGAGTGAATAAGTAAGTGATAAAGTGAACGAGTGAGTGATAAAGTAAATGAGTAAGTGAATGAGTGAGTGAATGAGTGAATGAATTAGTGAATGAGTGAGTGAGTGAGTGAGTGAGTGAGTGAGTGATGTATCCTTCTGCCCATTCATTCCGTTGATACATCCACTCATGCCAATTTTAGTGTCCTCCTCAGACGAAAGAATTATCAGAAATCAGGCCACTGCGCATGCACTGCAGGGTCACCCATGCACCCACCTGTGGTGTGTCTCGGAGGTGGCAATCACTCCCTGAGCTTGTGCCACTCGGCGATCTGGCGCCTCGGCGAGTTGCGCACCTCGCGCCAGTGCTGCTGCGCTGCGGGCGAACCGCGCGGGCCGAGCTGCAGGCGGCCCACCACCTCGTTCTTGGTGACCCGGTCCCAGTCGAGCACGAGGAACTCCAGGCTCAGGTTGTCCAGGCCCTCGTTGTACGGAACCTCGAACACGAACGACTCGTTGAACACCGGGTTCACGGTGCGCTTCTTGATGTGCGTCTTCTTCTTCGCGATGCGCTGGTCGTTGTACAGCAGGTAGATCTTCACGTACGGATCTGCGCGACACCGCCGGGGTGGACCTCGCTTAGTTAGGCACACAATTTCATCCATTCACCGATAATATAGTAATATCTGGGGCTTCACGTTCGATGTAATCATCAGGGACGCCATAGTGGAGGGCTGCGGAAATTTAGACCATCTGGTGTTGTTTAACGTGCACTGACTTCGCACAGTACATAGTCCTGTAGCATTGTGCCTCCATTGATATGCGGCAGCCACGGCCGGAATTGAACTCGCGACCTTCACGTCTTCAGCCGAGCATTGCAACTGTACCATCGAGGCAGACTCCATTGATTGACGAGATAACCATGCGGGAGGGGGGGGGGGAGGTGGAAAAGGAAGCAGGAATACGATGCGCCCTCGGGCAGCTCCAAATAAAGCCCGCTCTAGACGGCCGGACACTTTATTGCTCCGGCGACCCTTCTGACCCAGCCTTTTGTCCGAAGCTGTAGCTACGCCAGTGGCGAGCTGCGCAGAGCAGCCTCCGATCGCTCCTGGTGTTTTGTCCCTCCCCATGGGGGGCTTGGATTTGTTCGGGAACGTTAGAAAGACGAGATTAAAGCCGGCTGTGGCACTCAGACACAAGTTGCAGTGAGAAGTTTAACCGTGTGCTATAAGGGGGAGAATGAAAGGAGTCGTGAGTGGGGCCATTTGAAGTGTGCGTTTGGTCACACCTGGAAAGGGATTTATGCACGGCCGATTCGCCGCCCCACAGGGCCACGGTCACCTCACGCTCGCGACCGGCGGGAACCGAGGCCGAACGTGACGTAACAATGCCAAGACTGGTACTTACACACCGTTGTGACCACGGGGTCAATCCAATCTCACGCAGCCGTGCCTACATCAAGCACCTCCGTTGTACTGGTGCAGTATTTGAATGTCCGTAGCCGTAATTAACAATGTTTCACAGACGATTTGCTCAAACAAGAAGATGAACTTCACAACCGCTCACGCGTGCGCACTCTTTAGCGACGGTTTTTCTACTAGCCAAGTAGCTGCACGCACATTACTGACTTCAAATGGTTAGGTTTGATTCGAGTCACGTGACGTACCGCACGTTCTTTCTCGATCATCATTCATGGAGTCCTCTGACTCGTAGGTCGACTCATATTCGTGGTTACTGCCTGCAAACGCGTCAAATTTGCATATTTTGGTGCCAACATTTCGGAGACCAAACCTAGGGAAAGTTGGAGTGTTATAATAAATAAATTATGGTGTATCTTATTGCAAATATTTGTAATTGCATCGCAAATATTTGCCTAATAATTGTACGTTAAGTCGTCCTATACGGTTCTTCATGTAGCCACATTTCCTCCTCAAGCTTTCGCCCCATTTCAATGTCAGGGATAATCAGGGTGAACAGTGGAAGTGCCTCAGACAGGCTGGCCGACGTTTCGATAAAAGGACCTATCTTTCTCAAAAACGTCGTGCCATCCTTGGCGTGTTAGTTTTAAAGGGGTTAGTAGTGACACGGCGCCTTTGAGGAAGACAGGTGCTCCTGTCGAAACGTCGGCCAGCCTGCCTGAGGCACTTCCACTGTTCACCCTGATTAACCAACTACGTTGTTTCCATCTGTCGGCTCCCATCTTGATATTGCATTTCACTGTCAGTAATTCTCAGCGCGAACCGCACCTACAGTGTTCGAGAAAAGTCATGACTGCAGTAGATCGTTTTGTCAAGATTACGCCCACTTCGTGAACATAACAGATTTTTCTGGAACCTATGTCGCCGCTAGCGATAATATTCGATGGCGACTGTATAAATGCTGACCGTAATGCAGAACCCACCACTTCTTCAAGCACACACTTCATTGAAATGGGTATTTACTTCAAGTACATTTATGACGACCTTGACTTTACACCGGGCTGGTACTTTATCTTGTAGGTGAGGTGTTTGGCTTCAACCCTTTTCTTGTATAACACGGTTTGAAGAACTCTCGCTTTTCTATCAACGCTGTGTTAGCCATTGAGTGTTTCTTAGTAATGCTTCAGCACTTATTGTCGCCTCGTGATTGTACTCTTGTTTGTTGTATTTGTGTCTTTATTACGCAACTATTTTTTATTAACTACCATGAAATAATCAAAAAAGTGACCGTGGCGAAATGGATAACGTGCCGGGCATCTCTTCTCGCCACACGAGTGGTCATTGGTCCGACTCCCGTTGACGGAACTTTTTTCTTTGTCTTGTGAAAGTTATTTTTAGACGTCATTTTCGTGACGGAAGTACGTCACTGAAATATTGGTGGACCCTGACATTACACACTTCCGTGTTAAACATTTTCAAGTTCGAGCTGGCACCCCCCCCCCCCTCATCCAACGTATCATTAAGCACGGTACTGCCTCCACCAAAGCGATCGTTTGTAGCAATAGTTTTCAACCAAAAGCGATATCACTCAACAATAATTAGGACAAAAATGTTCAATTTACCATTAGCTCAGTGTTTGTGGACTCTTCCTGGCCAACAGTAGACAGAAATGACAAGAGCAAGATGCGTCTCAAAACGGGGACGACGTGTCGCAAAGGGTAAAGACGTACCGCAGAGTCCGGTGATGTCCACCTTGGGCAAGTTCCGGGCCTTGAGGACCACTACGGTTAGTCGGTTGGCCGCCGGCTGGTGGCACAGAGAGACGAGCAGCTCGCCGCGACCCTGGGATCGGATCTGGAGAAACGCGGTCCAGGTTATGACACGGGTTGCGTTGGGATCATCGCTACATTATACGTAACTCTGTCTATGGTATACACCGCAAGACCTATCTTCAAGCTTCCAGTAGCATATAGGACAGCATACCTAAACTGGTCATTGCGAAGATTGCAGTTGCAGTGAGGATTATGGTGGCGTCCAGCAAAGATGATCGCTGACTGAAACTTTGAGCGGCTACACGCATGCTCAGGGAGTCTATAATTAATAAGTCAACCGAAAAATTGAAAGCTCGACATTTTTCAGTGAGCCAAAGTTTCAGTGTACCATGTGTCATATTTACGCGGTTAAAGCTAGAATGTATAGAAGCAAACAAACCGTAACCTAGGGCAGGTATACCTTGAAGTGGCGCGGTGCGATGTCTCTGGACAGGGCGAGCGTCTTGTCGAGGTGGTCGGTGTCGAGACCCGCCATGGAGCAGACCACCTCGCCGATGACGTCATCGCGAGAGTACCGATCAAAGCTGAGCACGACGAAGTGCAGCGTGGTGGCCTGCAGCTGGTTCGGGTTGATACCGTAAAAGGTGAAGTCCTCGTCGTAGACCGGGCTCAACGTGCGTCGCAGCACGCGCGTCTTCACCTGCGCGGAGAACCGTACAGAATTGAAAGGCGTCTCGAAAGCGTGTTTGTGTGTATGGGTGCGCATATGCACGTGCAGAGCTTACAAAGTACGGAGTGAGGGAGGTTTAATGGACCCCATTTCAAACCCGCTGGCTATACGACGCCAATGTTCGCGTGTGTTAGTCTCATTTCTGTTAGCCGACGCCCTTAACTTATGAGTCAACACGCCGCAGTAGACTCCAGATTGAGCATCATCACCTTCTTACCCTCTTGTTTTTCTATTACACTCCCATCGAATTCAGGCAGCAGCAGGCATGAATGGCACACGCGCCTTCGAGCTTAGCAGCGCTAACCGTTAGCTTCTAATTTATTTATTTATTTATTTATTCAATACTGCAGACTCGAGGTCCAAGCAGGGTGGAAATCCACGTACAAATAAAATAATTGCGAAACGAAACAATAAAGGGCGAAGAAGGTTGTTTGGTAGGTTAGTTCATTCATCACATGTATTGGTAAGACAGTTCCGTTAACATATGGTTCTTGGAAAGTACGAATACTTCAGTAGGTCTGTGCGAGAAAAATATGGGATCAAGGCCTTTGGGTGGTGGTGACGGGTGGGCCGGCTACTAAGGGGTGTCAAATACGGGGATGGGTCTACAGCTATTTTTTTTGTTCAAAAGTTGATCAAGGAATTCTAATCTAGCTTTTTGTCTTCACATCTGCAGTAAGGGAATGTTGTTGGCTAGCATTAAATCTGAGGGTGAGTCTAACTTGGAGTACTTGTTGAATATAAATCTAACAGCTTTTCTTTGAACACGCTCAAGAGTGTATATATTACGTTTTGTATAAGGATCCCATACTATGCTCGCGTACTCTAGTTTTGGCCGCACAAGGGCTGTGTAAGAAAGTAGTTTAACATTCGTGGGAGCACTTTGAAGTTTATGTTTAAGAAGACATAGTTTACGAAAGGCAGATGAACAAACATTATCAATATGGGGATGCCGAGATAAGTTGGAAGTGAGTGTCACACCAAGGTATTTGTAGTTTACTTGCTGCAGTATACCATGATGTATACCATGATGCAATCTTAAAAAATACGGCTCTCCTTTACGGATTTCGTTGAGCCGGACAACGTGGAAGTGTACGCGTTGCACGAAAGATGACCAATCGCATACCTTGTGCTGCTTCTCTGGAAGCAGCTGCAGCTTGACGTAGGGGTCGGAGGAGCCCGTGTTGGGGTCCCGCGCCGGCAAGTCCGAACAGCGCACGATGGTCACTAGCAGCGCGTGCTTCTCCGAGTTGTAACGCAGTCGGAAGTGCAGCTGGCCCAGTTGCGTGGGCTTCTCCTCCGTCACCTGTGCAATCACAAAAGCAATGTTAATTGGCATATACAAGTGAAGAGAACACGAGAAACTGCATGTGTTATTAAGGCACTAATTGACACGGTTCTTTAGGTTCCTAAGATAATTCAAAGGCTAAAGCCGCCCTTATTTTTTTCAGTCGTTCGTATCGATACCCAACCCCTCCTTTCCTGAAAACTCTGCACACAGCGTGGTTTTTCACTGTCTTAGTGACCTTCGACCATGCGACGATGTCATGTTCGGTCGACATCATGGGACGTAGTAGTGACCTGTGAAGTCATCATTTGTGCGACCTGTGACGTCATCAAATCGTTCGTGTTCGCAACGTCGAGCCTCACTTTTCACGTCTGATGAGGCATATATGAGGCTGTCGCTTTAAATAATAGGTCAGTCAGTGCTGTCTTTATGTGTACTAACTAGCAGACTTGTATCGTATTCACAAAAGGTCTCTTAATATAAACAATAAATAAATAATGAACAGCTGAACACGCATGTGTGCTGCTAGCAACTGGATGAACCTGGCGCAAATGAAGAACCATACGACTTGCTAAACGCTCAGTTTTTTATCTCTTCGCCTTTCCTGTGGGATGCGACATTTATACAAACACGGACTCTGGGCTATCTCGGTGCGACTTCTTACAGGAACCGCCATGGTACACCCCCAGTGAGCTTCCCACTCTCGTACTGTGACATGAACTACAGTCGGCTGAGTAAAAGCGCAGATAAAACCCAGGGGTTCAAGCAGGAATCGAACACAGGCCCACAGCGCTCTACTCAAGCATTCTATTACAGAGCCACTACATCACTTGCAACTTCACCGGAAAAAGACCATATACACAGGTATCATATATAGGTCGAGGGGACAGGTTAATAGGCGCATAATACTGGGTGGCAGAAGTGTAGAAGCGCACAAGCCGTCACACCACGTGACTTGAGTAACGAGCAGGTGATTGAATTGAATTGTTTATTCACAAGTTGCGAGGAGGACCAGGCAAAAAAGCTGCATTGAGCAGCTTGAGGGGAACCTGGCCACCTCATACACTGGGCAGCTTCACAGCGGTCACACAAAAACATGGTATACATCATGAATTAACTAACTTAAAAAACACAAAAACAGTAAACATCCCTGGTCGGAATAAATAACAAGGTCATTCAATAAACAAGGGATTGAAAGATGCCCGCCCGTTACAATGGGCTCAGTGATAATCATCATCGTCATTACTGATAATTGTGAGGTTTTAGGCTCCAGTATCACGATATCACTATGACGGACGCCGTGGCAGATGGCTCCAGAAATGTCGATCATTTGGTCTTCTTCAGCGTGCACCTGTAAATCTAAGCACATTGCTTCTAGCATACCACGTTCATCCAAATACAGCCGCTGCGACCGCGGTTCGATACCGCCAATTTCGGATCAGCAGTCTAACCCCCAGAACCACTAGGCCACTGTGACGGTTCACTATCATCATCATTATCATTAGTTATACAGCATCAACACAGAGGGCAGCGCTTTAAAGACGCGTGGCTGCTTTATTATACGCGTCCCGCAATGACGATGAACTATGTGGAATTGGCTACTTCACAGCTGTACGTGCAGTAGGCGTCCCAATAAAGTTTGCAATGTGCTCTAAAAAGGCCCCTTCGTCAACTAATGGTGCCAGTGTGCTGCGAGTTCCGCGCAGGCTTAGAGCTTTTTTTTTTCTTTTCCCTTCTTCTTTATGCGCTTAATGAAAGGCGGCCTCGACAACGCTTTTATATCCCACCCGGTACGGACCGCCTCAATGCGACAGACGGAATATGAAGGCATACTTCGACCCGTAAACAACAGCTTACACAATGCACGATCGCTTAGCTGCCAAATGAAGAGTAAAGAAAACCATAAATGAAAAACTACGTGTAATACGGTTCATTTTTGCGCCGTCCTCCAGGCAGTATTGTTAGATGCCGGTGTAAAGTTCAAGAGCTTCAAACATGAGTCTTCGAATCCTTGTTTCGTTTTTATTTACTTATTATTCGTTTATATCCAAGGTCACGCCACTGCGCTGTATCCTCAACGGCGTCCAAGTAATCGAATTATTGACCATCGTATTTTAGGGCAGTATCGATCAGTACAGTTTTCGAAATACACTGAATACGTAAGAATGCACGGCGTTAGGGCGTAGTTGTACATTATCAACTTTCATTCTTCTGAGGCAATCGTTGGTCTTTCTTGCGTAACGTGATCCCACTGTGCGAAGAATGAAACGTTATTATGAACTTTTCGCAGCGAAGTCAGAGGACTAGCGAACGATCAGTCTTTTGAATGAGTGAACGAGCTTATCTGTAGACGTGCGCTACAAATTACAGTGGTAGCGGTGCGACTGAAGTGGTCTCGTAAAAGACGAGGTTCGATTGACCTTCTTGGCTGATGCTTATCTAGTATGTTTTACGCTGTTACATGGCTACTCCACCAGACGTTGACTGATTAAACGTTTCGGAGAAGAGTGAGGGGAAATGGTAGAGAAGAAAAAATCAGGATGTTAACCAGTCGAGGATAACAAGTTTGCTACCTTACTAGTGGGAACGGGATGGGGGAAATTGAAAAAGCGTTTCGGAAAAAAAGAATTATTGTAGTACTGTTCTGATCCCGCTATGTTCTTTAGGAAACACCTCGGCTTGGACGCTTCCCTGGGAAGACCCCTCCTGTGTAGCAGTAATGATGATGATGATGATGATGATGATGATGATTAGCACCCCACTCAGAAGAATCGGCCAGTAGAATGCTGGATCATCGTCTATAAACCTATTTCATGCTTGCAAACAGCGGTAGGCACCGTCAACATACTGACGTGCTTGTCGTGACGTCATGGCACATAGGCTCCGCCCAGCCCAAAGCTCGCCACCACCCTCTATGATCACGTGCCAACTGGCACAGCAGTTGCACAGCTGCTTCCGAGGACAGCGCGTCGGGGGGCTTCTCGCGTGAGGAAGATATATACAGATGGCTCTTCAGTGCGTTATCAAGGCACGTGACCTGATGGTGAAGTAAAAAAAAGAGACACTAAATGACTATTCAATGTCATTACCCCAACAATTCTTTCTTCAATTCTTTACCCCAACATCTTATTAATAGTACCGATATACAAACTTTTGACAGAGAAATTGATGCTTAATTTGGTAATGTTTGAAGTGCTGCCCATTCTGTTTTCCTGTGTTTATTGCTTAGTGGTTTTTTTAGGTGTTCTGTTTGTACTCATATTGCACTCTCTCCCCGTTATGACCCTCAAGCGAGGGTTGACAGTATTATTAAATAAAAAAATAAAAAATGTTTAACATGATGTTAAAGAGTCACGAAATATTTTAAACACTTGAGGGAGCCTACACGCCTAACTAAATTTGAGCAAGAGTGAGTCACAAAACGAGGTTCAGCCATATAGTTTGTGGGTAGGGATATATCTTGCTGTTTGAACTTGAGTCTTCCAAAGAGCCTTTGAAAATGCGAAGAACAAGCGCGTTATTTTTTTTTTCTCCCAGCGCCTCCAGTGTTTTGCCCCGCCGCGGTGGTCTAGTTGCTAAGGTACTCGGCTGCTGACCCGCAAGTCGCGGGTTAAAATCCCGGCTGCGGCGGCTGCATTTCCGATGGAGGCGGAAATGTTGTAGGCCCGTGTGCTCAGATTTGGGTGCACGTTAAAGAACCCCAGGTGGTCGAAATTTCCGGAGCCCTCCACTACGGCGTCTCTCATAATCATATGGTGGTTTTGAGACGTTAAACCCCACATATCAATCAATGAATCAGCCTCCCGTGTTTGAGGCGTAATTCATGACGTCACTTGTTTCTTTACGTGACGTCAGGATGGAATAAGCTCGCGATTATCAGTATACGAGAGATCATCATCAACATCATCATCATCAGCCTAGCTGCGTCCACTGCACGACAAAGGTCTCTCCCAAGTTCTGCCAGTCAAGTCGGTCCTGTGCATGCTAGTGCCAATTTATACCCACAAACTTCTTAATCTCATCTGCCCACCTAACTTTCTGTCTCCCCCTAACCAGGCTGCCTTCTCTGGGAATCTAGTCGGTTACTCTTAATGACCAGCGGTTATCTTGCCTACGCACTACATGGCTGGCCCATGTCCATTTCCTCTTCTTAATTTCGACTACGATATCCTTAACCCCGGTTTGATTCCTGATCCACTCTTCTTGTCTCTTAAGGTTACACCTATCATATACGAGAGATACGTGTTGCAAATTGTCGCCTACCCGTTTTGGCCCTGCAGTCACGTGCCTGTTCTGCGCTGCCGCACATCACTGTCGTGAGTGATAAACTGATTTCACTTCGTTTTGTGCGCTTGCTACCGCGCAAGCGGACATGGCATGCAGCGTGCAGTCAAAAAGCACCGACTCCTTATGGGCTCACATTCCACGAGTTTTCTAAAGAAAAAAGTGGCGAGGAGAATATAGCGCTTGAGGAAAAGGTAGAGAAGGCGAGAAAGAAACTCTGCTCAATGTTGGTCACTACTGTGTAAAACTTGAATACTTTTGCGCGTTGTACTTTTGGTAAGTGTTGCTTTTCGTTCGCATTACGATTTGTATTGTCTGTATGGAGTAGTTTTGTTTAAATCTGTCAGGTGCACGAGTGTTGAAGATTGGGCGAGTTGGTTCGTCGTACTTGAACTGGTATAGCGCATTACGGGGAAGAAGAAACGGCCGAGCAGACCGACACAAGAGGACAGAGCGCTCTGTCCTCTTGTGTCGGTCTGCTCGGCCGTTTCTTCTTCCCCGTAATGCGCTATACCAGTTCAAGTACGACTGTCAGATGCATTGTCTGTCTCGATTTCACCATGTAGTGCATGTGTCTTTTGAACAATATGTGAAGAGCATTTCAGTACTCCACCCTGTATCGGCATTTGGCTAACAGTATATAAATAAATAAAACAAATAAATAAAACTACTGCCTCGCCCTTCAACTGGATGTTGTTCAGGGGCCCTTTTTTAAAGCAGGGCTGACGAAAACACGACTGGCATAGCCCGTTTCACTCGCAATCCCTGAGTGTCACACAACAACACATCAGAAACAACAAGGTCTGCGTATCCATATAAGTTCGCACACCAGCGGTGCGCATGCAATACAAATTCGTGGGCTGGAAGCGTTTGGAGAGGGAAAGCAATGACGTCGTAGCAGCGACAAAAGTTAGAAGCGGCGGCGGTACACGCTGAGCCTTCGGGCAGGGCGAGGGTGCGAATGAATGGTCGATCTAATTAGCGATAAAATACGTGATTCTTCGATTGTGGTATCGAAAGAGAGAGCCCACGAGTGACTTGGCGCGAGAGAGTTAAACGAAAAGGTAAACTAAACTAAGAAAATTAAGAAGAAATACTAATTGTCCTGAAAGAGACCGACAACAAAAAGCAGGAACGATCAGTGAAAACTATTGTAGGTTTGCTGCCTTTAAACGCGATAAATGGTATGCACATCCCGGCTACATACGGGTGAGCTGTTAGTAGGCATGCGGTTCAGACGAGTTCGTTTATGTATGCAGGTTATGTTAGGATAATTGCTGAGGGAACTATCAAAAGAAGAAGCCTTTAACCACGCGTACCTCTTTCTCCTTGGTGTCAGCGACATCTTCAGTTGCCGGTGGGCTCACGTCTTTCTTGTCGCCGTCCGCCTGCGCCCTGGCTGTCGAGGCGACGACCGCAGAGCTGGCGGTCGAAGCTGCCGCCGCGGTGGGCACCGCGGTACGCACTTCCTTGGTCGCCGACTCGCATATCGAGCGGGCTGTCTCTGTCGGAGGCGTCAGACCACCTGCGACACCGACGCGGTGCGAAACGCCAAATTATTGTCAAATGTACTAATGACAATCTCTGTGGCACTCGGTATACTCTTCTCTTGCATAGTTAGTTAACGTCGCTAAGTGGCGGGCAATTGAAAAAAAAAAAACAATGCAAATAGGCACGTGAACCAACGCTCACGCACGTAACCCTAGTAATTCAATACACACAAATGTTCCCTTAACAGGTAAGGTCGCAAAGCACTAATATTCACATCAAACTCGAAGATGTTCTCACCCCGTGTTGTGTGCAATGTCAGCGTATACGTTAAACACCAGATGGTCGAAATTTCAGGGGTTCTCCAGTATACGGCGTGCATCATATTCATATCGTGGTTTTGTCACGTAAAACCATAGATATTGCCATTATCTAATGACGAGCGTTACTTATTCCCTTCCTCTCATGGGCGTGTTTATCGAGCAATACATCTTGCACTACAATAAAAAAAAAGAAACTTTCTCCGCGCATAACCCGTTAACCAACCAAGATAGCATAGCCTAACTGACGATGAGTGGTAATTAAGCGCTCCTGAGAAGAAACCGCGATGCCAGTGTACAGTCGAGGCAAGAATAGTCAGTCATCAAAATATAAACAAAGAGAAAATGTGCTAACAATAACGTATAAAGAGGAAAACAAGAGCGGAAACTGAAATAGGCAAAGTGAGGGATGTTTACTTCTCTGCCAGCGTAGTCAATCTGCTCCCGAAGTCAATCATTCCTTTGTTGGCTGAACGGATCAATCGCCCTCGCCTCTTCTGACGTCATGGAATTGTCGTCGAGTATTTAAGTGTTTACATAGAAAACAGCGCAGGCACTTCTGGCAGTTGCTGTAGATTCGAAGCTCTGCACTCAGCCACCCACCACGTAGGCAATAAGTGGTCTTGTCTTGTTTGTTCGTTTATTTGCATAGAGGCCAGACTTTCGTTGCTAGGTAATGCTTGCCTGATAGAGAAGGAGCAAGGGTCGTCACCAATGAAGCCGAGCTCAACTGCACTCCTGGCTCGTCTCTCTTCGATTCCCTTATTTCCCTACTCTCTTCACTGTGGCGCGGAGTTGTGTTTCCCGGTGAGTTGCCGAAAATTACGCATTTCTTCTAGTTATAATCACTTCTGCTGACAGTGGCGGAAACACATCTTCAACATCCCACTAACACGCCCGAAAACCTCCCCCCCCCTCCCACCTCTAACAACAACAAAAAATTATACACCACCAACACACCGGACCACCATAGAAACAGGCCTTCATTTAACCCTTCTCTACCCTTCTCTACCCCTCCCCACACATACCACAAAAATCTTAAATCGATATTCTTGATAAATTTCTGGCTGAACACATGCTCGATCACTTGCTCCTTGCCTGATGAATATTTTTATCCCCCCTCCCCCCCCCCAAAAAAAAAATCCCCTTCTCTTTTCTCTTACGTAAATTCTGAAAATCAAAATTTTGGATAAACCCTTGCCTGAACAAGCCTTGAAGGAAGTGTGGCAGCTTGGCCTAGTTGGTATGGCATGACGATAGTTATAGCACGATAACACAACGACCACACAGAGACAAGAAGGACACGACGAAGGACACGTGTCTTTCGTGTCCTTCTTGTCTCTGTGTCGTCGTTTTGTTTTCGCGCTATAACTATCGTCTTGAAGGAAGATCGCAAACTGCTTAAGCATAATGGCAGCAAGCCGCCCCGCGACTTTCTCGCGCCTTTCTTTTTCTTTCTTTTTTTCTAATGGTCTTTCCTCTGAGAACGCACCTTGACTGGAGGGCGACCTGTTCCCTCCAAGCGGCGACTTGCTTCCCCCCGTCGGACTAGGAGACTTCTTGAGGATGGGACCTGCTGGCCCGCTGCTGGGAGACCGTACGGCGGACGACTTCTTCAGAGGCAGGTTCTTGTCCGGGTGTCGGCGCTGCGAAGGGCCCTTGGCCTGCGCCACTCCGCGGCGACGGTAGCAGGCACACGAGACGGCGGCCAGGGCCACCACGAGCACCAAACTGCCCACCCCAATGCCCACCAGGGCGGGGCTCGCTGCAACAGAACAGCATCGATGGTCAACGAGAGAAGAAAAAATATGACGACTCAGTGCCAACGCAGGTTATTTGTGTGCATGCGAGCGCTCTATAATATTCATATCAAACGAAGACAGTGCTGGTGTTGTAACATCGGATAGCTTACATTAGGCGACACTGGTTGTGGTCCGCAGACTCGCAGATTTTGTGCATCTCAGCAAGCGCAGCGGAGCAAACGCAGCACGTAAGCGGAACGGGCGTTAGACATCAACTGAATATTTACTGACATGAAACGGCGTAAATGTACGGACATGCGCAGAACCCACAAGCAGATGCAGACGGTGCTATACTAACGCTGATATCCGCCACGACGCTTCAGACACCACTACGTATATTTGGGTAACCTCATGTAGACCTACAAGTAACACACACTCCATGACACTTACTGAATATACACACCATTCAGTTTTTTATACTCCTACTTCTGTAGAGCCATAACAGAATGGAACGAGCTCGATCCATCAACTGCTAACATTCACTCACGAGATAGATTCATCACGACAATTGAGGAAACGTTACTAACACAGCACGTTTATGTTGTTCCTGATTTATGTATTGTTATGTATGTTCTTTTTTCTTTCTGTTACTCTTCTTTCTAGCGGAATAATCTTTATATTGCATAATCTGTAGTTAACTTATGTTTGCATTTATGTATTTTAGCGCATTTTAGTTCAACTTAGTGTAATGTGTTCACTGTTCCTATTTATTCTACTGTAACCCTCCCCCCCCCCCCTTCTCCTGCCTTGATCTCGTTTGAGATTGGCAGTATTTCTTAATAAAATACGCTTTATGTTTCACGTGCAAAGTCAGTTAAGCGTACGCACGCATTTATCAACTTCTATATAGCAATATCGTAGGCCTCGTAGATTTTGCGAGCTTGCCGAGCAGCAAAGCTACGCAAGACACGGATGCCCCTAAAGTCAGGCGTGCAGAAACACATTCGGCTGAGATCTTCCAAATGCCCCACCCCCCCACCCCGCCATTGAATTGAGAGCTGTGCGATGTTCTCCCAGCCTTTCATTAATGCCGCAGCCAGTTTGGCGCGCACAGTGCATCCCTCTAGTGAGTGTAATCATGTACACCTCACCCCCATTGCAATAAATGAAATTTGTGGCGTGCTTTTTTGCGTAGCCAGCCTCGTCAGCCCCATTCACACGGCTGCACAAACGTGCAAGCTTGTCAGGTGGCGAAAGGACAACCGAGGGGTCGCACTTCCCGACCACCTTCTTGAGGCGGTGGGAGAGGTCATGCAGGTATACAACACGGCCACTGGCCGCACCATTTTGGTGCCCACTTGATAGGGGCCTGTGTGGTTCTCATTATTCCATTTCTTAGGCAAACTTCCTGCAATGGGGAACCTCAACGGGGAACCTCAACGGGAAACAACGGGGAACCTCAACGGGTCAACGGGGAACCTAGCCTGGCGTATACGCGGAGCACATAACTCAATACTGCACGTGACTTGACGAACGCAGGACTTCCTGAGAGCAGCGCGCATGCAGTTTTTAGCAATACCCTTTAGACATTCTTAGAGTGGGCCGAATCGTAGCTGAGAACTGTTCTTTTTTTTTTTGACCTCGCACGATATCTTCGGCATACCTAGCTGACATTCCTGTACACTAAGACGGATATCAAGGAACTGAACGCATCTCTCGATGATGAATCAAGGGATACATTCAGTTTTTTATATCCGTTTTAGCATTCAGTTTCTTGATATCCGTTTTAGCGTTCAGTTTCTTGATATCAGTTTTAGCGTTCAGTTTCTTGATATCAGTTTTAGAGTTCAGTTTCTTGATATCAGTTTTAGCGTTCAGTTTCTTGATGTCCGTTTTAGTGCACATGAAGGTCAGATAAATACCCTGGAGATATCGTGCGAGGTCAAAAAAAAACGGTTCTTAGCTACAATTCGGCCCAACGCATCCCTCGATGATAAATCGAGGGATGCGTTCAGTTTTAAGCTGGCCCTTCAAGAAGAGGACGAGAAAGCGCCGTTCGCCATGCCTCAGTCCCGAAACACCGGAAGCGTAACTTGAATGTTGTGGGTTCGGATCGCACAGACGGGAAGGGCGATCTCCGGCTCACTTTAATACCCTCAAATCTAGGTCCAGGTCATTACACGACGTTAAAAAAAGAAGGAATACAACTAGGACGGCACTGTGTTAGTGCCTGGTGCTCAGACTGAGGTAACAGCGGAGCAAGTGGCGTTCCACTCCTCCTCACCTCTCTATTATTTCTCTATCGCTCTACACTCTTGCTCTTTCGTGGTCCTTCTATCTTTCTCCCCCCCACCCCCTTTCATTTTTTATCTCTACCTGTATTTCTATAGGTTTTATTTTTCTGGCACTCTTACTTTCTTCTGTATCTAACTATTTTTCTTTTTATATTTTCCTTTACTCTTTCCTTTCTAAGTATCGCTCGTCTTCCTGCCTTACTTTGATTCCCTCATTTTTCCCACCCTTTTCTGCCTCCATTTTGTTCTCCCTTTTTTCCTCTTCCTCTATCTCTCTATGGTATGCTTTCCTCTCTGCTGTACTCCTTTCCATATTCCCCCCCCCCTTTCTTCTCCCACCCCCTTGCTATACTGCACTTTACAACGTTATACTGAGCTCGGCTAGCCGCTCGCCTTCGTATGCTCTGTACGCGGGTTCGAATCTCGCCTCGCGAAGAGATTATTTTCTCCTAGAATCAATCGCTTTCTCTATCTCTGTTCCTTCCGCTGGTCGTACTCGTGGGTTTGCTAATCGCCGCCGCCACTTTGTGGCCATTTATCGATCTTCTTCATTTCTGGCAGACCTGTGGTGACTGGTGGGGTTTGCCCAGTTTCAGAGGCACGTCCCCGTGATAACAGCCATTTCCTTGGCCAACTGTTGCTGCCTTCGTTTTTAGTTTCCCCTTCATGAGTAGTGGGATATTTAAATTTGCCCAATACCCGCAGCGCATGCCCAGTCTGTTCAAGACGATAATAGTGTTCTTGTGACCATGAACATTTTAATGCCAGTTGTAATGGCTTCAGTGATAAAACAACAGCTAGTAATATCCCCCCGCTCTGTATTTATTCATCGGCTTCATTGAAAGTTAGTTTAATTAGTCAGTGTCTGATGGAAAAAAAAAACTAGCCCCTCGAACCACGCCCTTTCTCCCGTACTTTCATTTTGAGGGAGTCACACAAAATCAATATGTCATTGTCGAAACCACGTATGATTTTTTTCTTCTGCGCATGTTCATTTCAGTTTCATAACGCATACCAAGAACAAAATTTTGCCAATAGTTGAAACGAAACAAATTATTAGATTTAGGCGTGACATCAATAATTTTTAATAATTATAAAACGATCATTCTTATCCCGAAAGAAAGGTTGTTACAGACCAGAAAGTAGCAACAACAAACATGCAGACACCAACGCCTCACCCGAAAGCCTCACAATGATTTCGTGGGTTTTATTACACTGAAGACTCACGACTTTTCTTTTAATTTCACGCACAATTGAAAATAAAGAAGAAATGAGTCCGCGTGAGAAACAACATTATTTTAAGCCGCCAACAGCGACACACCAAACACCAAAGGGCGTCTGATGTTGCGAGGCAGGGAACGTTCTATTTCGAAAGCGCTATAGTCAAGATTAGATTCTGCAGCTCTTTTCAGTTCACATACACACACATTCCCAAAAATAATAAATAACGTTGATGTGTTTTGTTGAGTTGAAAGAAAAGCACGTAAAAAATATACTGAAACGAGGCACAAGGCGTAATCTAATCTACCGGGCTTCTGCAGAGTTCTGTAGACTTAAATGGAATATGGCAGCGACGATGTTGCGTAAAGCAAGGCACCAGCATCTCTCGATATGCTGAGAATTTAGCGGTGAATGAAAGAACAGCAGGAACGTTTCTCACGAACTGTATATATAAGGCATAATCCCCCGACAGAAAAAAAAGCAGAGGGATGGGAAGAGGAATAAACGGGCGGAACAAATTTGGAGAAAACTAAGACTGACAGGATATCGTGGCAGGAAATGCACGCTCAAACCAGGGATAAATATTAAGCGGTAGTGGGCAGAGTCGACTGAGTTAAGCGGAATATATCATTTCATCATGCGTTTCTTTTTTTTCAGCCTTTTCTTCTTTCTTTTTATTTCTTTCTTTCTGTTGCCTTTACAATGTGTTCACGGCACTTTCGAGTGTTCGCTGCACTGGTCTTTACACTTAATTATGAACGATGCGATGCGTATACAGCGTCGACGATAAAGCAGCATTATAGTAAGAATAAAAATAGGAAGACCTCGGCTGCTGCATACGAAATGAAGAACAGGTTTAATACATTAATGTTCGGGAAAAAAATAAAGCTTTATGGGCATGAAAATGAAGGGTGAGGGCTAATCATGACAAATCTTCACTATCTAGACAGCTCAAGCATGAATGATGTTTATAGTCACACGTCAGAAGCATACTGATCACGGTCGCAACTTCCGTTGTGTATATTAATATAATTTACTCTGCGTAGTAGCTTTCTATCTCCCTTTTTTATTTTATTTATTGCCTTTAGACGGATTTTCTTTTTTCTTGCGAGTAACCGTACGCGAGATACGGTCAGTATAGTGATCGAGTAAAACGTATATTGCCAAACTCAAACATCATTTAAAACGTCTAGTAACGGAGGAAGGGAAATATCTCAATGTAGGTCTCGTTTCTTTGTGAGACAACCTAATTAAGGAAACAAACGATGAAGCCAAGAAAGACACGGGTTAATACGTGTAGTATGCAACTGTAGCGTATTGATCACGGCATAAATGGAGATAAATAACAGTTGACGAAACAAGAATCATTTACCGCTGGTAGACACCAAACCTATACAACGTTCCGATAGCCCGTGTAGTAGTAGTAGTAGTAGTAGTAGTAGTAGTAGTAGTAGTAGTAGTAGTAGTAGTAGTAGTAGTAGTAGTAGTAGTAGTAGTAGTAGTATTTTTATTTACAGTAAGCCGGATACAGAGCTCACTGCAGGGGCAAAGGGCTAAAGGCGAACAGACTGACAAAGGCCCTTGTCCCTCCGCAGTCCGTGACAGTGCAAAGCTTAGACATCAGCACTGACAAACAATATATATATTCAATACATTGGTTTCAAGCAACCTGAAATTGTAAACGCAAAATTCAAGCATAAATAGCATAAGAAGTTTACATAACACATTTTAAGAATTAGAGGTCACTCTCGTAAAAATTCACAACTAAACGATATCAATGAAACAACTCAAAAACAGACACAAAATGCATGCGGATACAATGAATTGCGCTGTACGTATACGATGCCTAAGCAGTGGTCGTTAAGTGGCCCCGTCTACTTTCCTGGATATGCGACAGCATAGCATGTTATCGTAGCAGTCGCGATGGCACCTCGACAGGTTCGCCTTTGTGTAACGGAACACGACTCTGCGCGGCGTCACTTAATAACGACGCTTCCACTGCGTCTCACGTCTCTTCTTGCGATTTCCTGCACAGTAGGACGCAATGGCGTACGTTCAACCCACCTATAGTTTTCTGTCAGATACGTACATACATTCGGTGTAATTGTGTGCAACATTCGACAACGTTCGTGTACCCCTACGAATTGCAATAAACCAATATAAGCGCGAAAAGTGTGACCATGTGATCAATGTATAGGTAACAGAGTGCTCATATGTCATTGCTCTTGTGCTGTTTGGCATTTTCAGAGCTTGAGTACACGTACCAGTCAATAAGTTTAATGTTTTTATCTTCCGCTTCAGCACTTAATAAACAAACGGAAGAAAAAGCCCCAGTTATCGGGAGTCTGAGGCATTAATCCGAAAAATTCTTTTTCGCGACACCCGTACGCTGCTTGCTGGTATGCTTTTACTATATTTCCACTGTTACTAACCTCTCTGTCATATTCCTCAATGAACCCACCACTGGCCACTGTAGGCTTTCGTTCAAGATATGTTCGGTAAACATGTCTTGTAACTGTTATCAGTAAAACTGAATGACAAAAGTGTAGAGGGCTTTCCTGTTCGATATTTGCCAGTATTTAAGAAGGTCTCATCGCCTGAATCACCTGCTACAGTTTTTGTGGTGTCAAAGCATGTTTTCTTTTTTTTTCTCTCTGTTCTGTATAATGTGTTCCTGCCTGAAGGCACTACTTCAATATATAGGGCGCCACTATTGTTTTTTTCGATACCACACATACTTCACAAGCCATTTTGTTATCTCTATCCCTGTGTGTTAAGCATATCAAGGACGTTAGCTTTGAACTTGCCGGTTGACGTGCCTCATTCAAGACTTCCGACGAAAACCCAAGAGTTTTTTTTGTTTTGTTTTTTGCGAACTGCTTTTCGGTGTCGACGAAAACAGACAGCGATACCATAAAATTTTGAAGCATTTTTCAGCATGAACCCATTGAGAAACCGTATTTTCGGACAAACGAGTCTGCTCTAACATTTTTTGCAGCCGACGTCTACGCGAAGCGTCTATAACGTTGCGTTGCTTAACAGCGGGTGTTTAACTCTTAGTCACGGCGACCGCATTACAGTGGGGACCAAATTCGGTCACCACTCGTTAAACGGCCCCAAGCGATCAAAATTAATTTGCATACTTCTAATTCAGCGTTCTCCGTAATCCCACCGAGGCTTTGGTGCACAAAACACGCAATGCGACGCTCGGGTGCCTTTGCGGAAGAACAGAAAACATTCGCATGACGTTCTTATTCAAACAAGTGCAATCACCAACCTTCCCCCCCCCACCCTCCCAAAAAAAACTATAAAAAATCATGAGTTGGAAACAATTAACGACCGCAAAAGGTCTGTCTCTACAGTATTACTTGCTGCTTCCTGTCATTACAGCCCCCCACGAAAGAAAACACGCGGCGTTTGCCGAAATCGCCATTCTCCGCCCTAACAGCCGCGAAGTATCACTTTACCGGAACGAACAGAGAGCCCCGTCTTCCTCGCTCGGCGCAGCCCTTCAATAGCGATCCTTCTATTATATCTTCGCAAATGACATGAACAAAACACACACAAAACAAATAAGGGAGAACAATACCTGTCACGCTTCTTCATCCACTATGGTGTGTCTTTTTTTTTTTCCCCGGCCTTTCTATGGAAAGGCGAGGAAGGGGAGATGAAATTTTGTGTTCGTCTCTTGTTGACGGCGCACACGCCGAGCGAAACACTATAGTAGCCTCCAATCTCGATTCCCCCGGGCGACGCGAGAGCTTACGGGACAGGCATCGGGGTGCGACGCGTGTGCACAGTCCGAGATTGCCGAAAAAAAAAAACAGACCCGGGCCAAACCCTGCGACGCGCCGAATGTTTGTGCGTGCCGATAGCCTGACCAGCCGTGCATGCCGCTGTCGGAAGATCGTTTCTCTGCACCGCGGAGCCATCGATTGGTACGCGTGGACTCATTTCGATTCAAGGTTACGTCTGGGCACCTTGTCAGCTGCTTCCCCCCCCCCTTTCCCCCTTTCCCTGCTAACCTTATTCTCGGTTCCACATAAATGCCTCCGGCAGTACTTCCGTTTCGCCCTGGGTTTTGTCGGGCCTCCCTCCTTGTTCCCTCTCTCCCCATTTTTTCTCATGCCCACTCTGAGTGCTCGCAAATCCCATCTCCCCACCTTTTCCGGTCTGTTCCCATTTATACTTGGGTCTACGTTCCTTTCTGGCTTGCAGGACGACGGACACACAACCATTGGATGTGTCGTATTTCTCCTGTTCGTGCACGTCACTTTTTTTTATTACATACGGCAGACCCTTAGGTCTGCAGACCCTTAGGTCTGCAGTATGCAATAAAAGCACTTGTGTGTGTTCTCACGCAGTGCTTTGATGATTAATAGCTACATCAGTAATCAAGACAGACGCCGCCGTAAATGAGAACGACTGGTCAGCTTTGAGTAAAAGGACTGTATAGACATCCCCGAATCTAGGAAACCAATCACACTACTCGCTACACAGGCTCTAAAAGCGCTTTTACGAGTCTCTTCTCTCGTCTTTCAAGTTGGTGCCAACGATGTTTTACCCAGCTACACACTAACTAGCCCGACAGCATACGTTACTGAGCTCTACAAAAGCCAACCTAGTACTTTTTTTTTAGTAGAAGAACGAAACTAGCGAATGGTTAGGCTTGTCTACTCCTCGTTTGTTCCGCGATGACTGCCGACTAAAAAAACGTCAACATAAAACCAACATTCTTTGTTCCGAGTCACGCCTAAAAAAATGTGTACAGAGAGAGAAGCAGTTCAGGTATACAAAAGCATCATGAGCGAGAGCTCCTGAACTGGATGAAGTGCGTTTATACAAGCTGAGTTTAAGCACGCCGAACGAGATTGCAGAAGGCTTATAGGTGATAAGTCGTTACGAAACCACGTTCGCAATGCTCAAGAGAGGCATGAGAGTCAATTCTCAAGAGAGGAGCTCTTGTTTTTCCGAGCAGGAACATACAAACCGAGTGCTTTATATTCAGCATGTGGTACATCGTTCAATTGTTAGCACAGTGTTAGCAAGGGTTAAAATACTGGCAAAAGAAAACAAAACTACGAGGCGAGTTTTTTATTGTAACCAACAAAGCTGCTTAGCAGACATGACAGTGTTGCGAAATGCACGACTGTGCACACAGGTTCAAGCCTGATGTGAGTCGCCACATGGTGTTAAGTGCTAAAAGTAAGCTGCGAAAATAAGCAATGAAAAAAACAGAGAAATAACAAAGAAAACAATAAACACGATCGTTATGCACAATTTCAAAAACACCGCCGAAGATATCAAGAACAACGTATCAAATACACCTGTCACACCTGCTTGGTGACGTCGTTTTGCACCTGCTACTGAGAGTCGTTATAAAACATTGCGCGACAAAGACCTCAGAGTGCCCCCAATTTTTTTTCTGCAAGCAGCAGCAGTCTTAATCTGCCAAAACAAATGTACCATATTATACGGCCCAGAAAACACAGCACTCGCCTTCGTGTTTCTGTCGGTAGCCACGCCAAAAATCATGGCCTCCTGTAAACTGTGCGCGACTTCGGTGTCGTGCGCGTTTAAAAGTATGGCGCCGTATCACCAACCACAGCTACACGCTCTTAAGACAACGCAAGAACCGCTAGTCCTGGGCTCGGAACACCCAACCGTGAACGAAGTTTTCATTGCTCTGGTCCCATGCGAAGCGAACCAAGCGCTGTGTGTAGGTGAGTCGGCCATCCGGCGCAATACCATACGACAGCCTCCATATTGAATGTGGCACTGGGTGAGTCACAGCTTACGTCCGCAAGAGAAGCGGCCGTATCAGCGCGTGCAACAACAAACCCGCGTATTCAGTGAAACACCATACTTACATTCGTCGACCGCCTTGATCTGAGGGCTGTCGTCGTGGTGGAAGCTGTGCTGCGAGACGCGAAGCTTCATGGCCGCTCCAGTTCGAGTGGCCTATCGTAACCGATGCGCCCAAGCTTCCTCTCTTTTTTTTTGTTCTTTCCCTGCGGCCCCCAGAGCAGCAGGAGTCGAAGGGAAAGTCCCCTCACTTCACGGGGTACGCGTGCGAAATGCAGAGAGAACCAACACGTTTACATGGTGGCCACACCGGGCGTTCCGCTGTCGTACGAAGCGGCGCAGATTTTTAGGCTTGCCGACGGACGATCGAGTGGCCAGCCAAGCTGAAACGGAGCAAAAACAAAACTAAATCTGCGCAATTTTCGCTGACCGATTGTCGGGAACACACACAAGCGCCCCGTTGCGAGAAAGCGCCTCCCGAAGGACGCCGAACGGATCGATAAGTTGGCGGGCCGGCCGCGTCAACGCTAGGCGTCGCCGTGGAGACGTGACGTCACGATGACAGTGCGGGCCTTATTGGCTGGCCAGTCGCGGGGCGACTCGGGGTTTCAGGCCGCGGCCCACTGGTCATTGTTACCAGACGCGAGGTGCTCGAAAATTTCTATTTACGGTGCGTATGTGAGGAAATGAGTAGAAATGGCGTAGATGCGTTTTGAAGTGCAGTGGTGTATTTTTAAAGAATTATGATGAAATAATTCCGCAACTGTGTCGCCCGTTCATACTATGGCACGACCATGACTGGATTTATAGCTACCGTACAGGGCTGCATATGGCTATAGCCTACGGCGCTTCAGTCCATGACTTGGTTAAGCGCCACTGAAATTTTTTCGAGTTTTTTATGCGAAATGATATGGTGACTGTTCTTATGCGACATCTCCACTTACATTATATCTAACGACCATTCACAGCGTTCATATATCATCGATGTATAAACAAGCTACTGAACACGTGGAAAATACAGTGGAAACGCCCTGAAAGCCCATTAGTAAACACATGGCAAGAAAAATTCTCGCTTTCTTGTTTCGCGGAGACCACTGATATTTGCATAATAGTCTCTTCTTCAATTCCTTCACAAGTCCGCGGTCGTATATGTACGTGTCAGCTCTTGTTGCTTCACACTTACTAATTAAAGGCTAACACTGGAAGCAGTTGCGCGCATTACACGTAACACTTAAATGTTCGGGGGAAAGTCGGAGCAAGCAAATAAGGCTGAAACAAAGCAATACCTACGGGCAGCACCGAACAGAAGCTATCAGAAGACACGAACAGATGATCGAAGTTGTCCAATGCATGAAATAACTCGACTCGCCACAAAACTGTTCCGTGGAAAAGGCTCCAAAAATGAAGCGGGCTGCATGCAGCGATCAATCAATATGCCGGAAACGGCGAAATAATTCAGAGAGATCCCTACGCAATATACGCCACTAAAGCAAGTTTTTGATAGTTGTACCTGCAACCCAAACGTAATGCCGAGCTTACTCGCGTCCTAGTGAGAATTGGCCACTTTTTGACACTTTCCTTGTTGATTCATTTGTCAGCTTAACACTTCGCTCCAACATTGCTTACTGTACAGCTGGCTTTACCGTCGACATGGTCGCTATGCAAAAAAGCCTAGCTGCTCAGTACGCAGAGCACGCATACTTGCCAAGACAGCAGTCTTAAATGACATTACCGGAGATGTTAACCTATAATATCAACTGTTTTGCTATTCTATATGTCTAGTGTTGGTTATGGTATTTTTGAGGACAACTCACCTAAACTATACTCAATAAGTAAAA
The DNA here is from genome assembly GCA_013436015.1 of Rhipicephalus annulatus. NCBI lineage: Eukaryota > Metazoa > Arthropoda > Arachnida > Ixodida > Ixodidae > Rhipicephalus > Rhipicephalus annulatus. The sequence continues at coordinate 158,581 of WOVY01005530.1, forward strand.
ACATTAATGATACAAGAAAGAAAAAATAACAGCATATCCACGGAGTGAATGATGATGAGAGGGGCGAAGCGTCCGTCAGCCCGCCTGTGCTTCGGTCCAGCCGTTCGTTCTTGCTTCCGTCCGTCCGCGCGACTATCCGTGCGTCCATCCACACATCCGTCCGTCTGTCCATGCGTCCATCCGTCCGTACGTCCACACGTCCTTCCATCTGCCCGTCCGTCTTCTAGTCTGTTTGTCCGTCCGTCCGTGCGTCCATCTAGTGAACACTCCAAGTAACGCCATGCCGTATCTTGCATCTCCCGTGGCACATACCTGCTCCGCGCGTCTGTCCCTCCATCCGTCCATGCGTCTGATATTCTGTCTGTCCGTCCGTTCATGCGTCCGTCCACTCGTCCATCTAGTGAACACTCCCAGTACCGCCATCTCCCATCTCGAATCCCGGTGGCTACTTACGACAACGACGGGAGATGGACAGACCCACGCCTTAAGGAGCTTCGCCCCTAAAAACTAGCACTTGTTCCGAGTACGAATACAACCGATGAACGAAGCTCCTTACGACAGTGCGCCTGATCTCGCTGCTGGCTTTCGTGAAGGCTAGTAGGGCGCGGAGCAGGTGGGGAGGGCGTCTGCTACACTCGAGTGCGGGAAAGACTGAGCGAGTGACTGTGTGGCGCAAGCCAGCCCAGACAACGGGCCTAGTGGAACCCGGAAAATGCCACGGGGTTCAAGACGACAGGGCGAAGCGATATTTTCGCGCGTTCGCCGGTTTCAGAAGAGAAGGCAGAGACGGAGAAGGAAACAGGTGGGAAAGGAATGCGAGCGGTGATCCGGCGGGAGGCTTCGACGGTGGCGACGGCGGGGGGGGGGGGGGGGGGGGCTAAGGAGCTTCGCTCCGAAAAAATAACCAAACACGCCTTCATGGCGAGATTTAGCACGCGGAAAACTTGAGTCGCGATGGATTCATTCATTCGCCCAGCATGCCACCATAAAAGGACGATAGTCATTCTTGGGATACTTGAACGTCAAAATTTTCTTCTGTCTGTCTGTCTGTCTGTCTGTCTGTCTGTCTGTCTGTCTGTCTGTCTGTCTGTCTGTCTGTCTGTCTGTCTGTCTGTCTGTCTGTCGTTTAAACTTTGGCAGCCGACCAAAGTTCAAGCGCTTCCTGAAAACTCAGCCATTTTGAACTGGTGACTGCGTTCATACTTGTGAACATTGTCGATCAAAAAGCAAATATTACGCATATCTGCGGCCCAACACACATGCGTATCAGGTAGTGCGTTCCTTTACTAAAAAAAACATAGCTACGTAACTGTAGAGATCCTAGTGTTTCTTACGCTGCGCTGAAAATGCGTCGTTTTGCACGAAAAATCACTCTTCCAACGATATGCTGCTCCCACCTGGCACTTGCTCTGGGTACTGCACAAGCTCATGTTTCCTGACATCACTGTCAGATGGCGTCCATACCTCACGCAGCGTAAAGCCCCTTGATGTTGGGGATTTAACACGGCGCCTTTTCTATTTTATCAATGCCACCCAGATGCGGCCGATTCAACATAGAGGAGCGCTGTCTGAGGCAAGGCAAAACTTAAATGACCGCTTGGCCAGTAGAAGACTATTGTCTTTCGACGACATTTGCATCAAAGTACGTAGATACGCGACCAATTTTTTTAGAGGCGCGTATTACGTGCAATTGTTTTGAATTATAGCAAGGTGTCGTAGGTTAGCCGGGCTGCTAAGCATTATGTGTCCTGGATGTTGTGTACCGGACATGTAGCGGCTGAATGTGGGAATAAAAACGCTCGTTCTGTACTTACTCTTCTGCGCTTTCATGTTTCATTACGAACAAGCAATACATGCACTTTATCGCTACTGTTGTGCTGTGAAACATCAGCACTACGTCACTTTACACATAAAAACAAAAACCGTACACATCAATGTGTAGGTCTTTTTCGTTATTGCAGAGCTGTTATAATCGTGGTTAGCTGCGTGTCACAGATAGAAAGTTATCATGATCATAAACCGGCACGCTGTCAATCACCACGGTCTGTGCAGATGGTTAACAACAGACTATGAAACGTGGGAATCTTTGGTGGACAAGCGGGGTGAATAGTGGTGTTTTTCCCATTTAGGTATTACGTAAGTGCTGCAGGAGTTTTACAACAGAGCGGTCTTGGCCGAGGAGTGAAAAAGATAGAAGGCGAGAGAACGGCTACGGGGAAAGAAAGATGGGGTAAAAGAGAGAAATATTGAAGAAAATGAGAAAAAATAGAATGGCAGAATAACAAGTAGACAGATATAAAAAAGAAATATATAAACGCCTCTCCTCCTCCCCTAAAAATTTTTATGAGAAGCATAGCCATTTGTAGTATAGTGTAGCAATGATTGGGAAAAAGACAGTTGAGAGAGTAAAAACCTAGCCAAGCCAAGGCAAGCGAGATGCTTAGCTGTTCTGTGACCCAGCCTTGGGCAACTCGGTGCAGGCTGTGCTATGTTTTTAAAGAGTTCATCGATTCATAGTCATTTGCTGGGTTTATATGTCACTACGTTCAAACATAATACAACTACATATATGGGTATACTGGTATAACTAATTGCTTGCGTGGGACAAATGGGACAAGGACACGTGCTCACCAAGGGCGTATAGTAACGGGGGAGGGGTTCATATTTTCATTTCCCTCTCATCAAGTTTTAGGAGCTTGCTCGTTCTGCTGAAGGGTTGTCTCTCGTCGTTGCGCCGGTGTGTACGCTAGTGCTCATTGCTTCCGCTAGAGGTGCAGCTGTGCTCTTCGTTTCAAGAGCGCTCGCTAGATGGCGCGCCGCCGCTGAGGCGACGCTCTCTCCACTCTCGGCGCGTGCTCTAGTTTCGCAGGAGACTGGTAGGTGACCGCGCCTACATATAGCGCTTAGATCGAGTTACTATATATGCTACCTTTAGGTAGCAGAGTTGCTCATAGGTTCACCATTTTGCCCACTGAGACGTCTCTGTCATGCAGGAATGCCACCTCTTCTCAATGAGCCGACGCAGCCCAGCGGCTCCGTGCGTTTTCTCGCTTGTTCATAACTCGTCGCTGGTGCAATGACTTTCGCTTCAAAAAAAAGAAAAACTCGAACAAATATTGGGTTTAGATATCACTAATGCTTGAGCTCGTTTGATGACAGTCACCACAGGAAGGCTTTTCTTTGTTGTTTTAAATAGCAAACAAGAAAGCACTGACTGAATTTGTCGAGAATCGTGTACACGATTCGAGACAAATAAGTTCCGCAAACCGTTCGATTCACATTTCTCGCCGCTTTAAATGACTAAGCAGGTGGGTCGATGAAACAATTGCAAGAACTATCCTTCCGTGTTTTACAAATAACGCAAGCAAACGAGAATTCTCAGCGTATCTATGCGTACAGCTGTGGCATCCTGTAATCGTGGCAAATACGCAGCGCTGAGTCACGGCACTGCGCCGCACAAGCACCACTAACACTGACGTCCTCTAAAAAGCGACAACACAAGACGCAATCACAACGCCAACGAATTAGTACTTCCGCACTCAGCGGGATCACCTCACCGGACTGCTTGGGCAACGGTACCCATTCTAGCCACTGTAGCGACGGTGGTGGTGGCGCCAGTAGCGGCGGCGGTCGCAAGCACCCACGCTGCCGAAAAGTTAACTTTCCCTAAAACGAGCGTTTCTCGCGCACATGAGCGCGCTTGGCGAATTGGTTGGGAGCGGCGAGTTCTATCAGTGGCGCAACTCTGCTTCTTGAAGGTAGACAGTATATCTAATAGCGCTCGCTCTCGGCGCACTTCCTTTCTCTTTCGTCGGGCATCACTCAGTGCGTGTCGATACTCTACCCATTATGACTGAGTTCCAATTCTTATAAGACAGCACGTAGACAGTCTACGCAGACTTCTTAGAAGACAGCACAGAGCCCATTCTGTCCGACAATTGGAACACTTCTGGAAGTCTTTTACGCGACGATGCGTCACCTCGCGTCGAGAAGAAAAAAGCTAAAATAAACAAACCTAACAGTTGTATTTTCTGGCTTACTTCGTGTTGAAATCAAAAACAAACAAACGTCACCCACATTGGGCGTCTGGGAAAGCGTCAGCTTGTGTGCAGACGACCATTCCGTCGAGATATGATCTATCTGAGCGATTCTCTGAGCCGCCATTTTGTTTAGACAGCAAAGTAGCCTGCGTCGTATTTGTCTACGACGCGGTCTTCTCGGAGCTGCCTATTTTGCCGGCTACGTGAGGATGGGAATGGGACTTAAGATGGCCGTCATTCATTTAGCTGTATATTTAGCCGTCTACGGTGAGTATTGGAACACAGCCTATGAACAACACCGCAGAAGCCGAGGTGGCGGCGCGGAGGGATTTCAATGCGGGGGCTCACCGTCAGGACCCTCCTCAACCTTGCCACTACATCCGATAATTCGAGATCCTCCGGCTTTACTTTACGGATCACAAGGCGAAAAGGAAAACGTTTCTCCGAGCTTATATGATCCGTAAATAAACTCTTGAACAAAATGTATATGCTGCATCAGTATGTAACTACCTGTATACAGTATGTTGATATGTAAATAATAAACATCGTGTATATAACGTGCGTATACATTCACACCACAAGAAGTCTCGTGTCACGTCTTTATATGATGATGAATGAGCATATATATGTACAGCGGATTCACGGTTTACCCGATTTAACCTCTGGAGCAAGCTCCTTCATCATCACTCACTTCGTGGATATGCGAGAATTTTTTTTAATTTGCATAAGCGCACACATACAAACGCACGCGTGGACGTACATATATAGTAAGATAGAACCCCCCTCCCCCTACCCGAAAAAAGTTTCTGGCTTTACTACTCACACCGTTCAGCCTTCCTATTTGAACAGCAGCTGTTTGAAAACACGGGAAGCTTCTTAGCGGCTTTCTCGAGTATACTCTTGCTTATCGTGAGAGTGACTGAAAAGGTAAACAGGTGCAAAATATAGAAACACAACGCGGGGTCAGACACCCCTGCCCCCGGTTTGGTTCCATAAATTAAAGCTTACCGCTAAGGGTTGTTTTCATAACAGAAAGAAGGAGAAAAAAGGCTTGCACTCACGAAAGAAGCGCTATTTTTTTGCTTCCGTGCGAGGACACGGCTTTTAGACTACATAAAGAGCTGAAAGCTGAAACGCCGAGCTTAAAGGCCTTGCGCTGTCAAACTCAAGTTTCTCGCGTCCTTAGTGTCATCGACCTGACGTGCGAGATTTTTATCAGTCGATGATGCAAGTACAAGCTGTGCGAATGTTTGCGCAGCTTCTAGTTTCGCATTTGCCAAACCTGTCCGGGCAGCGGCACAGCATTTATAAGAAAGGTTTGGCGTGCGCGGTGTGCGCAACTAACCCCCGTATTCAGAAACGCTCCTCGACTCGAATTTCATCCTTCACTTGACTGAGTTGAGCACTGCGCCGCTGCTCGACTGAAATTGACGCTGCGCTTCTCAAGAATCGCTGCAGAATATTGCCGATAAGCAGTGACTTAGTCTGCCAAGAGACGGCGCTCCCATCGACGTTTTCAAGTCAAGGAGAGCCCTTGAGTGAAGAAGCGTTTGTGAATACGGGGGTAAGTATGAGTAATATATACTGGGACCCTGGGCAGGGCCAGCTTAGAGGGTAGACGCACGCGTACCTGCATTTGTGCGCTTGTCGAGTACAAACGGGAAGCTGTAGCCCTGTCAGAACGTAGCAGAATCACGTGACGCTTCGTTAAATCTTTTTTTTTTCTTCCTAGATGCCGTGCGAGCACTCATTAACCAACTAAAGGTGTTAGGACTAACCGCAAGGGCGAAGCGACCAATGAGATGGCAACAAACTGGAATGTTACGCGACGTGAGGCTTTAGCAGTTCAGCTATAACTCTTATAGAATGCGTTATGGCGTAACCTTACAAAACGATGCACTAGGAGATGGCGGCTAAAGGGAGCGAAGCGGTTTTCCACCGTCTCGACCCGAAACGGCGAGAGCCCTGCACGTGCAAAGGTGCGACCCGTTTACTGTTTCGGTAGAGGCGGTCGCTCTCTTGTTTGATCGAAGTTCGCCGTTACTGCCCGAGCGAATCAACACTCCTCGCTCAGCTTTGCCGTTGGTGGCTATACTTTGCGTCATATCGACTACATTACGACCCCCGTATGTTGACTAAAATTTCAGCTTGGCTTCATGGATCGTTTCTTGCTAATTTTGAACTCGTGTTTCGACACGCTAAGCAGGCAATTTTCTTGTTATTTGCCACGAAAATGCACCGTTTCCAAGCTTTGCCGTCGAGTCATCCGATGCGCGCGACCGTTCGAACCCAGCGAGCTGGTTCTCACAATTAACGTGGTCTGTATAAGCACTATCAACTGGAGCCTCGCGAAATTCCGCTTCCACACCGACCCTTAAGGAGACCACGGGCAGTCACACTGCGAATGCTACAGACGGACACGTATCCATCTCCATATAATGTTCAGAGTTCATAGAAGGCATGGACCCGGGCTGTCCGCTCAGCGGACATCCAAGGTGTACACCTCAGCACGTACTATGGCAGCGTCTTGACTTGCACATGGGCTCAAGGTCTCCCTACCGAGAAAGACTGTCTCCGCTCCGGCTCCTCACTCGCTCCACCTAGGAAGAGCAGCTCAAGGCTGTCCAAAAAGCCCTCGAGGTCACCGAGAGTCTCAACCTCGCGGCTCCACCATGGGTGCGGCCTGAAGACGGTACCCTAGGACAGGTACACTCTTCCCCTTCTCAGGGCCAAATAAAGTTTTGCCTGGTGCGCATCGAAAAGTGCACCAACACGAGACACTGCGCAACTTCAAAGACGGAATGACGAAGTCGCGTGCATGTTGCAACCGCATGGCAAGCACGGTGCTTGCCCTCTATGCTGATACTACGCACGTAAAAGTTTCTCGCCGTGAACTTAAGGAAATCTACGCCCCAATATGAAGCTGGACTGTTGATATTTAACCATATTTCACCATGTCAAACTGAACTGGTAATACTTATACTCTACTTATCAAATGCGGTCTGAGGTTTCAAGCAAAAACTGCCCCAACGTTCCTAACGACGTGTCTGTAATTTTCAAAATTATTCTGTGTCTGGTAAGAACTGTATCTACGTAAAGCATACGTAGACTGTAATATAATCTATTTGGAACTCATCTGTGCGTTGAAGGCTAAAGAGAAAAAAAATTGGCAGATCCCACGTACAGTGGGAATCGATGATATGCGAACCACGAATGAGAAATGTGTAGATGCCACTTTAAAATCAACACAACGTTACGAGGTGGAGGTAAATAATGCCTTACATGACTTCCGTGTCATGATTATTATGTTTGGATGTTTCGTTTACCTTCGTCATCTATTAACGTCACGTGATACCAAATTTAGCATATGTGGGGCTAGCGAAACGGCTGCGAGCACGCTGTGATCATGGTAGGTTGTCATGTTCTTACATGACACGCGTGTCAGGATTATCATGTTCCTACCAGTCATATCTTTCGTCATCCATTGACGTAACACTAAATTTGGCATATGTGGAGATATAGCTCCCCATATTTGCTATAGCGAAACGGCCGCTAGCGCATCATAAAGGGCCCAATATTCTCCAGTGTAGCGTTGACGCGCACGTACGCTATGCATAGCGACGCTACGTTAGCAAAACGCGAGCACCGTATGATCTGACGCCAGGCGCAACCAGCGTCCGTCAGCGCGGCCCGACGGCGACCGGCGTGAAATGTGACGTGTTGCATTTAGTGCCCTACCAAATCATCTCTTCTCTCGGCATCATCTCTACCGCCATCTCAGATATCTCTGCCATATGGCCCCATACCGGTTGTCGCAGAACTACGCATATTGGGCCTCTACATCTCTTCTACTATGAACCCTGGCTTCACCATTGCGCGTCTTCGGCGCACTAGTGAGCAGGTTAGCCGTATGATTCGGCGGGTCTCCACCAAACGTGGCGGCCTTCGCGGTCGGCACTCCCTTCGCTTGGCTCACGCGTTTGCGACTAGCCGAGTTCTCTACGCTACCCCATACCTTCGCTTGCGTGGCCACCACGAGAACCAGTTGGACGCACTGCTCCGATCGGTTTATAAGCGAGCACTATACCTCCCCATTGCTACCTCCAATCGCCAATTTGCGGCCTTGGTGCACAACTCGTATGCCGAATTGCGGGAGGCTTATCGCACCAATCAAATTAACCGCCTGTCCCAGACGGTTCATGGACGTCGCCTTCTGGACGGGCTGTCACTGAACCCGATCTCTACTCCACCACCCGATTCCTCCGTTCCGGAGCTGTGGCGGCAAAAACTTTGGGTCGAGACCCTTCCTCGCAACATGGATCCCAGTCAAAATACAGGCAGACGCTTAGCCTGAACACAACTTCTCTATACTCGACACTCCTACACTCCTGGTGTCTTCTACGTAGATGTCTCAGGCCCAACCGCCTCGGGACACTTTACGACCACAGAGATATCCGAGGGTCACCACGTTGACGGCATCTCTTTCCGCTCACCTGATGCTACTCGGGCTGAAGAGGTAGCCATCGCTTTGGCAGCCTCTCACCGCTCAGCAAGAATGATCATGACGGACCGGCGCATCGCCTGTTCCCGATACCTGCAAGGTACCATAGCTCCTCTGGCCGCCGACCTTCTCCAGGCTGCCTCATGGCGCTTTAAACCTCGCTTCATCCGAAGAGTATGGTCTCCTGGCCACGCGGGTCTTGCCGGTAACTAAGCGGCTCATGCCGCTGCCTGCGTTTCTCTCTCCCGGGCCATTACCTCTTTTGACCCCGCGTCTTCCCCAGGCACCTCAGCTTTTACGCAGTACCGCGAAATCCTTGATTACTATCGAAACTCGCGCCGTCTTTACCCAGAACCTGCACGGGGTCTCTAAAGCGGACAAGCGACTTCTGAGACGCTTGAAGACGAACACCTTCTTGTGTCCTGCAGCCGCCCAGCATTTCATGCCGGGTATACACGGCTACTGTGCGCACTGTGGGGTGCTGGCTGACACGTACCACATAACTGCAGTATGCCCAGCTATATCTCTTCCTTTTTCATCCCCCTTCCCTTTACCCATAAGAGATAAGAGAGGCTTGCGAGGAGTTCCTGCTCGGCTGCTCCACCCGGGACCCTCAGCGCTCCCTGCTGGCCCGTGCCCGAGCAGCGATGACCTCCAGTGGACTTCTGGAATAAGGAGACCACCCAAGTGCATTTGCAGTGCAACTCTCTCTGCTTTTCTGATTAAATGTTTACCACCACCACCACCACGATTACGTGCCCATGCTAAAGAGTAACACTACTCTATGCCAATGCGTCACCCAGACAACACTGAGTCTTCTCCATTTCGTGGCGGAGGGACGCCGGACGCGCTGAAAACCTATGCTGAAACGCGCAGGCGTCAAAGCAACGTAGCGGAGCGCGCGACTGCTAGTACATGGCAGGACCGGCGCCTTGCGTGGCAACGCCGGCGTGACGCAACGAAATGAACGCCGGTGAGCACGCGGACCGCGTCATGTCGAAATGTATTAGCGCATTGACTGTGGCATGTAGTGATATTCTCACATGACACGCACCTCATTATTATTAGGTTTGCACCATGTCACATACCTTCGACATTCATTGGCGTCACGTATACCAAGTTTGGCATATGTGAAGCTAATGAAATGGCCACGAGCGCATCATGAGTGTGGCATGTAGTTATGTTGTTACATGACACACATCTCGTGTTTATCATGTTTGCACCAGTATCATACCTTTGTCATCCATTCAAGTATCATAATGCCAAATTTCGTATAAGTGAAGCTAGCTAAACGGCCACCAGCGCATCATGGGCGTGGCATGTAGTTATATGACACGCATCTCATGATTATTATGTTTGCACCAGACACATACCTTCGTCATCCATTCACGTACCGTTATACCAAATTTGGTATATGTGACGCTAGCGAAACTGCCGCGAGTGCATCATGAGCGTGGCATGTAGTCATGTTGTTACATGACACGCATGTCATTATTTTCACGTTAGGGTCTGTCGCCTGTGTACGCCATGTAATCTTGCCATACCATACCAGTTTTGCAACATGCCATGTAAACGAATTCATTGCAAAAGCTGCAGGACCATTAAATGTAAATCATGACATTCATGATATAAATGCCATATTATTCATGTTATGACTAGTCAGATATGTTCTTCATTCAGTCATGTTATGCCATACCAAGTTGGTATTGATACCATTATCGAAACGGCCAGGAGAGCTAAAAGTCGTAGGCGGCTTAACAGACAGACAGAACGGCCGCGAGGGCATCATGAGCGTGGCATGTAGTCATGTTGTTACGTGACACTCGTATCATGATTTTCATGTTAGAGTCTGTCGCCTGTGTATGCCATGGAATCATGTCATACCATACCAGTTTTGAAACATGCCATGTAAACGAAACCACCGCAAAAGCTGCAGGACCATGAAATGTAAATCATGACATTCATGACATAAATGCCATATTCATGTTATGACTAGTCACATATGTTCTTCCTACAGTCATGTTATGCCATACCAAGTTTGGTATTGATACCATTATCGAAACGGCCAGGAGAGCTAAAAGTCGCAGACAGACAGACAGACAGATACGCTCAAAGTGGCCGAAGTTCGCTAAGAAATGCTTCGCAATTACAAAGAGACATATTCTTGCTTATTCAAAATTGTTTTTTTTTATTGATCACTACTAAAGGCTGTGCTGACACCATTTCTGTTCTGTTTGGCTACAAGTTTGACGATGATAATAAATAACATGGCTACTTTTATCTTCAGTTCTGGTTCCTTTACAAATCTACCCAACAGCCACCCTGCCCCCAAACCCCCCATGCTCCTTTTGTTGCTGTACGATTAGGGCCTGACCACCCCCACCCGTTACAACGCGTCAGCTCAATTTTGCACCGTGCAATTTTGACACGGTGCTCCGCCGACGACAAACTCTGGAGCTTTACAGTCACGCAGCGACACCTGTCAACACAGTATTGAGTAGTGGAAAGCCCGACTCTCTTGCACAGGTTGCTGCGCAACCAGGTGCAACTACGGCGTTCGAAACAACGATTGAGCTAAACATTAGGTTATTTGCGCATTGAACACTTACAAAAAAAGCTATGAATTTCTTTCTGCTAGTCAGGCGCGTCACCTAACCGCCGTGAAGTGCTGGTTCACTCGCCAAAACGACGGCGAAAACAAGAGAACAAGCAACAGCTCCGCGCTCTACGAAAAAAGACCCCAGTCGACGCTACTGTTGCATTGTGAATTGTCACAGACATAAAGGGCTACAGTTATACTAATTTCCGCAGCTTTTGCGAAGCAGAACGGCGAGAGCGCTAGATACGGGCCGTTTGCGAAAGTGTCAGGTAAGCGAATTACGCCATTGCCGGAGCTAACTCGGAGGCCTTTTGCTGTACACCGGGAAAGCGGACACGCATGTATCCCCATAAGCAGTGTATACAAACGGATAACAACCGTCAAGAGAACATCACAGCATGCGTAATAAAACAGTACAATGCATCGAAAGCGAAGATCGATATAGAATACAACTGCAAAGGTGTAAATCGCTAGGGCTATTCGCGCCGGATAAAGCGAGCTCCGTACCACTGAACATAAAAAGATTGCGCGTGTATGTGTACTTCATCGCTTTGGCATCATGTGTATGCCCAAACTAAACGCAATTAGGCGTTACACAACGCACGTCGGAGTGCAATGCCTCGGACTCGATGCCATGCGATGCTCGCTTGCAGTTAAACTACCAGTTGCAGTACACTGAAATAAACGACATATTTCGCATTGTACCTGCAGTTCGTTTTGATGAGCTTCCGATTCTCTGAAGCGAGGTTGGATTGAAGGAAGAAGCTTGTCAGGCCCTTGATATTCGGGAAACCGCGCCTCAGGCACAACGAAAGAGCGGTGCCTACGCACCTTCGCTTACAGACAGCTCTCCTTGCACTACCCAATTATGGCTAGCGCGTCGACGGGGGCGTTGGTGGCGGCGTTTTTCGCAGTGCCGCTCGGCAGAGTCTGAGTGGACGTGCAGCTTCGCTAGCCGCGGGCTCTCGCTCTCATAGGGCGAGGCGCCATGCCAGAAATATCCGCGCTGACGCGCTGTAATGGGGCCTTTACCTCCGCCATGAACCATTGCGTGCGACAGCTCACGTACCTTTCGAGTTTCAAATCCCACCTCATGGGTTCATCGCCGACTTACGCATACGGCAACGCACTTCATGGACACGCGTGAGAACGCAGCGACGAGCTAAAATGTGGCGAACACGGGCCTGCCGAAGCAACACATTCAGCAGTGCAATCGCCCCGGGCGCCATTTATCGTTAGCTGCTGCAAACATACAGAGTAGACCGCTTGGCGGCACCAGTCGAAGCCCTTTGAGGCCACGCAGCAGAACGTTCGAGTTAACCATGCTGATGGCTATAAGCATGGCAACCAATACACATTTTTCGACGGTACTAGACAATTTCTTTATTTAGCACAGAAGACTACTAAATGCAACAAACAACAAAGAGCTTGGCTTTTACTACAGTTTTTATTACGCTTATATACAGATAAAAATATATGCATCCTAGCGAAAAAAAAAAAAACTGACTTCAATTCCTAAATCAAGTAAAACAATATGCAAAGAAAATAAACAAAGCAAGTCTCAAGGAATCGTAAAACATGAACTATTCAAGCGGCAATTATGAAGAGAAAAGAACCTAAGTTGCCAACAAAATGTGCACTCTGAATGTCTTTCAAAACAGCAATTAATGAGAAGAAAAAAAGTGATGACCTGCAAAAATATATTTACACTAGCTATACAATATATCCATATAAACTTCAATTCACTCATTGCATCATGACCAAGGAAAGGGGGCATTATTTTCACCACACAAACATGGGCTAGACAGTCACCGTTACGTAGCCACTCAAAAATGACTTCAGTCTCCTAAAAAAAACTACACTTGCTTCCAAAGCATATTTCTGTCCGCTCATGAAAAAAAGCGTTAAACTACAAAACACCTGTGCAGCTGCACAACGAGCATTCTCAAAGCTTTCCATTTCGAAACTAAAAAGTTTCAGCATTTAGAAAAATGTGAAGAAAGAATGAAACACTAACTGCATCTACTAGCAGTACAGTTACGACAAATAGGTGTCTGCTTCACACTGCAAATGTAAATGCACACAAAACCCTACGGCTTAGTTAGCTCATGTTCCAGTCATCACTTTTTAAGCCATGCCAAATCAATCACACCTATTTTTTTTTTTTTGCTGTTCTCACCGATTAGCAGCAGAGTTCAACTAGCCAAACGACACTACAATGTGAGAGCAGCTTACGGTTAACATGAACTTTGCCAAAGCTTCAGTTGCTGTTTAAGGGACAAGGACTATTACACTGTTAAGTCGGCACACAGGCTGGAGTTGGTGCTCGCTTCTGCAAGTTGTTTGTAGTGGTTCCAGGTGGCGTTTCGACAAGTCACACTACCCTCTAAGAAAATATGGAGTATTCGAGGAGTAGTTCTGCTAAACAACAATAACCGTCATCTGACATGCTCGTGTTTCCTTTCTCGGCGCACACCACTTTCCTGTCGGGAATGCTATGTCACTGACTACGAGTGTGTCACTTGCGACTTCACATTACTAGAACCATGGTGATAACGCCAAGAAAGTACTCGAAGCAGTTGACGATTATTGCTGTGTAGCAGAAACTCTCCCCAAATACTCGTTTTTCTTTTTTTTTTTAGAGTGTACATACACGCATTGGAAGAGAAGATAACCTTAGCATCGGATTCACAGTGTTAAAGTTGGCTACCTTCGAACATCCGCCTATAAAAAGATTGGTTTGTTGCTTGAGCCCACATGTAAATGAAGTTTTCTTGTTTTGCGATACCCTTTTTAAACAGAGCAGCAAGATGATCTGCCTATGCAAAGAGAATGACTGTTGAGGTCATCTACACTGGCAATGCATGTATGCAGTAACAATATGCCACTATGTATGTAGCCCAGCTGTTCCTAAGCAAATGTACTTGAAAATTTGCATTTGACCCATACTCTCATGTTCCCTTCAACAATGAGAAGCCGCTGCACATGCAAGCAACCTGTGCAAGATTGCTTGGATCGACGTCTGGAAAAGCAGATACCAATTGGCAGCAATATTTTTTACAGTGTGCTCAGGAGGCATCCCACTAAGCGGCAGCATAAGCAGATTGAGTAGCTGTCAAACTACGAGTGGCTAACAGCGACCCTTCATTTCTATGTTAGCTAGATGACAGTGTTCGAAGGCAGAGCCTGTGCAGGCAAACGCCAATACTACAAGCTACGTTGTTGCCAACTTTTTAATACAGTGAAGTGCCCATGGGATACTATATTGGTGATTATTTTTTTTTTGTGTGCAAGGCAACGTTTCTAGCACTTCAGTGTAATTTTTAGTTTGCTTATTGACAACATCACTATGTTAATAACAAAATGCTCATTAAGGATGAAACTTGCCCATGCCTAGGATCCATAATTCACACGCTCCAGCATTCACTTATGTGTGCATCAATTATGATAAGAGAGGGTTTACAGAAGGTTTTAAAATGGGACCAATCATCTCAGAGAGCCCGGGATCTCATGCCGCTCAGCAAACCACACAGCAAGAAAGAGCGCAATTTAAGAACTAAAGAAACTTAAAACTAATTGGGAATATGCATGCCCCAATACTGAATTACCAAAACAATGCTAGTGGCGAGATAGAGCCTGCTTTTGTTTCAACCACAGTGTCGCACCTTGCAACAGTAACACATTTGCTTGTTATGCTGTGTGATGGTGTGAATTGCAACCCAACTTTGTCTACATTAAGCACACCGGGAAGAAAGAACTTTTTGAAGATTTCATGACAAGATCATTCAGATGTACCTGCATGTAAAGACAGTTTTAAAAAATTAGAAGTGCTTGCAATAACTTAAAACTAAAATAAAAGCAACTTTACAAAGGCAAACTATTTAGTACACACAAAAAGTGCAAGAGAGCTTTGAAATATGCTGGAAGCACTTTAACTTCAGAGAGTTCAATGCGAAAATTCACTAAGACGTCTAAGCTCAATGACTCTTCAGCTGTTCCAATACTTACATCTTCCGAGGTACGAAATTTGCATTTCCTTTATGATACACCACCGAGAAGTGTCCTGAAAAAAATTAGTGCCGCATCTGTTCGAGCCAGCACAACAATAAAACAAGCCCTGCAGTAAAACTCTGTATTTGTTGACACAGTATGTACACACGGACATGCCACACAAAGGTTGAGCCCACCGGAGAGTTCCGATTTACTCCTGCCTTCATCTACTGCGTTCGCTTATAATTAAGCTTTTCCAGAAGAGTGTGAAACACGCTTGCGCTGCGTATGTGGAGTGTACAAGATTCAGCATGTGTTTCAGAGTTTACTTGAAGACTATGACATGAGGCCTATTCATGCTTCTTCCTTTTCACTTATGCAACACAACGAAATTTACAGTCGTGAAATTTAAAGTAGACAGTCCGAGCAACCACGACATCTATAATAGAACCTTACAAGCGTCTAATATGCCAGAACCATGATTTTACAAGAACTCATATCCAAAACACATGATTGTATGGAACTATTTGATACATAAGCCATGCGGCTGAGTAAGGGTTACATTTTCTTTCTTTAAATGCCAATATCAGGTTTCATATCTTTTAGACCAGTCTCCAAAACAAAAATTAAAATATAACTCTGTTTCAGAACCAAGTACGAAGTTCCGCGTCTTCCGGTAATGTATCCGGCTAAAAGTAGCAGGTTTTCACATTGAATCTCACAACTACATCCCTACGGCAGAAGTCCCCTCTATGTTCAACGTGCCTCTTTGTTGTTTCACCCTTGCACGAAAAAAAAGATGAAATGCATGGGGAAAATTCAATGAAGATGTACTATTAAAGCGTACATTATGACATTGCCTGTACAACAAGTGCTGAACAGTGCATGGGTGTGAGCAAGAACGCTATCGCGTTAATTTTACACCTGGCTCTTTCAGAACGCCACAAGGAAAGTTGGGCAACGTTGCAAACATGCACACACGCAGGTACACGCACACCGGAAAAAAAAAAACGCCAACCAACCAAAACAACTTAATTAAAATGAAGACATGCCCTTAGAGGACCCAGGTCAACTTCATTCACAGGACAAGGCCCTTCACAAATCATCTGCACTTCAGCGCAATCGTTACGGTTTCTTGGCAAAACCGCCCCGTCTCGCTTCATTTGCTCAAAATGTTCACCCTCCAAAGTCCCTCACAGACACTGCCGAAAACCAACCCGCAGTGCAGTTTTTCACGCCTAACTGCTGGCACGTATGGCACTAGAATCCATCGTCACTTTCCATTGACTGGAGATGCATGTCATTCAGGTCTGCCACAGAGCTCCCGTGCGACGATTCTGGGTCTATGGGATTGGACTCGATGCTCCCAGAGTCGTCAACCGCTGGAAGAGCAAAATTTGATTATATATGCACTGGCACGATTCTGAGGACACAAGTGAAAGGAAGACGAAACACAATGTCTCTATAACCACCTGCACAGCATGGTTGTGAGAATGAAAGAAGGGTTTGCGAAACAAGCGAAAAGAAAGATGTGGAGAATGAAGGGCACATGGCCCACATGCCTAAGTAGCAGCCACACATTTACACCATGGAGTGCACATGCTTCGGCCGCTAATGAGCATGACAGGGAGCATACACAGAAGAAGTACAGTAGTGTTCTGTGTGCACCCTCCTCCTCGAAACTAGGAGGGTAGATAATTTAAGGGAGCAGAAACAAATTACATGACAGTGCGAAATGTGATTGGTATTAGTTATTTTGGTCATCAAATGCTAGAGCATCTGTTGAGAGACTCCAATTTGATTGTAGGTGACTACACAGATGCATGTTTCACCCGCTCAAATGTTTTATAAAGGTGAAGTACACACTCGGCGTAGCCCCATCACTTCTCCATAGGAGGACCCTTTCCTGCGCCCTCGACTCATCACTGCCCACAGTGCAACTGAAACAGCTAAAGTAATAATAACCGTTGCAGTTCTATGCACCAAACAACGATACGAACACGAGAAACACCATAGCGGAGGGCGTGCTGTAGAGAAATTTCCAACATGTGGCGGTTCTTTTTTATGCACCCAAGTCTAAGCACATGGCTCTAGCATTTTGCCTCCATTGAGACTTGGCTGCCGCGCCCAGACTTGACCTTCTCATCTTCAGGCAAGCAGTCAGGCACCATAAATGCTTCAACATCGCAGGAGATGAAACAGCCAGAGTGCAAAAGCTCCTCGGTCGTGAGCCGTTAGGGAAAAACAACCGACTTGAAGGTCTAAAGAATGAAAAAAAAAAAAAGAGCGAAAACTCCACTTACACAGTTGGTGGACAGTGGCAATGTCTTCTTCGTCATGGCTGAAGCGCTTGTCGATAGACTCCTTGATCTGGTTGTTGGCACCCTTAGGGTCCAAATCCATGGCCCACGAGAAATTCATTAGGGCTAGGTGGGTGTTGCCCAACTTTTTGTGAACCTGCATACAAGATACAACCAGGACTTGACACCATTGACAAAATGACATCCGGTCTCTATTTTTTAAACACAGTTGTGGTGCTTTAAATCTTCTTTTAATTATTATTCCTTGATCAACTTTGATCAAACATGCCAAGTTTTTGTGCATTTATGTGCTATTTCAAACATCAAATTATTTTTCTAATGAAATATATAGTTTTTAGAATGTAGTTTTGCGAAACAAGCAAAAAGAAAGACTAAATGAGTTACGAAGTCATTCAAAACCATATTTACTCACGTAATCCTCGCACTCCTATGATTCTCACCCCCCCCCCCCCTCCTCTGCCCAACAAAAATATGATTTTTTTTCGCAAGTAATTATTGCGCACCCAAAAATTTCAGCCGAAATGTCTTCTGCTCCTTCCAACCACTGGTGATGATAGCGCACAGCAGCCTAGAGCCATCTGATATGCATTATTGCTTACTCTCAACACTGGAGATGCAATTCAATTCCAGGCAAGCCAAAGCAGCAAGTGCGCATTGGGACGTTAGGGTGCCTAGAATGGGGAGGCGTGAAAAGCGAGCCGCGTTTCCCTTGCCCGGAAGTGTCGCATTGCGCGGTCTCTCCAATAAGCCAAAACACGGTGTGACAGTTAAATGCACTGCCAGCTGACATGGGGAAGACCGTAGTGTAGGCCACTGCAACAGTCAGCAATCCACATGGTTTTACATGTGCTTTGTGTTAGTGTGCATTGAGAGGAATGGCGTCTGCGAAATTAAGAAAAATCAGGGACCGTGATTCGTGTCAGGCACTGCCACCAGGGGTACGGAATATGCAGGGGCAGAAGTGTCACTTTCCAGTGCGCCGGCGGACTTATAGATTGCAGTTTGGAAGCTTGCCATGCCCAAGGCGAATAAAGCTATAATATTTCTTTATTGTGGGGCTAAGAAGAAAAAAAAAGAAGTATATGGAAATACCCCAGCTCATACCATCAGTAAAACGGGGATAAAGCTATGCAAGAAAATTCGACCACCCAAGAAAAACAAACATTTTGGCTCAAGTTAAATGTATAGAATCCAAACAAGTGCTACAAAAGTCTTATGTGAATTAGTGACAAACACCAGCAGCTAAATTACTAAACGATTTGCAGAGCTCTTAAAGAACTGAACGATTGCTTTGCTAAGTGCATTCATCTAAACATTCTATTTTCTTTTTCGGTTTCACTGTATTATATATTCATAGAGTATACAAAGCAACACAGTGATGCTCACCTTGCGTAGAGGCATAACAAATAACAAAAATACACGCATCAAGCCCCTATAAAGCATTGCAAAACAGCTGCAAAGTTAGATAACTATCAAAGTGGATATTTAAGGCCTGCTGTACCCAAAGTTTGAAGACCAAGGCATCTACAAGCTAGAATAGGCTGCGTATTTAACAAGATGCTTATGAATTGCCTGTTCACTACCATTAGCGGATCCTCATCCGTAAGAAAGAGCAAGGAGCATGTCAGAGTGCTGTTTGGTGCCAATGTAAGCTTCCTTTCTTGATGCTGGAGAAGGCAGATAAGCCATTGCACTTTTACAAAATGCAGCATTTTCCAAGGAATGCATCTACACAAACTACAAGCTAGCATGGATGACTGCTGCTATTACTGAGAACTATGTGCACCTTATGAATAGAGTGTTCGAAGCAAAGAACCAGCAAGTGCTTCCGATAAATAGAAACTGTCCTAGCCAGGAGAAGACAGGCATTGAATGGGTTACTCGAAGGTCGCAGTTTCAGATCCTGCTGGCGGCAAGTTATCTTTTCATCCACTTTTATTTCTTCACATTTACATTACAATTACTTCTAACAACATCCTCTATATGTACTTTCTCAGGCATGATTGTCTATTAGTTCTTATTAACAAGGCAATCACTTTGGAATTTTTGGCTGCACGCAACTGCGGTACTGCAACTGACGGATCAAGGCACCATTAAAGACCACTCAGAAGCTGGACTCTTTTGCAGTGCATGTTCACAGCATGCCGGCTCTTGGTGCACCACTAACAAAGACACTGACGATGACCGGATAAGCGGCGATCTGCGTGAGGCTGTTCATTAAATTGCTGGCCAAGATGTAGAAAAAGACTTTCTAGACGTTTGCGTTGGCTGACATCGCTGCCATGAACGTGGAGATTATTGACCATATGTAGTGGCCTCAACAAGAACAGGGAGACGTGAAGTGAAGTGCAGATGTAGGAGTGCCTATGCTTGCTGCGAAATAAAGGTGAACGCATAGACAGCAACCATGGCCTTGTGCAATGCCTGGACAAATTGGAGCAGGGGCTGCTCGCACCGAACCAGAACCTGAAACAGTCAAAGTTCACTGTCTTTATTGCATTTTAATAAAGTTCTGCTTCAATAATTACATTGTGTTTCGACTTCCTTGGCGGTCTGGTGGAATGAAAGCTCGACTTCTCTGGCTTTTCTTGAGTGGTCACTTTTACCGTTAATGATAAATTTTTTTCACTGTACCGCTGCCTTCATTATAACGGGAGATTACTGCACAGTTAAGCATTGATAATACGAATTCGAGAAGAACCACAGGATTCGTTGATATAAGTAAGTGCAAGCTCCAGAAAGCCTTTCTAGAATTTATCCCCTCATGGCCTGTGCAGTACAATGCGTTCCTGCATGCACTAATTGAACCATCATCGCACATGCCAGAAAGTGAGGGAGTCTACAGGCGAGTGCACCGCAAGAGATAGGGTGGCAAGCACATCTGTGAAAGGAGGGCTGGGCTAAGTCCACAAGTGTTGAAGATTGGGAGAGTTCGTTCATCGTCTTGACGTGGTATGGCGCATCGATTGATATGTGGCGTTCCCAAAACCACCATATGATTATGAGAGACGCCGTAGTGGAGGGCTCCGGAAATTTCGACCACCTGGGGTTTTTTAACGTGCACCCAAATCTGAGCACACGGGCCTACAACATTTCCGCCTCCATCGAAAATGCAGCCGCCGCAGCCGGGATTCGATCCCGCGACCTGCGGATCAGCAGCCGAGTACCTTAGCCACTAGACCACCGCGGCGGGGCGTGGTGTGGCGCATTACGATAAAGAAGAAATGGCCGAGCATGACAGACCGACACACCTTTTGTGTCGGTCTGCTCGGCCATTTCTTCTTTACCGTAATGCGCTATACCAGTTCAAGGTTTGGCTAAAATTTCTGATCAACTTTAAAACAGTGAGTTAAAGCAGTTAAGGCAGCGAGGGAGATATTTTCTTTACACAGTGACAAAAGTTCGAAATAGCCACTGACAAGCTGCGAAAAACAAAATAAAACAAAAAACCTCGAAACAGATTGTCTTCGGCTTCGTAAAAGGAAGCATTCATTGGATAATAGTTTTACCTTTCCACTGAGGAAGTACACTAGTGACTCCTTGGGCACAAGCTGCTTCAGCTCATCTAGCTCTTTGAGTGCCTCCTGGTAGCGATCCACTGAGAAAAAGATGGTAGCTCGCTGAAACTTGCACAGCGGGTTTTTGGGTTCCATAAAAATGGCCCTGTTTAGAGTTAAAATGGACTCGTCTGTCCTCTTCAGGGAGTGCTGTACCTGTGTGTGAAATGAAGCAAAACAACAAACATGTACATTGCTCCTGTTTAAATGTAGATATACATTAGCATCAACAACTTATTACTGCATCTAATCTGCCTCGTTAACCAATAAAATACCAAGGAAAGTGTGGAAGCATCCCCAGAAACCTTCATAAATGCCTGCACTGAGCAAGTAGCTGCACAGCAGCCCTAAGTGAAGAAGCTTCAAAGCAACGCTCCACCAAACTTATATCAAAATATTTGTGCACCGACAAGGCCTTACACTATTAGACTAGGCGTAACCATAAAACGAAGCATTCTAATCCACATCAATGACATCATACAATTGTTGCCTGCAGTTAGTAATCAGTGTGCAGATCATATGTACAACACGGCACTTCATCATTCAAAAACACTTAAAATAGTGTGCTGAAAAAAATCTTATGTGTATATACGTGTATACGTGTATATATTTAACATATAAATGATTGAATGGTCCCACATCAACCAGAATTATTCCACAAATATAGAGCATGTACAATACGTTTTTTTCTTTTTTTAGACTCGAAAGAGTTATTTGAAACACTGCCATGACAGAGCATAACTCTAATTTCAAGCTGGGTTACACAGAGGCAATAATACGTAATATATAATAACTGTTGGGCTTTAACGTCCCGAACCCCCCATATAATTATGAGACGCCGGAGTGGAGGGGAACGGAAATTTCGACCCCCTGGGTTTCTTTAACGTGCACTTAAATCTAAGCAGACGGCCCTCAAGCGTTTTCACTTCCATTGAAAATGTGGCCACCAAGGCCAGGATTCGATCCCGCGACCTGTGGGTCAGCAGCCGAGCGCCTTAGCCACTAGACCAACGTGGCAGGTGGATTACTCAGAGGCAGACACTAATTGAACAATAAATCGAGATGCATGATCAACCAGTTCAAAATAATTCAATAATGAAGCTCTGTTATTAATTAGCATATATGGCAATTGACTATACACAGCTGCAGAGCTCCTAAGGGCTGTACACAAGAAAGAATTTTGGGAAAATAACACTAGTTTTAAGACTAAGCATTTCTTATAAAGAAAGTTTAATTATGCCCAAATTTTGCACGTTGTTCGACCTTTTTATTTTGCACTTTGTTCGACCTTTTCAACTAAATGCCATTTTATAGAACACAAACAGCTATATATCCATCCTCCACTATAGGAATAAATTTGTTGAAACTGGTGTCATACCTACAGATTTTTTTCTTCACACCTTGGCAATATACTAGCTACAAGTCAGTAATTGCAATTTGCTGAAATCATAAGTAGTAATTGTTAGATCTCTCTTTGGAGCAGTCTAAATCAAGAACTAGAACTGTGCTATCTACCAGCAGTTCATTTTTTTTTTAATGTACAATCTAAACAAGTTTCACTGGTATAACTTTCCAGACAAACACGTCCAGCACCAACACAAATGCACACAATGACACGTGCGAAACTTACCACAGCAATGTGACAAAGAAGCACAGAGCTCTGTGGGTTGATTTGGAGGGCTCGCTTGAAGTGCACTTCTGCCGTATTAAACTGTTCCTGCTTGTAGTAGATCATACCTGCCCCATACCTGGTCGAGCACACAAATACAAAAAAAAAGTCAAGTACAAGGGCGATTCGCACCCACACATACACACACACACACATGCACACATCTGCAAATTAATACAGGGTGCCGACAAAGCTTTACCATTTCCTTCACACTGAATGATGTAATAAAATTTTTTTAACACCTACACAGAACATCAGCATTCTGCTTGCGATGGCATCATTGAGTAAAGCAGCTTTCTTCTCCGACTCCGCTCGCCTTTCCAAATTTTACTGGGATGATAAACAAATGCTGCCACCGACAGATTCCTGATCTGTTATTGATACACCCCTACCTGCCCTACACAGCGAATTTACAACAGCAACCAATGGTGTAGAAGCTGTAGAAGTGGCCATAAAACCTGCGGCTGAGTGGATAACAAATGCTACAAGAAGCTTCCAAATTCACCCGCGTGCCCAGAACCTTAAATGTTTAAGTGCTAACTGAAGCTAACAGAATATGCACAAAACAGAAACAGTAAGGTTTTTCCCCATCTGCCCTTTGTGGCGTAGGTGAAGTGTAATTCAGAATGGTTAGTGCAGCAGGCAAACACAGATTACGCCTTGATGATTCAAATACCACAACACTTTGAAATGAACATTACTTTACTTATGCAATAATAGTGAAAGGACGCTTGTACGAGTACTCTAAGCTGCTGGTCAAAGAAAAAAAAAAAAGGTAATAATAATTATTCCACTAAAAACTTGTCATCAGCTACAATGATTTACTGAAAGGGGAACATACGGATTGTAGGCAATACCGTATTTACCCACATAATAGGTGCACTTTTTTTTTTGAGAAAATTCGATTTCAAGTGCAGGGTGCGCCTATTACAAGGGTTAAAATTTCAAAAAAATATTTCCAACTACAGCACAGATCACTGATAATTTAAGCAATGAAAGTCACAAATATCCGCACAGCCAAAACAACCTTCGTCAGCGCAAAACGTGTTCACCATGCAGTGTCGCATGTCTGACAATTGAGGCATGAGATGCGGTAGGCTCAACTCTTTTTTTACCATGCCTATTCAAGTCAATCACCGGTGATCGATGCTTTGAATCGCTGTTTTTCACATGTTAAATTTGTTTTACATGCACCCAGTACTTCCTTGTAGTTACCTCAGTGACTGACCTTCCAGAATCGGTTTGAACATGCCCGATTTGGCCACATAGTAATTTTCGACAGATTTTAAATGTATATTAAAGCATTGTTCATCAACCAATGTTTGTGTGTAGTTGTAAAAATGCTCTTGGCTGATAAATTTGAGAGAAATGCATGCCGCTACTGATTACGCTGCAGTAACATTAAAATCTGTAATCAAAAGAACCTTAGCAAGTGAAATATTAAATTATGGCATCAGCTTCACAATGTGACAGTGTTGAGTCGTGACAGTTGTCTGAAATATTTATGCCAGCTATTCACAAGAGAGCTGTTGTTTGGAATGGGAAAAAAATTTATTCTAAAAAACATTTTTTACGGTGGTCCGCCACATGTATAACGTGTTGGGGTGGTCTTTTAAGGTAGTTTCGAGCCGCTTTGGTTTTCCTTCTGTTGTTACATCTGACACAGGCTCGTATCCAGTGACACTAGTGGCTCCTATGCACAATATGCACATTATCACGACCGAAATTTTGTGCGCTGAATGGTACCAATTGTTCAATTTCATGGGCTCACACCGCAATCTAATCGCGAACCACCATTAGAGTGTTACGAGCACCACCTCATGCTCCCTTTTCTTCAAGTAAAGCCACTGCAAAGAATTACATTGACTTCGTATAAAAAACACAATTTCAATTGCCCATGACTGCCACCGAAAAGCAACAAGCAATGATTAGACCTAGCCTACGGTTCAGGATGTTGTCGCAAGAAGTTTGTACAAGACAACATGAGGCGTGCACGTCCGAAAAATCTCACTCAAATACCGATCCAAGAGCGGCGCACGCGATACCATGTTTAGGTTTACGACCGGGAAATCAACGGCGACACAGTCCGCAATCTTGTGCAAGTTTGCGGAGTAACAGCAAAAGCGAAAAGTGGTAGAGAGCCAAAAAGCTTATAAATTTGCGGACAAAGTAACAAACGCAATGATGACGACGCTTTTTCCGACAGGAAACTCAAAGCCCACTTGATGCGGACACGATCGCACGTTCTATGCAGAGCGTGTGCGGCCGGCAAATGGCCGGGGCCACACTGGCGCTCGTACGCTCGCAAAGTTTGCAGGCACCTAATGCCATATAGGTAAGCAAGTGGGCAACGCACAACGTGATTCGCGATGCTTTGGTTGTTTTTTGCTTTAGAGAAGTTCTTCCCTCCCCGCAAGAAGCTTCGGGTAGCTGCGTGTGCATGACCATCATAGCGTTGTTTCCCCGTGCAGGTGGTCCTGTAAGACAACACGTTTCTCTCGAATCGAGTGCATCAACAGCAGATTTCAATGATATAATCAGCAGCAGTGAGTCCAGAGAAGATGTTGAGATCAAATTTAAGCCCCGATGGCGCGAATGCGTCAAGTCAAGCCGCAACATCCAGCGAGCGAGTGCCGGCTGTATGAGATCTGTTAGAAAAGTATTCAACCTTCGGTGGAAGAAAAATAAAACTGGCATAATTGGACTGTTTATCCCCCTCCACACATTTCTCCCAGCAGTGCTGCAATTGTTGGAAGCATTCTGAGAATGCCTCTTTCAAAATGAAGTTTAGCTCAGCTTTCGTTGCAGCCATAATGTTTTCCCTAGTCTGAAATCGCTCTCCTTTCAATGTCCTCTTGAGTTTGGGAAGCAGCCAGTAGTCCCAGGGGGCCATATCAGGAGAGTAAGGAGCCTGTTGAACTACAGAAATAAAACTTTTCTCCAAAAAAGTATTAACCAAGTGTGAGAATGGATGCGCCAGTTTCTTATTGACCACAACTCAGGTCTTTTGCGCCGCACAGCATCGTGTAGGCAACGGAGGACATGATTATTTGACCCTGTGGTGCGTACTTGTGGTGTACCACACAGCAGAAATCAAAGAAAGCAATCAGCATCACTTTGACGTTGCTGCGCACTTGGCGGGCCTTCTTTGGTCTTGGCAACGTGGAATGCTTTCCCTGTGACGACTGGGATTTCGTTTCCGGGTCGTACCCGTACACCCAAGACTCGTCACCAGTGACAATGGTGGTAATGCAGTTAGGGTCCCTACTTGTTAAATCCAGCATGTCCTGCAAGACTTCAACACAGGGTTGCTTTTGCTTTACCGTGAGCAGTTTCCACACTAATTTCTCCGCAACTTCTTTTCATGGCGAAATTTTTGGTCATAATGGAATGTGCAGAGAAAGTGCTGATACCCACCTCTTCTGCAATTTTTCGGATAGTCACACGACAGTCCCGCATCACCAAAGCGTTCAATGAATGGCAATGAACGGGTCATTTCAGCATGTTGATGGCCGACCAGAGCATGCCTTGCTCTCTGCCAATGTGCGGCCGTCTTTAAACCAGTTGTACCACTCCTTAATCAGTGTGAGGCTCATAGTGTCACCAAAAGCTGTCTTGATCTTCCGAATGGTTTCCACTTGGCTGTCGCCTTGCTTCTGGCAAAATTTGATGTAGTAGCGCTGCTCCAGCCACTCCGTCATTTTTCTTGCAATAAAAAACTGACAAAAGCACTGCGCAGTACCTCGCGCAAATGTTGCATGAACTTTTTCGTGAACTGTCAGAGCACGGGCGTATTGAGGAACACAAGCGCCTGATCAGCCGTTTCTGATCTGGCCCACCTGAAAGGAGACTGCCTTTTGCAAGGAAATTATGTGCTTCTGAAAAACCCACAAGCAGCTCTTCATAGCTTTTTGGCAGCTTCTGTGATATTAACGTTAGGGAGAATCCAGTACGGTACATGAAGCGGCACACCCTGTGCTTGCTAACCTTGAAGACCACCAGCTGAATGCGTAGATCTCGCGCGATTTCCTTTGCCTTTGCTTGCAGTAGCTCGACGTTGACAGCGAGATGTGAAGCCCATTGCTCCCAAACAAAGTTTGGCAGCTCTTTTTCAATGTCAGAAAAAGCTCCATGTTTCGGCCCCCGAAAACTTTTTCGCTGGCTGCTGCACACGAAGAGGGCTTCTTCCTGCTTCCTCTAGCCGCGGAAGCTCCGCTCGTCCACGCCGAACTGTCGCCCCGCAGCACAGTTACTGATGGTTTCAGCAGCTAAAATAGCCTTTCTTTTAAAGGCAGCCGTTTACTGCTTTCGCAGAGCTCGCATGGCTTGAAGTCACAAAGGTAAAATCATGGTCGTTGTTATGTGCACTGAGTAATTGCAATGGCCACTATTGCATGCCTGTAGCACCTGTAGAACTTTGGACTAACGTCATAATGCTACCTACAGCAGAAGCATGAAGACACCTGATGATGATGAGAGCACCGCGTTTGCCGAAACCAAAACAACGAGTTCGGGCCAAAAATTTTTGGGATCCGCATATAGTCTGGGGAAGACATTTTGATTAGTAAAATCTTAAAAAAGAAACCCTGGGCTATACGCAGGTTTTTACGGTATTATGCGCGGAAACAAAAATTGATTTCTCGTGAACAAACTGGAGGTGCGCCTATTATGCAAGTACACTTATAACGAGTAAATACAGTTTTTCTCGCAATTTAGGGTCAAATTTAATTAATTTATTTTAATTTTTTAAGCTGCTTGCAACTTCCCAATCTCTTTCCTCGCAGGTCAACTAAGTCAGCAAATAGACAAAGCTGCCACTTTATAGTTTCTGAAAACTGTAGAAAAAAAATGAAACTGATAGTAGAATATTACACTGTGGGTGAAATACTGATCTTACAGCTACCAACTTTTAGCTCACATGGGAAAAAAAACACACATTCAACAACACCAGAAAAGCTTTCGTTTTCTTTCAAACTTCTTTCGTCTTTAAAGCACACATCTATTACAACTCTTGGGCGTACCAGGCATTGTAGTGGCGAGGGTTGACCAACAAGGCATTGCGGAAGGCAGAGAGGGCCGGTTCCATTTCTTCCATGGATGCCAACTCGTGGCCAAGCAGCGTGTATGCATAGACAAAGTCTGGGTCAGCCTGTACAGCCCTCTGCAGGAAGCGCACTGCTGTCTCATGCTCCCTCTGCAGACTGAAGCAGTTGCCAGCCGCACAGCATGTCTGAACATAGAGAGAGAACACACAAAAGATTCAGCTGTTTCACGTGACGGAAGTGCCCAGCACAATTACAAGGCACACAGTAGTAAGGAGCTGTGAAGCATCTCTGACTCTCGAGTCCATTAATGTGCACCTAAATCAGAGTTTCACTTCAGAACAGGTACTCTGCTCTTATCAAGGAAACCAACCTTAGCGTAGATACAATGAATGATAATATGACTAGTACCATTACGGAGTGTACAGTGGAAGTTGGAGGCACGGCAGTTAGACAGGACACTGGCAAGCTTTCCCAGGAAACGAAGAATCTCAGTAAGAAGCGTCAAAGCATGAAAGTCTCAAGTACAACCAACAAAATGGAACTGCCAGAGCTCTAGAAGTTGATTAATAAGCATAAGGTATCCGATGTAAAAATGTATAACATGGAGAGAATTGAACACTCTCTGAAAAACGGAGGAAGCGTCAAAGCAGTGAAGAGGAAACTTGGGATAGGTGAAAATCGGATGTATGCACTAAGGGACAAAGAAGGTAAAATAACTACCATTATTAATAGGATAGTTAAAATTGCAGAGGAGTTTTACAGAGATCTGTACAGTAGCCGGGACAACCACGACCTTAATACTATAAGAACTAGCAGTAACCCAGATGACACCCCACCAGTAATAATAGAAAAAGCCAGAAAAGCCTTGGAGAGCATGCAAGGAGGTAAAGCTGCTGGTGAGGATCAGGTAACATCAGATCTGCTGAAAGATGGAGGACAGATTGTGTTAGAAAAACTAACCACCCTGTTTACGAGATGTTTCCTGATGGGAAGAGTACCAGACTTGGAAGAATTCTAACATCATCTTAGTATATAAGGAGATGACAAGGATTTAAAGAATTACAGGCCGATCAGCTTGCTCTCCGTAGTATACAAGCTATTTACAAAGGTAACTGCTAACAGAGTTAAGAAAACATTAGAATTCAATCAACCAACGGAACAAGCAGGATTTCGAACAGGCTACTCAACAATCGACCACATTCATAATATCATTCAGGTAATAGAGAAATGCTCAGAATATAGCCAACCACTATACATAGCCTTCATAGAATACGAGAAGGCATTTGATTCAGTAGAAATATCAGCAGTCATGCAGACAGTGCCGAATCAGGGCGTCGATAAAGCACATATAAACATCCTGGAAGAAATCTGCAGGCAAACAACTGCTACCATAGTGCTTTATAAAGAAAGCTACATAATACCAATCGAGAAGGGTGTAAGGCAGGGGGTACAATTTCCCCAATGCTATTTACCGCGTGCTTAAAGGAGGTTTTCAGAGGCCTGGAGTGGGAATAATTAGGGATAAGGGTTAATGGAGAGTACCTTAATAGCCTGCGCTTTGCCGATGACATTGCCTTGCTGAGTAACTCAGGGGACATTGCAACTCAGGATTATGGAGTTAGACGAGGAGAGCAGAAAGGTGGGCCTTAAATTTAATCTGCAGAAAAAGAAAGTAATGTACAACAACCTCGGAAGAGAGCACCGCTTCGAGATAGATAATAGTCCACTTCAAGTTGTAAAAGACTGTCTACTTAGGGCAGGTTATAACCACAGAGCCGAACCACGAGATTGAAGTAACTAGAAGAATAAGAATGGGGTGGAGCGCATTTGGCAAGCACTCTCAAATTATGACAGGTATATTGCCACTATCCCTCAAGAGGAAGGTATTTAACAGCTGTATCTTGCCGGTACTTAGCTACGGAGCAGAAACCTGGAGACTTACAAAGAGGGTTCAGCTTAAGTTGAGGACGACGCAGCGAGCAATGGAAAGAAAAATGGTAGGTGTAACCTTAAGAGACAAGAAGACAGCAGAGTGGATTAGAGAACAAACGGGGGTTAAAGATATCATAGTTGAAATCAAGAAGAAGAAATGTACATGCGCCGGGCATGTAGCGTGTAGACAGGATAGCCGCTGGTCAATAAGGGTAACTAACTGGATTCCCAAAGAAGGCAAGCGGGTTAGGGGGAGACGGAAGGTTAGGTGGGCAGATGAGATAAAGAAGTTTGCGTGTATTAATTGGCAGCAGAAGCACAGGACCGAGTTAACTGGCGGAACATGGGAGAGGCCTTTGTCCTGCAGTGGACGTAGTCAGGCTGATGATGATAATGATGATGAAATCAGAGTATGCACACGAGCGCTGTTGCATTTTACTCCCTTTGAAATACAGCCACTGCAGCGACAAATGAAACCTGCATTTTTGAGCTTAGCAGCACAAAAGAACAGCCGTTCAGATAACGTGACAGATAGCACAGCCAGGCTCAACAGACACGACAGTAGTGAACCACCATATCAAGCTGTCAGACTATAAACTATCAAATTAGAAATGTGAGACAAACCTTCGATAAAGCCCTGCATTCATTTTACTGCAAAGGTGTGACAATTAGCTGGAACACCACACGCGTCACAAGAAGGATGTCGATTTGTCTCTCAATGGCAGCGCAGTCCTATTATATGTAATGACAGCAGTTCAAATAAAGAAATACAGTAATACCTCATTAACTCGAACTCTCATATCTCGAAAAATCAGCTAAGTTGAGATTTTTCGCGGCACTGAACTTTTCCTATACGTTCTATGTATACTGTTCCCTTTATCTCAAAGTATTTTTGGGATTGAATTGCGAATAACTCGAAATCTTGACTGGGAGTGGAACGAACATTTCGCTGCCGAACCATTTCACAAGATTCGCGCGATGCTGCCACGCCTGAAGTCCATCAATTTTTCTTCTTATTTAGCCGCCGCACTTGTCACTATGTCGATGCTTCCCACGAACGCGAAGTCCCAGCCTAGAGACATTTCAACTTTCTCAAGCAAGCCTGTAGCACATCATGCGACACAGGCGCTGAGCAGAGGCCCTCTGCCCACACTTGGCGTAGTTTGCCTCGTTCGCTTTGTGCAGTGCACATGATTCACCCCGAAGTGTGATTTCCGTTCATCTGTGCAAACCGAGCGGTACGAATTCATCGCTGACTGTGATAAGTGGACACTAGGCATGAGTGCAGCAAGCATAACGTCAAAGCAGTGCAAGTCGCTAATGCTAGAAAACAAAGGTTGCCCTAATTAAGGAAGTGAAGAAAAAAGGCCGAATGAAATCGAGCATCGTGCGGGAATTCGGCATCCCTTTGTCTACGGTTTCGACGGTGCTGAAAAACAAGCACAAGCCTCGCCGCAGTGGTCTAGTGGCTAAGGTACTCGGCTGCTGACCCGCAGGTTGCGGGATCGAATCCCGGCTGCGGCAGCTGCATTTCCGATGGAGGCGGAAATGTTGTGCAATATGCTGTGTTATTTCTTTTACAGCACTTGTATTGCTTTTATTTTTCTATCCTGTAAAGAAATTATGAACTTTTTTTCTCTCTGTGTTTATTCCCCTTCTGTAATGACCCATGGTCGGTTCAACAGTAGCAATCAATAAATGAATACATAATGATCACGCACCTCTGGTGCTGTCTTGTCCAACTCCATCATGTCTTGAGCGAGTGCAGAGAGGCCCACTTCCCTCTGCAGGTGCCAAAGTGCTGTGCTGTAGTACTCCAGACCCTGTAGCCGGTGTGGCTCAAGGGACCGGAGAGTCTCGAAGGCACGGACAGCCTACACGAAAAAGAGGGTATCTATCCACGTGTGGTCTCTCAGGCAAAATCACTGTAGCACAGTTGACGCTAGCATGAAAAAATTAGGAGCTTCCGCTTTCTCTGCCGACCAACTACTTTTTCGCCTTTCTTTCTTTCCGTCTTTCTATCCCAGGCAGAAGTGGAACAGCGCAGAGTGGTTACGGGCGTGACACGAGGGCACGCCTGCACAGTTGACAGCATACTTAAAGGGCCGGCCCCCCACTTGGAATCCGTGCGTTTGAAGAAAGATGAGAAAAAGTGCTCACGGTCATGACATACATGTGACAACTTCCGTCCCGCGAGCCATCCTTCCCTGGTTAGGCTCCAGTACAAATGCCAGACAAGAAAAGAAAGAAAGCAATTACAGTAATACTACCTCATTAACTCAAACTCGCATATCTCGAAAAATCAGCTAAGTTGAAATTTTTCACGGCACGGAATATATGTCCAATGAATATTTCTCGCTTTATCTTGAGGTATTTTTGGGTCAGATTGCGGATTAACTCAAGATCTAGACTGGGATTGGAACGAAAATTACGCTGCCGGACCATTTAAAGAGATTAGAATGATACGGCCACGCCTGAAGTCCGCCAATTTTTCCTTCTTATTTAGCTATGCCTGCCACTATGTCGATACTTTTCGTGAACGTGACAAGCGCGATGTCTCAGCCCAGCGACATATCAACTTTGTCAAGCAACCCTTTGTCAAGTAGCTGGAGGACGACTCGCTAGGCCCGAGAACGACTGCAAAGCATACAAGCATGAGACCGTTTTTCTCTACTAAATAAAATGGCAGTGTGGCAAATCCCAGCCAGTTAAAGTCTCTAGTATGTTACTTTTATCTCTTTTAAACCTGCAACGAGAAGATTGAAAACTGTCACTGAAGAGATGGTAAGTAGTAGCATTTTTCTGAAAAGCTTTCATTTTTTCAGGCAATTAGCACAACTTCGCTTATCTCAAAAATTTGTTTATCTTGAAATTTTCCCTGGTGATGGGGCTTCAGCTACAGTGATAGCGTGGCTTGAGGGGCGTGGAGCCTCCCTTGCGCATCGCTGCCTACGGCCACGGCAGGGACCCTTTACCACTTGTGTTCTGGCGCTAGTGCCTGACGTGAGGTCATGTTCATGTCCAGGCGACAATGAAAAGTGGCAACATGAAACGAAAAGCGAGCTCAATAAAAGATCAGACTGCGACATAAGAAACATCAGTTGTTGGAAAATGATGCATACAAATACGTATTTTGCTGTACACCTTTTGAAGGCTGCACTTCTGCACTCGCCCGGCACCTGCTTTTTCGCATACGGAGATGCTGCTATCGAAATCGGTCACTGATAACAAGACCTGCATGAAACTCGGTCATGTTAACTGAGCACATGACGCAACATCACCATTTATCCATATGCTACTATGAAGTCATGTGAAGCCTTCAGCAACCTTCACAATATAAAACATTCACCAATTCGGGAGAGACATCTATACAGCCAGAGAAGTCCACAGTTAAAACAACCAACTCCAGTAAGTTACACAACTAGCTCTGCTTATTGTCCTAAGGTGACACCAGGATTTCATGACAAGCGTCAAAAATACCAACTCATTTATTTCTGAACAGAAAAAGTACATTGTGCGAATGAAGTTGCAGTTTATTCAATGCTGTAACCCCATGCTGTAATGCGAACAAAGGTTTATTTATATGTGACCGAACTTTTATTATTTGTGCAAAAAAAGATGTATTTCATTTAAGGGGAGATGCTACTCGAAAAACGATTTTCTTTAATAAGAGTCTGAATTTAACACAAGTTGGCATGCTAATAGAGTTTTTTCTCCTCTTTTCAAATATGTTATTTATTTTCATGTAGATTGCTTGGTTTTCTTTCTGCAGGTCAGATACTGCAAAATTATGGCAATTGTTATGCAACAATTCTGACCTATAAAAATTTGAGATAAAGCATGCAGATATAGCTGACTATGATCCTTTGGAACTGTAGAGTGCAAAAAACTATATAAATTTTGTGTGTAAAAAGGTGAAAAACAATAATAAAATACAAAAATTTACTATGGCTCTAGTTGCCAAGGGCTTTCAATGTTATGTAATTTTTGAAAAACATAATCAAGCAGCACTGACAATCGGAATAGATACTTGCACTCTATGGGCCTTCATCATGCTATGTGCAAAATTTCATAGAGGTATGACAATTAAGTATACGATTTAGCGTGTATAAGAAGCACAGATCACACAAAACTGCAAAAGGAGAAAAATTTTGAAAGTTTGAAACCTGTTCTTTTTTATCACAGAGTTGTTAGAAATGCATAATCTTTGGCCATGATGTTCAACAGAACTTTGAAAAGCACTGCAACTTACTAGAACTGTCCTGCAGCATAGGTTGTGCCCTCACGGTCCTTGCGAGCACTCTCTTTTAGCCGTGCCCTTTTCACTCCACGACGACGGTGGGCCCTTGCTTCTGCTGTCAGACGCTCGGACATTCTCTTGATGCGCCTTGCATCGCGGGAATCACTGAAAGTAACTAGATCTCTAGATGGCAGTATGTTGAGCTCTTCCAGGATGTGCTCGAAAGTGGCATGACCCTTGTTGAACCACAGGATTGCCATAGCTACGGCAGTCTCGACAACCGTTCGGGAGACAAACTTAGTCTTGGGGCAAAGTAGCCAAATTTTGCTGTTCAGGGATTCCGATGCATTCTGGGTTTTCCCTTTGATGCATTGAGCAAGGAGCTTCTCATCCGTTAGCCGCTTATAAATGGGCAAAACAGCCAATCCCTGTGCTTTTGTCAGGAGAGGTGTGTGGCGTGGTGCAGGTTCACCAATTGCTTCAGCGCGTTGATGTTTGCACTACGACTCTGTTCCTGCAGGGCAAAACTTGTGGCTGCCAGCATTGTCAGTAGAGCATGAGTGGAAGTACGAAGCCCATACTGCAGTGTACATATCCCGTACACTCCCCCTGTTGCTTGTTATGGCAATCTGATAGTATGTTTGGAGCTTCTGAATGGCTGGCTCTTTCATTTTCTGCCCTCGTGGTAATGGCACATGCAGCTTTCGTAGCGCGGTGCCAAGTCTCTTGGCCACATGATTAGTGCAGTCTTCTTTTTTTATATTGACAGCACCATAGACTTTTGACTCTGCAACTGCACTATATGCTTTGCTGTCACCGTCACTCAAGAATGTCATGAAATGCAGTGGGGTGTCATAAGTCAATGTTCTCTGCCAAATGCGCATTGCAGCCTCCGTTTCCATGGCATGGGAGGAACAGTCTGCATTTTTTTCACAGACTGGGCCATGGAATGCCTGCCACACTTCCTCGTCTGGGCCCATATCCTTGTGCCTACTGCATGTCAGGCAGTAATTTGATATGACCTCGAAGTCTAAGCAGAGGCCAGTATCTAAGGAGATAACTGCGTCAATCCCGTTGCGACTTTTGTGGCCCCTCTTCTGCCAAGTGCCGTCGAACATAACAGCCACATCAGTTTCGCCTGCTACTTCTTTCGTCAACTCTCTGGATCGGCGCAAGTTTTCACTCACAGCTGCCATGGCAGCGGTGTGCACCTTCTTTGCTATCGAAAAAAATCCTCGGTGGTGCATTGGCTTTGGGAGTCCAATAATGGAGCAAACTCTCCACAATTGCTCATGCCCAATGCCGACAGCGCGTGCAGCCACCCCCGCCTTCACATTTACAGCGAAACTATCTCGGGAGCTCCCACTGTCGTACCGTTGGCTCACACGGCTGCTGCCGTCCGCCGTAACACGCAGTGACGTATAGGAGCACGAAAGAACAGTCGCTGAGCATTCGCTGTTTTCGCAATGAAGTTCAAGGAGCGACGAAAGTCCCTTGCGCTTTTCTGCCGGCTCCCGAACGCCAAGTTTTTGAATACCGCAAGCAGGCCATGCCGCACCTGCCACAAGTGCCGTCAGCAAGAGGGTGTCGCACAAAACTGTCGTTGCACAAACCTCATCGCGCTGTCTTTCGTCTTTTTCGAAGAAGCCGAGCTTCTTTTCTGAAGCACTGACGAAAGAAAGCGCAGCGTCAATCCCTTCATCGCAGCCACTGTCGCTCGAGCACTCGTCGATGCCGCCGTCAGGCCTAGCACACGTAGGCACGTTCTCGTTCGTCGCCGTCGTTCGGGGCGCTTTACGCCGCCTTCTCTTGAACTTGTGCTTCGTTCGAAACTTCTGCGGTCTCACGTTGCACTTTTTCGGGCTTGTCATCGCGGAAATATGCGAAGACGCGCAGAAAAGCAGACGAACCAAATGCCGATGGCCACGACCAACACAGCTGACAATGACTCGGTAGCCAATGGCGATGCGGCTTAGGGTGCCGCGCGTTTCCAAACACGTGATAAAAAGGCCTCGTTTTTTTTTTTTTTTGCCCACGTACGAAACTGGCAATCGTCGGAGCAGTAAGAAGAAGGCCGGACGCAACTTTCCCAACCGATCGCGATGGCGGGCGGCACTGCGACGGGGAGCAGCGCGCAGTCAAAGATGGCCAATATCGGCGCAAATTCACGAAATTCTGAGCCACCGCGATGCCTTCATACACATTTTTTTTTGCATTTTGCGGTTCGAATTTAGTTTTGAAATTTTCAGATGAAAGAAGAAGGTTTGAAGATTACAATGCAATAAAAAATCAGAAATACGAGAAATTTCGCTAAAAACGCGATTTTTCGAGTCGCATCTCCCCTTAATGTTGTATGCCCACTGCTGTAACGCCTTCGGACGCTTTGGAATATCTAGTGAATAAAGAAAAAATACAGAATAGTGCGACCTATCGGAATGCACAAAGCTCAAAATTAGCATGGAATGCCTGCAATTTATTGTGGACTCTGAGCCGTTGAAGCTCCAACGCAAGGCAATCGAGACCACCTAGGCAACTTGCACTGCACCTAATTCGAACTACCCCTTCAAGCAACTATCATTACTAAGTGTTATTTCACGCTCATACAGCACCTTTTCAAATGTTTTGTGAGAACAGCAAAGCCAATGCAACAGCAACGATACACAGCGCAGTAATGAAAACATTGCTGCAGTCAGCATTATGGTCATAATCAATGCTTGCCTTGTCGTACTCTCCCAGCTCGAAATGCGCCCTGCCCAAGGCAGCAAGAACCCATCCTGTTGAGTACTGATGGGGTGGAAGGGCCTCCAAAGTCTCGATGGCTTGCCGACACTTGTACTGACCAAGGTAGAGGCGTGCCTTCCCCAGGTCTTGTAGCAGCTGCATCAGGCCCTCTGCAACATGTGAGACAGAAGCACATTCTTCGGTTGCTCGACGCGATTTCGGACCTCAGTGGTGACTCAAGCTTTCAGAACCCTAAAAATGACAATTTTATGTAAATGTTGGCACTTTCAAGGCACTCTGAATAGACAAACTTCTAACTGGATGCATGTATTGGACAGTGAAAGTCATACCGTGGTACATGACTTGCACAAATAATCAGCAGTAAGAGGCAGCAAATAATAATAATAATAATCATATGTTGGGTTTTACATCCCAAAACACACTACAGTCGAAACCCGTAATAACAAAATCGCCGGGGAAACCGAAAAATTTAGTTTTCGTGAGAATTTCGTTGCCGCGAGTATGAGA
Organism: Rhipicephalus annulatus; assembly: GCA_013436015.1. Classification (NCBI taxonomy): domain Eukaryota; kingdom Metazoa; phylum Arthropoda; class Arachnida; order Ixodida; family Ixodidae; genus Rhipicephalus; species Rhipicephalus annulatus. The sequence goes on from WOVY01005530.1 coordinate 195,724, forward strand.
CATAAAAACAGTGATACGGCCAGCAGAAGGAAAATTTATTGCCAGCAGTCGGTCAACTTACTTTGCCGACCCTTGCCATGCAACAACTTCAAAGCTCTCCCTTCGCACTGGAAAGAGTGGTCCATTGCTACGTCGTCGTCATGTGCGCTGAAGAAAGAGCGAAGGGTGTCCAGCGCATCCAAAACAACCCGCTGGTTGTTTTTGATGCGCTAGCGCGTCGTTCCTGCCCGAAGTCTCACTGTCAACGGAGTTAGGGCTAAAGCCGACTCCAATGACGCGCCGCGCTCGTAGACAGCGCACCCGCTAGTAATCTGATCGTGCATCGGTGCGGCCACTCGTAGTAATCTGACCGTGGCGCCGCTTACAGCTTCGTTGCTTGCGACGAAGCACGTCACCATGAGTGCGCCAGCGCGTCGTTCCTGCCTGCAGTCTCGCTGTCCACCAAGTGAGGGCTAAAAACGACTCCAATGACGCGCCGCGCTCTTAGTAACCTGATCGCGCATCAGCCTACTGCTCCTAACTAAAGCGTAATTATATTTTAAGTGATCATCGAGCCATGAACACGTCATGAACTAGCAATTTTCGAGAGCCATGTCCTGGCGACGCACAAGCAGCAGATGACGATCTCCCGGAGTGAGCATCGGGCCAATGGCGAGGCGAGCTGAGGCAACATGGCGGCCACAGCCAATCAAGGGCCTCGAAATGACCTTCAAACGTTTGCTTTTTGTGCGCTTGTTTTTAAAGGGAGGAGCCAGCTCTCAAAGCCGCGTCCCCCCTTAAGTAAACAAAAATGGCGATGCCCACGCTAGTGTGGCAAAAGCAGACGTTTACAAATTTTGAGTGCGCATTACACGCATACGAGCATATTTTCGACAGTTAACCTTTGGTGGTAGGGTAAAATAAGGCCCGCACCGTGGTAGAAAATTCATTAATGCGGGATCGCTGTCCAAAAACATTTCATTGCCGCGAGATACGTAATACATGGGCTTCTATGAACGTCCGCCGGGGATCCGTAAATATTTCGTTGCTGCGGGGATTTCGTACTTGCGGGGTTTCGTTATTGCAGGTTTCGACTGTATATGGTTATGAGAGACGCTGTAGTGGCAGGCTTCAGAAAATTTGGCCATCTGGTGTTAACGTGCAATCGCCGTCGCATTACTGCCTATGCGTCTCGTCTACAGCAGGCAGTAATCCTGCATGCTGTGGTCCCACATGGTCGCTTAAGGGACCAAGAAAACTCCTGTTTTAAACTCTGTTTTAAACTGACATCATTAATTATCGACTAAATATTATGCTGAAATAGTTTGTAAATGGCATGTCTAACGTTTATCGAAGCAAAGAAAATATTCTTTGAATGTCTGTCAAATCTATTCTTCAATGTCGTCCACAGAGGACATTACAGCTGGAAGCGACCAAGGAATACCTGAAGTTTCTAAGAAAAACTAACTTAGACAAGTGGCTGTGACAGTGATGTCGCCTAACACGCAACCGTGATGGACTGCACGTTTGAGTGTGTGCTGTTATGCACTATCTTTCTCTCTCTTCCCACTCATTCCTCTTCCTCTTTTGATCTCCCCTTTCCCATCCCGAAGTGTAGGGCAGCAAACCAGCTTTCCTGGACTGATTAGCCTCCCTGCCCTTCCTTCTCTTCTTCTTTATACACAAATGAAACTATGCTATGCAACACCAGTATAACCAATCAACATACAAATTTGGCACCCGAAAAAAAGGAAATAGTAGCCTGTTTATGCTGTGAAAACCATTGAACAAAGAAGCTGTGGCCAGTTTTGTAAGGCGTTAAATTTTGCTCCCAAGTTTCAGCAAAGTTCACACTCGGACTTCTTTGTCGTTTCCCTGTTTTTCAGGTTTGGCCATGTCAATCCTGCATGTTGATACGCTCATTTACAGCCGTGCTGAAATGCTACAATAGCACTTCAGTGCAACCGTGGCCCACTCCACTTGCCCACTTACCTAAAAGATGTACTTACTGTCACAGCTGCACAGGAATGTAAGCAGCGTCACCACCATAGTTTAGCATCACCTTTAAAGTTTAATTTCCTACCTCCTTTGGTCACATGACCTGCGTGATGCCTACTACTGCTACTACTATAAAATCCCGAGCAAGCCCCCCCCCCCCCCCCCCCCTCCTTTTCTTCTTTAAGAGATTTCCAAATATGCGGCCTTTTCTCTCCCTCCCCCCCTATCACTATCATTCACTGACTTTACTCACCCAACAAGGTGTAATGAAAAAGTGAATGTTACAGTATTGATTAAAGCATAGCATTAGAAGCACCGCAGTGCATTCTGTATTCTTAGCAGCTTAAGCTGCCATTTTGAAATTTGATCACATGACCGTTAAAGGGCTCCCCTCTAAATTTTGCCTAATTATCCTTTACTGTGAAGAAGGAGGGAGGGGGGTGCATGCTAAAGATTTTACTTCCTACTACTACCACTACTACTAGAAAAGTGGCACAGCACAGTAAAACAGCTTCACAGTAAAATAAAAGGGGTGGCCTGCCTGCCGAGGCCCTCTGCATGCAGAGTGCAGTCTGAGCCAGGGACACGGGCAATAGCTCGGGCTTGTTCATCTCGTTGAGCTCTCCCTCGGTGATGGCGCTGGCATTGTTGGAGCCGGAGGTGGTCGTGTTGGTGCGTAGAGCCCCCCGGGAGGGTTTACTTTTCTTGGACGAGGGCAGCCGGGCGGCTAGACTCCGTATGGTCTTGGGCGATGAGCTCCCCTTGTTGTTCTCCTTGACCGAGTTGGAGCTGCTGAAAAGGCGCGAGCTGCGCCGCACGCTGCTCAGGCCACTGGGTGGAAAGCTGCAGGGCAAACAAACGACACTGCAGGTCATGGAGATTCTTTGATGAAAGCTCGAGGTAGGGGATTGCAAGTGAAGTTTGGCAAATGACATTTCTCGAAATAGAATTGGAAGCAGGCACTACGTTTCCCGCTAATTTTCTTGGAAACTACAGCACCCCCAATCAGGACAATGTCTGCTACTCAAAGAAGTGACAGCTAAGATGTTTCTCCTATCTGCCATTAGTAACGTACAGCGCTGACGGATTGAGAGGTGAACATTTAGGGCTAAGTAATGCATATACTTTTGCTTCCAGCATGTACAGTTCAGGTCATATAGGCTTGGTTTCAATATCAGAGCCAGCATTACCTTTAGCAGCTAGATTTGCAACGACATGACATGGTTGTCACACACAATTGCTCACAGTAGTCATTACCCTAAAAAAAACATTGCGTTTCAATCTACGAGTACTGCACCTGTGAGCAGTCATTGTCATCCATGGGCTGTGTATAAGTAATAAAAAAACCGGCTAAATATGCTAGAAGTAGCGGCCGATTTTACGACTGTTTTTACAGGAAACCAAGCCCAACCCCAACTATTTGCTCAAAGCAGGCTTCACAAAAGCTTATATGCCATTTTCCGTTTCCTTCCCCAAAGAGATATACGTGCAACCAACTTTACCAAGCCATTCACACTGCAGCTACTTGCGGGAGACAAGTGCAAGGATAGGAAAGCAGCAGGAGGATGTCCAAGCATAGCTATTTGTTGGGGGGGGGGAGGAGAAGAAGGGTTTCAGCCACATGTGTACCTGGTTGGAACTGGCGGCGTCTGCAGCAAGTTGTTGTTACTTGACTGGCTGAATATTTGAACCTTTGGAGTATTCAGTCCCTGAGGTTTCCTAGATAGATTCTGCAGAAAACACAGCAAATTGATTAATGTTAAAAACAGTTGAACTCTGAATGGCACTGAAGTTTTCATGTTTCTCTTGCATGCTTTCCAGAGTCACGATAGACCCATTGTATGTCAGGGACAAATTTGCATCGCAAATTAATGGTGCTCCATAGCGGCTCACGTAAAAGAACAAAAAATGAATGAGTTCCTTTAATTGAGCCAGATGGGTTTAGATCAACATCGTTCTACAGAGCGAGCGGCAACCAACTCCCTACTAGCAATTGTTTACAACATTTATAACACTTGATTTTAACAAAAAGTTTATTCTTCCTGAAAAACTGAAGAATTTATTACATGTCTCATTTATGCACAGGAGGCATCAGCGACATGACCTCAACAAAAGTTGTGGGTCACGTCACGTTATTTAGGACGCACTTTCCAGGGTGCTTGTGAAAACATGGTGGTCTTCTAAATGGCTTGCTAAAGTCTCGACGCTCAGCGACTTCTTCCTCTGGGGACCAACTAGAGAGGAAGTTTGCTGAATGACATGAAAAGCACTCGTAGTATTTGAGGAATGTACACAGTAAGTTCTTGCAAATCCACTGCAAGAACATCTGACGAAAGTGTCGCAATGTCCGTCGTTTACAAAAAAAAAAGTGAATGGTTGTGCTTACATGAAATTTTAGCAATGCATAACGATTCTTCAGCTGTAAGGAACAAAATGCAGTTTGCTCAATTAAAATGGGTTAATATAGAAATTATAATGAACGTAAGAACTTAAGGAAATATTTCTTTTTATAATATACAACCTTAATGTCACTTTTCATTGAAATTATAAACAATTCTTAATAAAGGTTCTATCCCCCACCCTGTGATATCAAAATTTTCTCTTGCATTGTTTTTATGTCCCAGTTACTTTTTGTACAATGCAGCTGTTGCAGGTCCCACTTTGTTCAGGCATTTGCCTGAATAAGCTTCCCGGAAGAATGCACTATAATGCTCGCATAGAGATGCTCATATTGAGCAACTTCATACTCGTATAATGTCTTGCCACATACTTTCAAAAGTGCCATTGAAGATTGGAACATGAAACACTTTCAAAAACTGTATTAGTCCTTGAAGACTGATGAAGTTATGTTGTACAAGACCAAAGTTAATAACCTTAAATAAATGTTCAGAGGTTTGCAAATGTGCATAGGTCCTGCATGCAACAATACCAAGGGCAGTGTACATACCTTTTTGACTGGAGGGCAAGTTTCCTTGGAGATGGTGTCTAAAATGCCTTGTGAAGTGGGTGTGACATAGGCAAGCATGCCACTAATAGCTGTAGGGGGTGCTGTGCCAGGCGAGGAGTTGACCAAAGGTAGCACACCAAACCTGCACAAAGGGAAGTGAGCTACAGTTTAGCCAACAACAGCGAGAAAGACAAACTCGGCTGATACAGTTGTCCTAGTGTTGGTGCTAGCAGTAACATTCAGTATTTTGCATGCTCGAGTAAGATAGGTGAAACAAAAAAGCCTTCGGCAGGAGTCTATGTTTAAGAAAGAGTAATGCTTGCTTTCACACACACACAAAAAAAAAGGCAAGTACAGAAACAAGTCCTCTTGTCCAAACGTTCGTTCAATTTGATGAAGTCCCCCAGCCCAACCCCTGACTAACCCTCAATGGACCCCTTTTCTCTCTCTGTTTTGGTATCTGTCAAACATTCCCAACATTCAACTTCCTTGAACCCTATGTCCATTATTTAGAACTGGTGACATTATTTTAGAACTGGTGAAGATCATTGTATTGGTGTTAAAACTTTGTCCCCAACAGCATGAGAATTTGTTAGGTCATATCACAACCAGAGTTTTTGAGGTACACTATAACCGAAAAAAAAAAAGCACTAGGCTCTTCTTTTGCAAACTAACTGAACACTGCGCCCACCAAAGGACCCTGCTGTTCTCATATTGAATGAATAGTAATATCTGGCGTTTAACGTCCCAAAACAGTGATATTATTATGAGAGATGCCTTAGTAGAGGGCTCTGAAAGTTTCAACCACCTGCGGTTCTTTAACGTTCACCGAATGAATGAATGAATGAATGAATGAATGAATGAATGAATGAATGTGCAGCGAGCATGGACACTCACGATGCCGAGAGTGGACTCAGGGCTCCGGCTCCTCCTGCCAAAATATTGCGTACGCCCTTGACAGCTGAAAGCGATTGTGCTTGCTTGCCACTTTTACTGCCCAGGCAGATACTGGCGATGCTCTCCTGAGCCTGTAACTCTGGAGTGCTTGTCATGATGGTCAGAGGGGTGACGTCTAGCGATGACTGCTGGGGCGTGCCTGGCGTCCCTGCTGAACGCATGACCAGCAGTGGCGCTTGCGATGGTGGTGTCGAACCCGTCGACAGTGGCAGTACAGACACCTTGCCCGCAGCTTGCGCGACCAAACCCGTCCCCTGACCACCAACCACCTAGCACGACAGGAAGGCGGAATATCAAATTATTCACAAAACCTTTCAGACGCCACCTATGAAGAAAGTCTTTAAATGCATCAAATTTACACATTGCTTCGAGAGACAGTATGCTCCATTTAAAAAAAAAATGATGTCCTAGTACTTTAATTTGTGTGTTATATAGTATTAAATCTCAATTGACCTATATTCAATCTGCAGTAAGCCATGTTCTGTTTTTGTATAACGAGAGTCAAATCTCAGGCTAGAAATATAGTGCAATATCTTTTGTGATTACATTCGTGCTGAGCAAACAACAATTACACTTTTGATACCGCTTCCCGTGGGTGGCACGTCGTATGACTCGTCTAACATGGCAATGCCTTCAAGCAAAAAGATCATATGCAACTGTACAATGCAAAATGAAGCTAAGTGAGACATTTATTATGCAGGAGGTTCAAGTTACGTAAACCTTGAAAGTTTTCCTTCCATGCAAGATACTAGTAAACACAACTTGCAAAAACAACAAGCACGCACAATTGGGTACAGGGGCTCTCTAAGGGTTAGGAAAGCACTACTGTTTATGTACCACATGATGAAAACTCGTTGAAACACCTTAGCTCGTTTAGTGTGGTTGTGTCTGATCCATACATGTCACACAAAGCCTAATACATCACTCACTCTTACTCATAACTATTTGGTAGAGTATGTGTACCACCAAGCAAACCTGTTCAGCACTTGTTAAAGAAACTACCTCTTTATGCCTTTCTCCTCGAAAACAGACACAAAATGCATGCTTATAAAAGGAAAGCATGATGACAAGTAGCATCCCCTTCGGTTTCAAAGCACAGACTGGACAGTGAATAAAACAAGGATAGACTGGGTATCACATATCAACAAATGCTAGATGTTCAATTCTGCAGAATATATTTACCATCAAGACCTATTTTCTGACATCAAAGGACTGCCACATTCAATGAAAGTGGCAATTTAAATATAAGTGATTGTGGCTACTATGTAGGCAACAAGAACAATTTAAAACTCGAGTCCAAGTAGAAACTCATAACTGGGAGCAAGTTTGCACATAGGTAACAGAAAGGCTTTCGAAAGCAAGAATACGTACTAAATGACACTGGACTTCTGCGTTCATAAATGTACGTTTGAATCTGGTATCTTGCCCGAAATTCAACAACAAAGAAAAAAAGCAGCAAGAAGCATGTACACGAATCTCATTTACCCTGTTCTGGGAAAACAATGCGAGAAAAATAAATGTACAGTCGAACACCGCTACAACGAAATTTCCGCTACAACGAAAAATTTACGGTACCCCGTCAGCAGTTCATAGGAGTCAATGCATAAACATTGTCGCCACAACGAACCCTTCTTTTTCTGTCATCTCACTTTCAAGGAAATTTAACGATGCAATTTCAGGCTCAGATATTTATCGCTATACAGTGAACCCTATCTTTAAGATTTTGATGCATTTTCAGAACCTAAAAATACGTCAACAAAACACGTGTTGGCCCTACCAGAAAACGCCGCTGTTCAGCAAGCATGGGTGCCTTCATTGCTCGATAGTGATGGCAATGAGACTGCCCCGATTTTGCCACTGGCTTGCTTTTGAGCCGCAGATGATCCGAATCTGAAGCTCAGTCGCTCAGCTCATGGTTTTCTACACGCAGCTACTGGGTACAACTGCGGAACGATGTCTTTTCAGATTCCAATGCTTATCATTTTATTCGTGCTTGGCCAGTGTGGTACATAATCAGAGCGGCTGTTCGTCTGCATGATCAACAAAATCAGCTAGCCGCGACTGATGTATGACAAGAATGACATAAAATAAGGCAAAAGTCACCGCTCCACGATACCATGCCTCCATCTCGGCATTGTCGGATACACTTTGATGGCGCACAGTTGCTGGTGTTAACCTGTCAATGCAACTGTTTGGTCCGTTCACGAAAGCTGTTGTTGGTATTGTTTCAGCGTGCTTTTCACCGTGGCCTTGCAATGCATGACTAGGAAGCAGCGAACACTTTTTCATTTTTAGAATAAACATTCCTTTGTTTTACTAGCTCAGATCAGCTATATTTATTTATTTGCCCACAAGGAAAGTATCGCATTAACGAAATATTTTCCGCATCCCGTGAGTTTTGTTGTAGCGGGGTTCGACAGTACAATATGAAAAAATTTATCATGCAAAAATTTAAGAAATGTCACTGTTTCACCACATAAGTGAAACATTGATAGAGATATTGAATTACCTTACTACACAGCACATCGTAACTTTGATGTTGACAACTTCAACATTTCGCATTCATACAGAAAGAAGCGAACCTCTTGGGTCTATGGGTCTATAAGCAGTTCAAATTGCAGTCAATGTCTGCTTACTACCCAATGCAGTAGAATCTTGTTGATACGATTCTCGGGTGTGTTCATTAAAAATGAAAACGTATTATCTAAAAATGGCAGTGCTGCAGTATCCAAAACAGGGCCCAAAAGGCCACAAATGACCAAATCAATTTCTCCCAAAGCAGAAATGTTCAGTGCTACGGTCTGTTTTGACATTTCAACAGCAGCTTAACTGTAGAGCCACCAATACTCTCAGTTACAAGCCCCTTGCAACTTATATTGTTTAAGTCGGATCTAATAGCCAAAACTGCATCACACAGTTGCAGCTTGGTGAAAGAAGCAACAGTGGTGCAGAAATAAAACATTTTTTGTGTACGTACTAAATAAAAAAACAAGAAGCAATACTTAATTAAATCACTTCCCTACCCCGTTCCCCCGATTACACATGGTGGCACTAGAAAAACGCACAAAACGAAACATAGCAACAAGATTCTACAAGGCAGTATTCTTCATTTTAAACAAGGCAGTATTCTTCCTCCAAAAGCAGTACATATTAGAAGCGACCAACACACAGTTTATGTGTGAATGTGCGTGCCCCTCTAACGACTTTAGTCTGGTAGTTGCCCAACAAGATTAACACTATGGGTAAAAGTGCAAGCCTTACCTTTATGTCATCTGCGATGCTGTCAATACTGGTCTTATTTACAAAATTGACAAGAGGATTGCTCCCTTGGCATAAACTAAAGTTTTCAAGAGACGATACATTAAATATTTCCGTTGGGTTTGGCGATTCTCCTGCAATAGGAAGAAAAACAAAACTTCTAAGGCCTGGAAAGCGTGATGTATTTCAAGAGAGAAGGTAACAATGAAATAATGCTTCAGCTGTGAGCTGCCACAGACTAATCATTTCTTGGGGTTGAAAACAAGCTTAATCATTCAACAGTACATGGCCAACACAGTTTAAAGCGACACAAAGGCAAATAATTTATGTCAGAGTGAAAGCTTGATGTATGACAATGTCTAAAAGGGTATCAATAGCAGTGCCCTACTTACCAAGAAATTAAGCTAAATGTACCACACAACGGGCCCTACGAGTGGGATACTTTGGGAATGATAAAAATGGCATCAGAGTATTCCACTACAGCTTCTCACAAGTAATCAATCTAATTAAAATATAAAGGAATTAAAAAATAAACTTCTGTGCATCGAGAGGGGTAATAAAATGCTGCTTCTCCATTTCTGTTTGATTTTTAAAAAGAAGAACTGTCGAGCATTACTATGAGAAATGGAACGAGTGGTTTAAAAGTTTCACTTTCACCTAGTTAACCTGGACAGGTGGTGCCATCTAGCGGAGCCCAGTTGAACCAAGCACCAACCCACCATTTTGGAGGCAATGACAGAAAATTGTTCAATGGCCATTGTTGCTGCTTTGGCTCCCCCTACTTTCGCTCTGCTGCTGCTAGTGTCGACAGCCATGCAGTAAAGCCGGGCAACGTTGTGCACGGTCGGCAACAGTGACGTGAGACTAACCACTTCAGGCGGGGTATTTAATGTGCGCTAACGCATTGCGAACCACTAAAAGGCGATTTTGTTTCAAAATGAGCCCTTCCTGGGCACAAAAGTAGCACTACAAGGTTTTTGAACTGCTATTTCAGCAATCAACATCGACTTAATATTTCCCTTTCTTGTCTCTTTAAGACAATATAAATACATATTACATGAAAAAACTGATAAAATTAGGAGGCAAACCATAGTGAGGGGGCTACCTATAAGTTATGTTGACATGAAGTTCTTTGACACACCTTAATTATTGTGTACACTCCTTTTAGCATTTCGCATCATCAAAATGAAAATGCCACAACCTCCATTGAACTCAAAAACCATGAGCTCTGCAGCGCAATGGCTCTCCAACATGAAGCAATCAACATAATGCAATGTTAAGCAATCACCGAAATTGCTTGTTATAGAAATTAGCGAGACAAGCAAAGATCACAACGAAATTCAAGAAAACATACCTAGGTCAATGAGGGACTCGTACGAGGACCAGAGAAATGGGTTGAGCTTCAGGCTTTTCCTGTTTTTAGAAAATTGATAGAAAGGCAATCAGGAATACAGCACCACAGAGGTAAGAGGCAAGCTGTCTGAGAAATAATTTTGTTAAATCCCTTACAGCTTACCAAAATAATGAAAGTATTACTACATATCTACCTAACAACATTTTTTTACTGTTGAGGTATTCTTTAAGAACAAAAAAATGCTCAGTTAATTTAATCCTGAAGCAAAGTATGGGCATTATTTCCTCAATACCATCGTCCACTGCTATAACAATAGTGAGCTTGAATTATTTCTTCAAGGTATTATAAAACATTACCCAACTCTACCTGCTTTCGTCGCTCTCAAGCAGACTCGCATTTAACTCCAACAGTTTCAAGGAGCCAAAAACAAGGATAAATGAAGATAAGATGACATTGCAGGATAAAAAAAATCAAGACCAGGTTCTGCTTAATATGAACAAAAAAATAGATTCTGCTTAACATGAACATGAGCAACTGGAGATTTAACATACAGACAGAATTTCAAAACTGCACAGAAAAAAATGTTATTTAAACGGCATAGACATGCAGCAGCCTTTGTGTAGAACTCAACATTAATCAAAACCAGCATCCTGATCTGTACACCTCTTGCTACGGAATACGGCCATGTGTCGGCTCCACACTCTATGACCTACTAGCGTCACAGCGACCACAGTACCCACACTAATGCGATACTATTCACAACAGAACAGAGCAATTACATTTTATGCCGCACACTGACATAACTTAATTGCACAGCGCCATCCCTCCCTGTGTAGCATTCAGCACGCCCGTCGGGACAAGGGAGGAGAGGAATCACTGAAAGCGTGCAACAACACCCTGGAACTCTGCTCATTCTTGATGGATCCGATTGATTTGTGAAGCAATAAGCTCTGATGCTGAAGTCAATCAAAAATTACAAGAAAAAGTGGTTGAAGACGCCTTTTAAGAGAAAGTGGGACGTCCATTATTCTTTATGTCCCCGAGCCTAATGACCTAGCATCCTGCATCAATGATCTACAGCACAGAACTTGTCAAAAACTCGATCAGATTTTTCCAGAGTGCTCACTTGTAGGCTTCTGTTGCACGGCCAACACGCTCCGTTTTTGAACACAGTTGTCCCAGGAGGCCCATGGCAAAGGAGGCAGAATCTCCAAATGCTGTTGCCATCTCATCCAGACCTCCTTTGGCTGAGCTGCGCGACGACAGGCCGACATCGCCGTAGAGCGCCGACTCGGCTTCGGCAAACTTGCGCAGGTCAATGCAACAGCGCGCCAAGAGGAAGCGACTCTGGGGCGAGCGGCACCCGCGCGAACGGAGCAGCTTGTATGCCGACACCTTGTTGCCCGCTCGGTAATGGCAAGTGGCTAGAAGATGCAGGCTTTCGTCCGTGTGAACTGAAAATATTAGCAAAATATTTGTCGATGTTTTTCGTTTCAAAACAACAATTCGATTATGAAAGATGCCACAGGGGAGGCATCTCTCATAATCATTATCATAAAAGCTGGTCATAAATTTTGACCATCTGGGGTTCTTAACGGGAAACTAAAGGCAAATAAAAATTGGTCAGAGTGAAAGCCCAATGTATGACAATCTTTAAAGCGGCAATATTATCGACATCAGCGCCCTACTTACTAATAAATTAGGCTAAATGTATCACACGACGTGTGCAATGAGTGGGACATTTTAAAAATGATCCTGATGACGTGAGAGCGTTCGACTGCAATTACCAGTAAGCAAACTAGCTGCAATAAAAAGAGAACCTTCGTGCAACAAGAGCAACAAGAGACATAACAAAATGCTGCTTGCCCATTTTTGTTGCATTTATAGAAAAATGAATCACCTGGCATTAATATGGGGAATGGCGCGAGCGGTTCTAAAGTTCAACCAAGCAAGCAGAAAATTGTTCAATGACCGTTGTTACTGCTGTAGCTCCCGCTACTTTCGCTGTGCTGTTACTAGTGACGGCAGCCCGTTGTGAAGGCGGGAAACATTAGAAACAGTGACATCAGAAAGAACGGTTTCAGGCAAGTCATTTGAAGTGCCCTAATGCGATGCAGACCACTAAAACATAATTTATTTCAAGATAAGCACTTTCATGGCACAAATGTATCTCTACGAGGTTTCTGGACCACTATTTCAACAGTCAACGTCAATTTAATATTAAATTTGAAGCATTTATTGGGGAACTACACCGACTTTGAGCGTATCTATCTATTTCGCCGCCTACGACTTTTAGTTCTCCTGGCCGTCTCGATAATGGTATCGATACCGAAATTGGTATGGCATAACATGACGGCATGACGAGCATTACTCATTAGTCATAACAAGAAATTCATGACTTGTATGTCATGATTTACATTTCATGGTCTTGCTGCTGTTGCAGTAGTTTAGTACACATCACGTCTTGCAAAACTGGTATGGTATGACATGACTGCATAGCAAACATAAGTGACAGACCCTAACGTGGAAATCGCGATGTGTATGTAATGACTTTCATGTTATAACTAGATATGACAAGCCACGCTCATGGTGCACTCGCAGCCGTTTCACTAGCTTCACACATACCGAATTCGGTATCAGGGGACGTGAATGGACAACGAAGCTGACACATCCAAACATGATAATCAAGATATGCATGTCATGTAAAACATGACTACATGCTATGTTCATAGCGTGCTTGCGGCCGTTTCACTAGCTCCACACGTAGAAAATTTGGGTATTACGTGATGTGAACAGGCGATGAAGGTAAATGACACATCCAAACATGACAATCATGACATGGAAGTCATGTACGGCATCATTTACGTCCACCTCGAAATGTTGTGCTCATTTTAAAGTGACATATTAACCTTCCTCATTCGTTCTTCGCGTATAATCGATTCCCACAGTATGTGGGATCTGCCAATTTTTTTTCGCCTTTAGTGTCCCTTTAAGCGGACCACATAAATCCCACAGACATTTAGAATTCTGTCTCCATTGAAATGCTGCCCTAGAAGCTATAATGCGATTCCTTGAGTGTATATGGAAGAAGTGTGGCAGCAATAACACTAAAAACAACTTGTTACACAAGTTCACAAGACTTCAGAGGGTGTCGCTCATTACCCTACCATGCAAGAGTTTTGAAAGCCCTGATGTATTTAAAAGTGACATTAAAGTTCTGTCACTTTCATTGCTAGTAGATGTACTATCAGAGTCAACAGTAGCAAGCATTTGCAATGGTAACAGTAGCAACGCTAACATTTAGCATTTGTTAGCATTTGCAACGCTAACAGTAGCAAGCATTTGCAATGGTATAGTATGCACAGTCCAGTCATTACTATGGACATGTGCGTGCATATACCGATAGCTGCCAAACAGGATTCAGGCGCTTTTCCACTGTGATGACTGGACAGCGTGCACTATACCGCTGTGAATTCTTGCCACTATTTGTGGTTCATTTAACACCGACAGTACACAATTGATTTCACACCTTCTGTATAAAAAGAAAGAGTGCCGCAAAAGCAAATCATTCGTAAAAAAAATGCCATTTGATTTGCAAGTCATTCTGCTACAGATTACAATCATTCGTAGGATCTCATCATAGCAGCAGTCAGCATGGCATAAGTCAAGGGTACAACAAATTGGCTCATGACCAATCGTGACATGACGTGACCACCCATGCAAGCATGAGTGGTCAGGTGTTGTCATGCCTGCATAGGTGCTGTTTCAAAGAGGTCACACTGCCAATTCTTGCCCATAAGAATCCAGCCATCGGTATAGTTCCTTTCTTCAACAAGTTTTATAATGACGAGGAATACAGCGCACTCAACCTAGTCTGACAATAACGAACCCACGACCTCTAAGTGGTCAATGAAAAATCTTTCATTGTGAACTAATGTGCCATTTTTGTGGTCACTGTAATGCACATATATTACTTAAAGAGCTCATCAAATGATAAGAATTTCTTGAATAGCAGACTCGCTGTAACACAACTTAAATTAGTGAAGCAAAAAAAATCATCTTACCTTCTGCATAAAGCCGTTCTGCAAGAAAGATGGCATCTGAGAAGGCATAATGATTGAGACAATGCCATATGGCTGCCTGCAAAACACGTAAAATATCAAAAGTAAATGTCACGAGGAATGCAGATAGAAAATCACATCGAACACCGAACAATCCCTTATGAAACATTAAATTCTTGAATTTACTATGTGCTCCACTCTGCGAAGTAGCAGCATGGTTCTAAAATATAATACCTTGGTTACAATGCACGAAATTGCCGAGTCAGAGAAGATATCGAAAGCATATATGTTTTATTTCACACTCTGAAGTTACAAAAGTTGGGTAAAAACAGGAAAAGGCCCTTTAATGGGCTTTTTCGGGTAAGTAGTCGGCACGTGCTCATCGGCCTCGAGTAGGCATGCGGGATCATTTTATTGGTGGCGAACAGAAGAAAGCGGGGAGAGCACGAAATCCAGGGACCAAACTGGGTGTCCGCCTCTGCACTGACACACTGAGATTAAAAAGTCACGGTGGCCACCATGTTGGGGTACCAGCACAGAGAACCTATTCGTGACACATCACGTGAAACCTATATATATAGTGTGCAGGTGCTGTCAACCTTTGTAAAGTTATTTGGCTCCTTTCACGGCCGACAATACTCAGTTTTATGGGGCTCTAGTCTCACAGTACCAAGATGTGAAAAACTTGTGCGTATACAAAATGTTCACAGGATGTCACAGACAGGTCCTCAGCGCTGGGTATCCAGAAACAATGATGGAAGCGACATTTCGCTTTTGTGAGCAGATTCTGGAGCAGAAAAAATGGTGCTTCGGAGCAGTCTTAAGTGTCTTCGGAATAGAAAAAAATGCTATAGCTTAGAGTTGCTGTTGGTGTTTTCGGAGTAGATGCATGTTCCTAATGACTCCCGCTGTCTAAAACATCACTTAAGCATCTAATAAATATTTATATTTACTATTAAACATGCCGTACGCTAGTATATAAACAGTATAGTTGGCGGGAAGGGGGAGGTCAAGAGAGTCCAGACTTCCCTTCTGTTCAAGTTGGGGAGGACAACCCTTGCAAGTGCCCCCCTTGAGATTTAGATTTACCACGTGATATAATTGTGTTAACAGTTCAGTATAGCACAATCAGCTGTTTAAAAGGCTTTTTATCTTTTACTGTGTACCTGTGTTAAATGCCCCTCAGCTGTGCGAACTATGGAAATCGAAAAAAGGTGAAAAAAAGAGACTGAATAGAACAATGCAATTTCTCGAGCTCGGACTCCATGCTTGTTTTTTGTTTAATTTTATTTGAAAGCATGATTTGATTCCTATAAGAATAAATATACAACCCATATTAAAAACATGAATTGGACACCATGGCCTAATATGTGTCACCCCCTTCAGGTTTTTCTAGATTTACGGCACTGAGTAGCATACTAGGATGATAGTGTATACAGCTTTCTTTTGGTTTCGCTTAGGCTAACGGTATGTTCCCATGGTTTAACTTCATTCTTGTTAGTTTGCCAACATCCTTTTGGAGCACGTTTGGGGCAGTTACTAGCAAATATTGCACTTAGAAGCAGCATGGAGCAGCATTTCTCTGTTGGAGCAGTTTGGAGCAATTGGAGCAGTACTTCCATCACTGCAGAAATGGTGGCGCATGAGCATTTTTATCTTATTAGCGAGGGCCTGTGGAGGGAAGGACACACAGTCGTTCTGCCTTCGTGTCCTTTTATGCTCCTTGGTGCTTTCTTCTGTTAGTCGGCCACACAACGAGTGAACACGAAGTAGCACAAGGGCCACTGGCACTACTCCGTAGTCACAGTTTCTCGCTTTGAACGTTCCAGTAGTAGTGCACATGGCGTCTCAACTAGCTGGTACCGAGAATACCAGCTTCGGTGGTCTAGTGGCTAAGGCACTTGGCTGCTGACCTGCAGTTCTCGGGATAGAATCCCGGCCGCGGCGGCCGCATTTTCGGTGGAAGCGAAAATGCTTGAGACCCATGTGCTCAGATTTCGGTGCACGTTAAAGAAACCCATGCAGTCGAAATTTCCTAAGCCCTCCACTACGGCATCTCTCATAATAATATGGTGGTTTTGGGACGTTAAACCCCAACAATTATTATTAGCTGGTACCTAAAGATGGTGGCCACAGTTACATTGATGCACACTATATTTAGTCAATAAATACTTTTGAAAATACTTTCGCAACGAATGAGACAAGCCAACCGAACACGAGACGACATTCCTTCTCCCATGTCAGTCAAGAAACCATGGGAAATCTCTGAATTCGACAAATGTCTTTCACACAACTACAGTTATGACAACCCCTTGATTCATTATAGGGGTTTTTGATAATATATGGCGTGAAAACAGACTTGGTTGTTTCATGTACCAGGAGAAGTGATGAATCACAACTTAGCCGGTCCCTTTTTGTGATCTCACTGATCTGCAGCTAACTAAAAATACCTACAGACGCACACAAAGAAACACTGCACGTACCAGCATCACTGCTAGTTTAAGACAATGTACACAGGGTTAACATGCTTAGTAGGCTACACGTGCTCCTGGGCACACTATCTTGAACCCAGCAAAGACTACAAAGCATCGCCAGTTCAGGTGGACGATCCAGTATTAAGCTGTATCTGGTAACATAAAATTACCAGAATTCCATTACATCGAATAATACAACAGATGGTATGTACTTCTTTCTCAAAGCGAACATGAGCTGCATGAAAAGTTTTATGTGCCTTCATAGCACAAGCTACAGTGTACAAAAACAAGCACACATTTAACTGAAAACAATATGGACACTTGCCTAGCTTTTCATGTATACAAGAACTCGACAAGCTAGGTTTTAACTGAGACACTGCACGCAATATAAAAACAGTTTAAACACTTTGCGACGAGGAGGCCTACTATGCTGAAGCATAGTTCCGCCAAAGAAGCTTGGAGTTCATTAGGCAAATTCAGCCTTTACACGGTGCTATGCTTATTTTTCAACATACACTTATGCATTATAACAGTCGTGTCGTATTGTCGGCAAGCTTCACAAGTAGTCTCTGTGCGTCAGCAGTAAACATAAAGTACACTAACTCAACAGCATGTATACTTTATCGTAAAAAAAAAACTCAGCCATTTGCATAAATCTTCAACAGATGTAGTGTTGTTACACAATACATACTTGATTTAAAAGTAAAAGGATTAGCATAAGTGCCCATGATGCCTAAACATTCACTTACAGAGAATTTTAAAAGTGAGCAATAAACTATTACAAGGTACACTAGTTAGCGGAATAGAAAGCGAGAATGCAGGAGCACTGGTTTATTTTCTGCAACTAAGTGGTTATTATTACCGATATCACGCACCACCACTACTTTGTGGGCGTGTTTACTTGTTACCGATAAACACACGAGCTCTGAGGTAGAGTTCATCGTATTATGATAACTACAAGCGATACACACGGTGCTTGTTTAGCTTCTTACCACATCATTTAAGCCTACTTCGCGTCTAAGCGGTCCAAAGCTTTGCGACTGTTCATTCATCGCATGGAGTAAAAGCAAATTTCACTAGTTCATAACTGTCGTCCCTAACGCAACTACGCCAATCACGCGCACATCCATAGCACTTGCTACGAGCATGGCATCATGATGAGGGTACGCTGGGTTAACGTCCGTGCAGAATTGTTTATCCTTCCCCGTTCTCGCGTTAGTACCTGCACATCTACGACCGCTTCAAGGTAGGATGACAGCTACACGCAAACAACAGTTACTCCTGATGCGTAGAGACGACTTCGATCAAGCACATATAGAAAAATAAAAAAAAAAACAAGACAACGCGAAGGATGCACGAGTGTTTCGAGGCTGATAGGCGAGTGCGAAGGTTTAGCATCACCTTACCTGAACCGGCTCTTGAACTATCATGGCCGCTAGTTTGTTTCACACCGCAATCCGATCCAGCCTGTCTTCTCGGGGGCGTCCGCAATCACACAGAATGAGAAGTATGCACTGGTTGAACGTGATTTTGCATGAACACGGACATCCACCACTATCCAACCGTCACAGCCATATTTCAAAACCCAACGTTGACCGACTTCTTCACGCGCACTCGGTGCAGTGGCTTGTGGCTTAGGATGGAAGTAGACGGATTGATATGGCTGTAACCTTTGAAGTATGAATGGGTGGATGGACATGACCTACTACACTCCTGACCTGCCCAGAGAGCACCTCTTCCAGCGCCCACGTTCTAGTTCATACCTTCTGCCGCTAGGGCCGTAACCTACGAGCGGCGTGGCGCTAGTCAGCACCTGCTCGCTGACGTCATCTTCACTCTTTGTGGTCAAATTTTGACCAACAAAGCACTCGTAGTGCGTATTTATGATCCAAAATTTAGAATTATTCAGAAATAATAATACTAAAAGACATTCAGAATTTTTTTGCAATAAAATGCACGCGACCACGCATAGGCTGCCCTACATCGTGTAAATCTACGGGTTCCCACGTTTGTCAACCAGTGTGCTATAAATACTCAAGCGCTCTGAACACCTTGCTTAACCAGCAATGTATGGGAAGAAATAGTCACATATATGCCGCCAGTTCACTGCAGAATGCAGGCATTCTTATACCAGCGCCTACAAAACAACCGTAAAGAAACAGACGAACAGGTTATAGGTAGCGCCACCTACGGCGAGCGATTGAACGAGAGCGGGGACACGCGCTCCCATAGGAACCCCGCTATCTGAACAGGTCAGGAGTGTAGTAGGTCATGTGGATGGATGTGGCTGTACCCTTTACCATGACAATAGTTATAGCGCGAGAACAAAACAACACAGAGACAAGAAGGACACGAAAGACACGAGCGCTCGTGTCTTTCGTATTGTCATGCCATACCAAATAGCCCAAGCTACCACACTTCTAATGTACCCTTTAGATTGGGTGGCGGTTAACGCCACTTAGCCGTAATAATTAGTGAACTAAGCAGTTTATCTTTTTTTTCCTTTAAGTAGTGAAGTTGAGGACTGGTACTTTGCAGTGAAGGGTTTAATTTTCACTCGTGGCTTGACTTTAGCCACCAATCAGATAACCTTCTTCTAGATAATTCTACCCGCTTAAAGTCTGTTTTTGCCCACCCTGACCCTAAACCCCAGTGCTTTGAAAAACTCTGCGCCATCATCCTGAACTATAAGGTGAAGCCCTTTACAGAACATTATCAAGTGTCCGGCAGTTTCCTCCTACTCTCCACATGTACTGCATACCGTGTCTACCCCTTCGTATTTGGCCCGATATGTCTTGGTTCGCAATACTCCCGTCCTGGCCTCAAACAGTAGAGAACTACCCCGAGTATTATCATAGATCCTTTCCTTGACAATTTCCTGCTTAAAAGTTCGATAAATCTCTAGTGCAGACTTCTTAATCATGCCGATTCTCCACATGTCTCCGTTTCCTTCACTTTCTTCTTAACCGATAGTTCTTGTTTTTTTGTTTTTTTTTTTTGTTTGGCCACCTGTTGTTTTCAAAGTATTTACCAGTCGATTTCCTGGTTCGCTTCCTCCATTTTGCATCAACATTCCTCATGTACAAGTATCTGAATACCTTCCTAGACCAACGCTCCTCCCCCATTTCTCTCAGTCGCTTCTCAAATTTTATCTTGCTGCTAGCTTCCTTGCCCTCAAATGATGTCCATCCCATATCACCTTGTACTCCCTGATTTGGTGTATTCCCGTGATCTCCTAAAGCAAGCCTACCTATTCCACGTTGCTTCATTTCTAATCTTGCTTGAACTTCTGATCTCATGCACAAGACCGCGTTGCCGAACGTCAGCCCAGGAACCATGACCCCTTTCCATATTCCTCTCACAACATCATACTTATTGTAATTCCGCAGTGGCCTATTTTTCATCACTGCTGCATTCCTGTTACCTTTAGTCGTCACGTATATTTCGTGTTCCCATAGGTACTCGGTCCCACTGCTTATCCATACGCCCAGATATTTGTATTTATTTGTTATCTCTAGCGTGACTTCCTGTATCCTAAGCCCACAACCTTCATTATCATTAAAAATCATGACTGCTGATTTTTCCTTACTGAATCTGAAACCTAAGCTATCTCCCTCATTACCGCAGATGTCTACCAATTTCTTCAAATCTTCCTTGTTGTCGGCCATTAGCATATATCATCTGCGTACATCAATGCTGGTTTAGTGCCTGTTCAATGAGCTTACCTTGTTTGATGAAATAGAGGTTGCAGCCAAGTACACTTTCCTGTAATTTGGCCTCTAATCCTTGTAGGTACATCATGCATAACAAGGCTTATAGAGGACACCTCTGCCTAAGCCCCTGTTTTTATCTCTGTGGGGTTGGATACCTGTTTTTCCCGTTTTATAACTACCTTGTTACTGTTATAGATATCATTTAAAAGATTAGTGACTCCACCTTTCACCCTAGTGTGTCCAGTATTCCCCACAAGTCGTCTTGAACCACGCTATCGTACGCTCCCTTGATGTCCAAAGAGGCTATAGCCACAGGGGCCTGTGTTCCTTTTCTGCTATTTCGATGCACTGCTTCAGTGAGAACCGATTGTCTTCCAACCTCCTGCGTTTACGAAACCCATTCTGGAGTTCCCAGCACCTCCTCATCCTCTATCCATGCCTGCAGTCTTTCCCTTATAATCAGCATCGCCAGCCTGTAGACCACTGATGTCACTGTTATAGGACGGTAGTTGTTTTATGTCAGCTTTGTCCCCCTTTCCTTTATAGATCATGCTCATCCTACTAAGTTTCCATCCATCGGGAACTTCTCCATCGATTATTATTTTGTTCACTGCCTCTCTCAAAGCCTGCTTAGACTTCGGACCTAATGTCTTTATCAACATAATTGGAATGCCATCTGGGCCTGTTGATGTACTACTTGGAACCCTCTTCTCAGCCCTTTCCCACTCTCGTTGTGAAATTGGAGCAATTGCGCCACTTGATCCATCCTTGTCTATTGTGATGCATAAGGCACTTCTTTGTTGAAATTTTTCTGTCAACCTAGTTCTTATATATTGCTACCTGGGTTCTTATATACTGCCACTTGAGACGGCGCTGCCGAGGATAGTTGGGGCCGTCATCCTCTCTGAGAGAAGTCCGAACTCGGGGTCCAGTCCACGGATCCTTCGGCTAGCGCAGTGAACAGGCGTAACCACCGGTATGGGGCTGGAGCTTCTTGTACTGGGAGGGGTTCTGTGCATAGGGTACCCCGCACTTCCACCAGTTGTCACGCGCTATATAGGAGCTTGAAGAATCGTACAAGGAAACGCGACTGTCAAAATCTGAGACTCAACGAAAGATGTCTCCACTGGCACGGGTTGCTCGTCTTTGTCTTCTTCGTTCACTGGCACAGAACTGGCTCACTGTTCGCTGGCACAGAACACCAGGTGACATTATGTCATCACTGATCGAGGGAAATCATTCACAGCGAAGCTCTTGGATGATATCTTCAGGTTGAGTTATACAACCCATCGAAAGACCACTGCGTATCACCCTAAAAGTCATCGTTAACAGAAATGCTAAACAAAACGCTGGCCGACATGATCTCGATGTACGTGGATGTGCAGCACAAAACGTCGGACGACATCCTGCCGTACGTAACATTTTCGTACAACACTGCAACGCAGGAAACCACAAGATGGCATTGAACGGGTAATAGCCTACGCAAGTCGCACACTGTCTCGCGCAGAATCTAACTATTCTACATCAGAGAAAGAATGTCTCGCGGTCATTTGGGCAATTACAATGTTTAGGCCATATCTCTATGCAAGACTATTTAAAGTGGTGACTGATCATCATGCTTTGTGCTGGTTGACTAATCTACGAGACCCTTCCGGACGATTAGCACGATGGAGTCTGCGCCTACAGGAATTTGATGTCACCATCGTGTACAAGTGAGGCAAAAAGCACGAAGATGCCGACACGCTATCACGAGCACCTCTTCAATCCGCAAGTACAAGCGCAGAAGAGGACGGCGCCTTCGTCGCAACTCTGAGCGGGCCGGATCTGATGTCTCATCAACAAAATGACGCCGATCTAAGAATGATTATAGATCACTTAGAAGATGGCACCGCGCCTATTCCTCGTCCGATGTCACGAACGTTGCCATCATTTTGCCTACGAAATGGCGTCTTATACAAAAAGAACACCGGTGCTGGTGACAGATCTCATCTTCTCGTCGTGCCTGAAGCCCTTCGCGATGACGTCTTATTAGCTTGCCATGACGAGCCCACATCCAGCCATCTGGGCTACTCGAGAACTATAAATCGGGTGCGACAAAACTGCTGTGCCCACTTTTCTTGAGCATCAAGTCGATGCTCTCTTGGGAGGAGTAATGCCACCTGGTGTTCTGTGCCATCGAACAGTGAGCAAGTTCTGTGCCAGTGAACGAAGAACACAAAGACGAGCGACCCGTGCCAGTGGAGACGTCCTTCGTTGTGTCTCAGATTTCGACAGTCACGTCTCCTTGTTCGTTTCTTCAAGCTCCTAGCGCGTGACAATATTCAATAGCTTCGTTCCCTTCTAGCCCAGCACCTTGAGCTGCAGCTATAAACCTCTGCTCTAGGCTTGTTTCATTTCTTAGGAAGTTTAGATGGTTCCAAAATTTCGCAGCTGCCTTTCTGTTCCTTTTATGTACTTCTGCCAGCCACTGAGCACCCTTTCTTTTGATCTTTTCATTGATTAGGAGGGATGCTTCCCGTCTAGAGCTTAGAAAGATGTCCCATTTTCTTTCAACATCATCTGTCAATTCACCCCGCTGCTTAGCGTGTCTGTGTTCCCTAGAGGCTTCCTGACGTTTTGCTATGGCTTTCTTAACTTCCTCATCCCACCAACTCTTGGGCTTGTGTCTTCTTTTCCGGGGTGACTTGTCACGTGCCTTAGCAAGCTCTTGCCCAAACAGTCGAATTAGATTTGTGTATGTCCACACTGTTTTATTATCCTCAGTGATTATTTTCTCAATTTGTTTAGTAGCAATTTCTATTTGCCCTTCTGAATGAAACTTTTCCTGTAGTTGCTCATCTTATCTCCTTCCCACTTTCGCTGCTCTTCCAAAACTTAGCTTGATACTTTTGTGACCACTACCCAGACTTCTGGAGTCACCTTCATCTATGTGCATTCCCCTGAGCTTGACATCCTATGTGACATCAGTGCGTAATCTATCGTTGACTGCATCCTTCCCACCTCCCATGTTATTTGCCCTTCACACTTCTCAGTACTGTTGAAAATTATGAAATCATGCCTTTCACACATATCCATGATCATTAGAATGGGCGGCAGTTACCACCACCCACAGCCGTATTACTTAGTGAACCAACAACTGGATTTATTTTTTTTCCCTTTAAATAGTGAAGTTGAGTTCTGGTACTTTGCAGTTTAGAGTTTCATACACTAATGAAAATATATGTTTGTAGTGAAGCAAATAGTGTAGCGCTTTCGCAGTGAGCTGACGCTAAAAGGGCTGCTGTACTATTACAATTAGGGTTCCTCGATGCGCCCGTCCCCTAAGGTGGAGGCGCAGGGGCGCGCTTCGAGGAACCCTAATTACCATCAGAGTGTTTTGATAACCTCGATGCTCGCACCCCGTACTGCCCTCCCTCTTCTAGTTAGCCTTGGAAAGATCACGTCGCAGGTTAGAGAACACCTATACCACTAATATCGGTGCACTCCACAGTTCCAGAAGATGCGATGAAAACAGCACGCTTAATTTCTGTCGCACGGTCCCTTTAATAAGAAACATATTCGACCTCAAGCCACCTTTCGAACTATGCATGTGAACTTCCATAAAACTGGCTAAGCATCGGGGGTAATAAAATTCTGTTTAACACGAAAGTTCCCCTTCTCCCTACTCTGGAGGAACTCACTTGTGGGGGACGGTCGGATAAAAATCTTAGTGTGGCTTCTGGTCGTTTGCCTTTTCGTATCGTCATCGCATTAATTACCAGCTATTAAATTATCAAAGGAAACGTATGCCGTCGAATATAGATTATACTGGTGCACTGTAGCCACGGTCTTACCGAAACACTGCTTAAGCGCAGTGCTTCCATCCCTGTAAGCCTTGTGCGTCCAGGAGGGGTGGGAGGGAGCTCCACTTTGATGGCCTTTAAAATAGCCATTTTTCGCTCTCTATGCCAAGGCGAAAAAAAATTCGGGGAGGTAGGGGGGGGGGGGCACGTGCCCAATGTGCCATCCCCTGGCTACGCCCCTGGTGCGCGCGCCTGCGTGTGTGTATGTCGAGATCTGTGTGTGTTTGCGCTTGACAAGAGATAAACTTTCGACTTAAAAGCGTGGCAGTTTGGGATAGTTGGTATGACAATCATGGCGATAGTTATAGTGCGACAACAGAACGACGACAAAGAGACAAGAAGGAGACGAGCACTCGTCTCCTTCTTGTCCCTTTGTCGTCGTTCTGTTACTTTCGACGCTGTATGTTTAATGCAACCGATCATATACGATGCATATGCCTTCATATGTGTTCCAGGCGAGCTCGTTCGCAGCATTGATATATATATATATATATATATATATATATATCAATATATATATATATATATATCAATGATATATATAGATATTGATAGGAGCATGCATGTACCTGGTTAACTTCCCTGCCTTCCCTCTTGCCGATCTTTCCTTATAGCAGCACTTAAACAAAGTCTCGAAGGCGAGATATTGAGCGAAATACATTTACGTGGAGACATACACAACATTTTTCGGGATATCAATGGCAGTAGAGCATAGAAAATATTTAAGATCAATTTTAAAGCGCACGCCGCTCGACAGCATCAGCTAGATGAGAAGCGCCTCGCGGCGTCGACATTGTAGTGGCCAGAAAGAAACCTTTCTAGCCACTATACTGATATCTACGCAGAGGCAATGTAAACAAATCTACGTCACAAGTTTGTGTTGGCTGATTGCTGGCACGCCCTTTAATTGCGTTTGCAGTACCTCGGATCTCCTCCTCCGTGCCGGCGACTTCGCGTGTGCTAACTCTGCTACATAGATTTAACAGTCTGGTATATTAACTCCATGCAAGAGTCTTCTGGCTGTCACTGCAGCGCACGCTGTTGCGCGCGGCGCCCACGTTACAGTTTTGCGTGGTCACGTTGCCAGATGTGTTTACCTTACCCCCGGAACTTTTTCTGACTGGTGGTCCTTAAAACCGGAACTGAGACAGCGTGTTCTAAAAAAACGTCTCTACATAATATAACCGTCGCCACGCAACAAGGTTTCCAACCGTGATAAGTGGGTCATAAGCTACCCATTGCAACAACAACAATTACAAAGCAAATGCTTTGTGTGTGTCAGTTATGGCAGTGTTTTCATCAAGTGGCCGTGTTTATATGGCCTCCAAGACCATTGCGCACAAGCCACACAAGTTCGTGTGCTTCGATGGATAGGCGCCTGACATGAAAGAAAAATGATTGCATATGCATATATATATATATATATTATATATATTATATATATATATATATATATATATATATATATATATATATATATATATATAATATATATATATATATATATATATATAGTGGGAGTAATAATTCAATGGGCCAGTTAGTCTTCGTGAAGGTATGGGATATGGCACAACGGGAGCGTTGTCAACAAGGATAAATATATTTATTTCCCAACAGTTTCGGGAGGGGACCTCCCTTCATCAGGGGACTCATCCCCTGATGAAGGGAGGTCCCCTCCCGAAACTGTTGGGAAATAAATATATTTATCCTTGTTGACAACGCTCCCGTTGTGCCATATCCCATATATATATATATATATATATATAGTCTTTATAAGCATATTTTACAATTCTTCAGCAAGACATGACATGTCTTTCCCTATTCGGTGATTTGAAGATGATTTGAAGATGATAGACAGGTGACGTGCGTGAGATTTGGTGGACGGCCCTACCGTCGTGGTAAACTCCAAGTTTCTATTATGAAGATAACTAAGACTGCTCGCCTCTGTACCGTAGCCTTTTTGCCTCCCACTGGGTCCATTGCATATGTGCGCCCTTGCATCTCTGGCATCTCTACTCTACAATACGCGGTGGTAGTACCATAGAGTTATTATACAGTCGTTTTATTAACTCTATGGGTAGTACGGTCGAGATAAAACATAGTGGAGTGAGAACGTAGTGAGTGTGCCAACCGTAGGTGGTGCTAAGGTGTTCGAGGTTCCTGTTGTGAGCGGCCGTGTCGCGGCGCTCTTGCGTTATTCACGATGTGTGCGAGTTTCAAATCACGTCGCCAGGTTCTGCTTATTGCGGAGCGATTTGTAAACGCGCTTGCTACGACCCATCCTCTGGCCCATCTTTGCAGGGACAGCAAGAAATAAGGCATGACACAAGCGCTTAACTTCAACTAAGCCTTTATTTGGAAAAGCGAACACATATATTGATGAACAAAGGTGAGTTGGGTGAAACGTCCGTCTGTCTGTTTGTCCGTCCGTCCACTCCTATCACACTAGAGTACGCATCGGACGGACGCTTCGTCCCTCTCATTATCATTCACGCCGTGAACATGCTGTGAATTTCTTATTATAATAGCGCCATCTATCCTTTTTATTCGTCAACTATACAAAAGCCACCATGGCCTTCGAGATGGCGGGCGCGCGGTGACCAAAGAGGTTTAAATAAATCTTTAACCTCCTTGTCGATGACACGCCACGCGCCCGCTATCTCGGAGGCCATAAAACCACTAATGCTATCTTCTATTTCCAATGGCGTATACACACATCGCCATCTAGTGCGCAATTCTTAAATCTAACTAGAAGTGGCCCCAAATGGTAGTATATAGGTGTTCTGTGGTGGCACGGCCGATCTAGTCCTCTAGTCCGGCCCCATGGAAGTGGCTATACTACAATATACCACGAGGGTACGAGCCACACCCTAATGAACTTCGCCCCTAAAAGCTCACGTGTCACTCCAGCCATTACTCGTCTATTGCTTCCTAACGCACCAATGAAAAAGCGAATTATTTACGTGTAAGCGAGACAGACGGTGCACTGGCACAAACAATATTACCACGTCGCAGCTATGAATATGTTGCGGCTGCGCATACATTGGCCAAACACAAAGATGTATCAATGAACGCGTAAATGAACGGGCAAGGTGGGGGAATTCGCGGATGGTCACCTGCGGTTGGGGTCACACAAACACCACGAAAACTATAGGCGGAACTGCAGTACGTCTAAAGTATAGATGAGTTACATGAGTACAGGTTACAGAACCTCCCCCCCCCCCCTCCCCATTCACCTCTTCCTTGGGGACACAGTAGAATGACGCTTTTAGGCTGAAGTGTAGTCGCTGTTTGATTCCTGAAAGAAAAACTGGGATGGGGTGGAGTGGTTTGTACCACCATGTGCGCGCGCGTACGTGTGTACAGTGGGCAAAACAATGAGTGAAATGTGGGTGGTCCTCCAGACCTTAAGCAAGCCGCGGCGTAGCCTAGGGAGTTGGAGGGTGGGGCGTTTGACCCCCCTCCCCCCTCAGCCCGCTATGTTTTAAACTTAGCATTGTAGTACATTTGCGTGCGCAAGGTTCCTTTTCAGGGGGGAGGCGAAGTCTCGACGCAGAAAACCGCCTCCCCGCATTATGTAAACGTACGGTGCTGACTTTGCACTCCCCCCCCCCCCTCTTAGGTGATTAAGGGGAGAAGCCGCCCCTCACACCCCCTTCCCATGCGCACTCCTGTGGCGTGCATATACATACACACATGCGCACAAACGCGCGCACTAACATACATAAAGTTTAGATGAACCACCCCTGTAAACATTTCTGTCTACGCCACTGCCTTCAAGTGAATAGACTACGACCTCCCACATCTCCGGCTACGTCGATACCCTGAAGTGATAATGGCGCCGATTCGAAAGCGAGACGGGCAGCATGTTTAAATTTTCTTTAAACTGTTATCTCCATGGAAAAAAAAATATACTGGAAAGATTACCGCTTTCGCTCACTTTAGCCTTGTGTCTTTAGACGACTGCGCGGGGTGCCACGGCCAAATCTTTCAGAGGTCGCCAGCCCGGGCATAAATTCCTCGCCGCTATAAAACTTGCTTATCGGAAGCGGCATGAGCTCAGTCGCTGCTGGAACGGACAAAGCGATGGCTGACAAGTACCGGCTGCTGCTCAAAAACGCTCGGCAAGTTGTCCAAGTCGTCGACAATGGACAAAAAAATCGTGAAAGGAGATGCCATGAGGCGACTGGCGGTCCTGCAAGAGGACGGAGTTACATTCAGCGTTGTGGTGAATCAGTAAGTAAAACTCAAAAGCTGATTTATTTCCCCCCTTCCTGTACGATCGCTGTATCTTGTAAGCGCAGGTTTACAACGCATTAGTCATTTTTTCTTACGATCTCTTATTTTTTTTACTGAACATCGCCACACACGCAAAAAAAAAAAGACATTTTGGCGCTTATTCCTGAACTCATCAACAGTCTGTCCTGCAAATTAATTACCGCTAAGGATTGTTCCGCATATGTGTGATATATAACAAAAAATTGCTTTAGCTTTCAATGTGTTAACGTTCATTGAAAACTTGTATTTAAGCCCATACTGATGCATCTACTACAGTTTGCATTCCGTATGCACTACAGTCTGCAGTCCGTATGCACTGTAGCTACACCTAACCCTCCCGGTCATTTCTTCAGCGTGTCATCCCATATAATTCTGTCTATGCAAGGGGTTTTCATGCCACGGTGTTTCCATAGTGCGTCCTTGTGTGTTGTTTGTACGTCCTTGTGACTGCAGGAATGTCATTCTGCGTGGTTTCCCTTGTAACCGAAGGTACGTTTTCGCTTCTAATGTAAATGCTATAATAATAATAATAATAATAATAATAATAATAATAATAATAATAATAATAATAATAATAATAATAATAATAATAATAATAATAATAATAATAATAATAATAATAATAATAATAATAATAATAATAATAATAATAATAATAATAATTAAACGTTCGTCGACATTACCTTAGTTGCATAACATATTAAGTTTCCCTGCGAGTGATGTTGGAATATTTAATGACATTTTCCTATAGGATGATCTCAAGCTCACGAGCTCAGGAACACTGTATCAGGAAAATTAAACGTTCGTTTCATGAAGTAAATTTAAGATTTTAGTCTGAAATCTTGCGACGCGAACGCGAGTCCGCATGGGAAAACACCACGTATCCTATAGACGCACATGTCGATCCATACTCCATCTTGTAGCGTTTCATATACTTGTTAAGCGTTTCCCTAGTTATTGGAATGCGCGCCTCCTCCTCGCAGCTCAGCTCATGCTCACGTTGACATAAACAAAGGGGGCCACACCAAGCCCCACACCGCCTTCGTAATTAATTTATCCCATAAGATACAAAACACAAAATGACACTCGACCACACATACCTGCCAGGATCACATGTCAAATCAAGAGAGTGCCCCCCCCCCCCCTGTTGACCGAAACAAATTTCTGCCAACGCCACTGCCTCCTCAAGTTTTTTTTTTCACCAAAAAGTCGCCGAAGATCGTTGTCTGTAACTGCAGCTATACCACTAATAAGTATAAGCAAGCTTGTAGCTATAGCTACCCATAGTTAGTATACCACGTATACGCTGTAACTGCCTCTTTATCCGAGTCCCCTTATTAATGACAAGTGTAGCCAAAATACCTTATAGTACTCATTATCAGTGTATGGTGAGAAGTTTAGGAGCAATATCGGTGACCGGCGAAAAAATCCGTATACATATCTATACAGAAAAAGTAGTGAAGTTACCTCCACTGTGTCTATAGAATAAGTAAAGCGCTGGCAACTTCCTTCGCAGCTGTGAGCGAAAAACTGCTCACGCGGTGTTTCAAACGATTTCGCTTGGCCCTTAAGGTGACAACCTTAGCGCAAACCATAAGGAACCACATAAAAGAAAAAAAAAGGAGAGACGAGAACCGGCGCCTTGTGGTCAATCATGGTTTACGCTGAAGCTTTCACCTTAAATGCCATGTATCAACTAGGTCGAACAGAAGTTTAATTTATTAAAGTTCCTTAACCTGCTTGAAGCATGTTACAAGTACGTACGGGGAGGGGTCTCTGGTCAGAAGAGGGAAGAATTAAGAGAGTTTCAGTATAGCCCTATTCGGCACAAGTATAGAGTCACCCGACCGGAAGAGTTAAGGAAGGGAGCGCTGTGGCATATTGTTGAAAAAAGGCTGACCTTTCCTACCTTTCAGTTACGATAATAAGAGAGCGCTCATAAATAAGGTTTAGTATATATATATATATATATATATATATATATATATATATATATATATATATCACACCCTAACTTTGAGGAGAAAAATGGGAACTCAGAACCACAGTGCAATCCTAATCAAAACATCCTTACTCTCAAATATGACGCTGACACTCCCGTGCCACGTGATAGCCAAGAGCAGCCGAAAACTTATGAGGAAAATGTCCTCAATCTGTCAAACACAACACTCACACCCGCTCAGCTTCACCTTTTGTCGAGAGGCTTGACCTTTTGTCCATCATCCGGTAGATTCAATGAATTTGAACTGTACCAAGACCTCAATAACTTTGTGCGTAATCTCCGCCTCCGTGAATACTTTCATGATCGCAAGGACTGTACGAACGAGAATAGAGTGATTGGTGGTGACGGATCATGGTGTCCGGGTGAGCAGAGGGACAAACACCTCAATATGTATATATCAGCAGTTCAAAAAGATATCATCAGAGCGTATGGAAAAAATCGGCCATTTCGAAACAACATATCAAAGTCAGAACGAAGGGCACTCGATGAACTACGAAAAAACACTGGAATTACTATCAAACCGGCTGATAAAGGAGGCTGCATAGTAATTCTAAATACGTCGGACTACTTAAAGGAAGGGGAACGACAGCTATCAGACACAAAATTCTACAAAGAACTTCCAACGAACCCGACTCCCGAATTTGAAAGGGAGATAAAAGTAACCCTAAACAATCTCCGCCGGGACGAGAAAATTACCGGCAAAATGTTAAAAGCAATGTTACCGGCCCACTCTGTTCCCGGTCGATTCTATTTGCTCCCCAAAATACACAAGGCAGGTAATCCGGGACGTCCGATAGTATCCAGTAACAGCACATCAACAGAAAATATATCAGAATTCATCAATTCCTTAATAAAAAACATCCCCCCAAATTTTTCCTATTACCTAAAGGACACAAACCACTTCATCTGCGAAACTTCAAGTCTCGACATCCCAGGCGGCAGTTTTCTGGTGACCATGGACGTCTGCTCACTGTACACCAACATACCCCACCATGACGGAATAGCGGCTATGGTTTCTGAATATGTAAAATCTGACTCATCAACTAGTGTAAGTGGCGAGGTACTGTTTACACTTCTTGAACTTGTACTAAATTATAACCATTTTGAGTTCAACGGCAAGCATTTCCTTCAGGTCAGTGGCACTGCAATGGGCACGAAAATGGCCCCAAACTTCGCGAGCACCTTTATGGCTTCACTTGAAATCCCATTCATTGAGGGACGCTCCTTGAAACCTTTCTACTACAGAAGATACTTAGACGATATTTTTATGATATGGAACCATGATGAGGGAAGTCTTTTCCGCTTCATAGAGGATTTTAACAAATGCCACCCTTCAATAAAATTCACGCACAAATTTCCAAAACTAGCATTAACTTTTTGGACGTTACTGTCACGGTCGAAAATAACCGCTTGTCAACAAACCTTTACAAAAAGCCTACAGACCGTCAAATGTACCTACATTTCAACAGCAGTCACCCAAAGCATTGCAAAACGGGTATTCCATATTCTCAGGCCTACCGGTACCGAAGAATATGCACCGATATGCGGGAATTTGACAGACACGCGGAACACCTAAAGCATTCCTTATTGAAACAAAATTATCCGGAAGACATTATTGACGATGCCATACTACGTGCTCGCAACGTGAACAGGAATGATATAATTAAGGGACCAAACAGAGTACCTAAAACGACTTCCCAAACGAACCTTGTACTAACTTACTCCTCATCAGCGCCACGAATCAACAACATACTTTCCCGCCATTTCAACATAATCAGGCAAAGCAAACGACTAACTTCTATTTTCGCGAAGCCACATCACGTGGTGTACCGCCGGGATAAAAATCTGAAGGACATTCTTGTCAGAGCAAAGACAAACACCCCCAAAATTCAATCAGGGTGCCATCCCTGCGGAAAATCTCGATGCAAGGTATGCCCACAGATGCTCACAACACGTGAATCCAAAGCGACCTTCTCGGATTTCAAATTCTGTATAACTGAAAGCCTTAATTGTGACTCCAGTAACGTAATATACATGCTACATTGCAACATCTGCGGACAAGAATATATCGGCCAAACAGACACGCCATTTCGGCTGCGGTTCAATAATCACCGGTACCACGCCACTTCACTGCCGAAGCTACCTTTATCTAGACATCTGCGCCTGCCAAACCACAGTTTTGAAAATAATAGCGTAACTCTTTTGCAGTCCGGTTTTTCAAACAGACGCGAGCGCGAACAGCGTGAGGCATATTTTATTTTCAAATTTCGTACATTAGCAGCCGGTATCAACGAGGACCCCGGAAAACTCAGCTGCCTCCGAGAAGTAAGCCAGGAGAAAATTGGTGACAAAGATTGATAGCTGGAGACCATGCTTTTTTCTCACTGACTCGTACGTGTACACTGTCCTTTCTTCTTCTTCTTTTTTTTTCCACATGCACATACAAAGTGTTTACGTTCGCCTACCACTTCATGACCGTTGAAGGGAAACGGACGAAGATTAAAGGTAAATAGCCGACCGACCCATTAACGAGAAACCTTTCCTTTACACACACCGCCCGCCGCCCGCCGAACGACCAATTACGGGGAAACCCCTTTCTTTAGGCACGCCGTCCCGGACCCTCCCGGCACCGCGGCGGACAATCTTGGGTGGCCCGACACATGCCAAGAACTGAACAGCACGTGATATGAACCGTAGGTGGATGTAGACGGACAGTTGGCTTCGTTCTCAGTGCTGACAGTGGTTCTTCCTCTTTTTTACTTTCTTTCTTTTCTTTCTTTTTTCGTCTTTTTTCTCCCCTTTTTTGTTTTTTTTCCCTTTTTCCAGTTCCCTCTCACTCTCGCAAACGTCTTTCAAGGCGAGAGGGACGCGGCAGCAAGGAAGCTTGGAAACTCATGTCAGTATAACTCATCCCCTGATGAAGGGAGGTCCTCTCCCGAAACTGTTGGGAAATAAATATATTTATCCTTGTTGACAACGCTCCCGTTGTGCCATATCCCATATATATATATATATATAATATATATATATATATATATATATATATATATATATATATATATATATATATATATATATATATATCTATATATATATATATATATATGAAACACGTGTTTTCGAAAAATAATCGAACTGCAAGCGCATAGCGAGAATCATAATAATCTAAGAAGTGATTATGATGATGGCGATAATTTAAGAAACATTTAACACGCCAATTTGCAAACCCCCCTTTTCCGCATTTCATCTGTTACAGACATACTGTTTAACCTTTCCTAAATTATTTCATTTTAATTGTTTGCATAAACCCACCTTCTCACTGTTATTGGAGTTCATTTTTTGAGTATGCCTCCTCATGAAATGTGGTACGGGCGCTTCATTATTGTATTTTGCCCCTCCTACAACAAAATTATTTCAATCAATCACTCCTTCAAGTAGAGCAGTTTTATACCTCCAGTCCGCCGTTCTTGCTTGTTCACTTCGTTTGTGTTTAGACCACTTTGTTTGTGTTTTGTGTTCACTTCGTTTGTGTTTATTGCAGGTTCGGAAGGATAGTTGCGATAGACGAAAGCAGCGTTATCGCCGACAACTACGAACTAAGTCAGTTTGAAGAAGTAATCGACGCCACTGGTTGCTGCGTTTCTCCCTGGTGAGTTTGAATCGCGTGTATTCAAAACATTCCGGAAGATCTTGTTCTTACGGCGATGCTTTGAGCCGCAACAAAAAGCCGGCCTGGAAAATGCCATAGTGTTGAACTTTTCACGTGTGTTCCACAGGACTCGTCGACTCCCACACACATCCAGTGTGGGCAGGGGGACCGTGTGCATGAATTCGCCATGAAGGTGAGTGTCACGGTTATACTTTCGGATCGTTAAAATGTACACATTCAAGAACATTTAAAAAAAGCGAAATTTGACTTGCTTATCTCGCCGAGGTTTGATGTGTGTCTCGCATGCACTGCAAATTGAAGTGAGTCCCCAAACAATGCAACATTAACGCGATGGGACGATCGCGTAGGGAACGTGGTGTCATGGTGGGCAGATCCTAAAATCAGTGCAAGATATGCGTGCACGTGACGGTTTTATACTCAGGCGTGCGCAGGCCTGAGTATAAATGAGGCAGTCACTGTTATAGGGAGGGAGGGTCGTCGCACCCCATCCCCACATCCTGATGGTCGAGCCCAAAACACATGTTCCACAAAGGATGAAATCAGGAAAATGAAGCGATAATTAGACATGAGGGGGCCTTCGGCCAACATTATCAAAAAAAAAAATCTGTGTCACCTTAGCTTTGCTCTTTAAATAATGACGGGACAGAAGTAAGGACCAACTTTGGCCGGGCCCTTAAGTTATTAACGCCTCCCTTCGTATGCACGTGTACGGTTTCAAGTGATAAAGCGAAAGCCTGTCTCATCGAACGTAACATTCGACCGTCGTCGTCAACGAAAGCGTTGTAAAAAAAATCGACACGTGTTAACGTCACAATATGACGTCATCACGACATCAGAGATCACCACATTTGTGTCATAATTATTACGTCACTATGACATCAACAGGTGGCGTCATCGTGTGACGTCAATTAGTCAAAGGTGGGCCCACCAATGGAGCCAATGAAAAACCACATTAAATACACGAGGGGGAGATGGAGCGGACATGGCACAAGGATGCACAGATAAAAAGAAAAAGAAGCTGGCCTTTTTTTTCGTTTGCTTGGTGGTGCACGTGATGGTGTGTTCTACTTTATCGCTCACTACAACCTTAACACCTTCCCCCAAAAAAATGTACCAATCATTTTCGCAGTTTTCAGGCAGGATTTCAGTATTTGTGCCAATATAAAGAACTATACTGTGTGATTGCATGTGCTACCGCAGTTAGCCGGTGCGACGTACTTGGAAATCCACGAGAAGGGCGGCGGAATCCACTTCACAGTGGAGCACACGCGGAACGCCAG
Source organism: Rhipicephalus annulatus (assembly GCA_013436015.1). Taxonomy (NCBI): domain Eukaryota; kingdom Metazoa; phylum Arthropoda; class Arachnida; order Ixodida; family Ixodidae; genus Rhipicephalus; species Rhipicephalus annulatus. The sequence continues at coordinate 231,537 of WOVY01005530.1, forward strand.
CGAGGAGTGTCTGCTGGAGAGTCTGGTGAAGCGGCTGGACGCCATGCTGGCAGCTGGCACCACACTGGTCGAGGCCAAGTCCGGCTACGGACTGGACCTACAGACTGAACTCAAGATGCTGCACACCATCGAGAAGGCTCGCCTGAAGACGCCAATAGAGATATCCAGCACTTTCTGCGGAGCACACGCTTGTCCCCAAGTGAGACCCTTCCGTGAATGTGCATGTCTTTTTTTTTCTTTTTCAACGCGCTCACACGACTCTTTATGTATATTCGGGCAAGTGAGAGCAGATTGATAAGGTCAGATAAAAGTATGCTGCCGTCGTCGCTTCGCGTAACTTCATCTTCATTAACGTTAAAAGATGGGCAAGTTGGTGATAGTTCTGTTTACTTGAGACGCAGCGCACGGTGACAAGGCGCTGTTTCACAAGTAAACATGAACCATCTCCTCTCCATGTGTAGCGTATTGAGCGCGCTCTCTTGCCAAGCGGTCTTTTTCACGCACCTTCGCTGCCTCTCACGCCAAGGAAGTTGTCTTCCTCTTTTAAAGACGATAGTCTTTCTTGGGGACCTCTGACAGAAAAATTTTGGTCTGTCTGACTGTCTATTTGTCTGTTTGTCAGCCCTTAACGATACCTCTAGGGCACCGAACGATACCCCAAATGACGGACCCCATCAGCAGCGACCACCGATATTGCTCAAGCTTCAGCGTTCATACTTGCGCGATTGTCAATTAAAAAAACGACTATTGCGCACATATGAGGCACTCTAACAACACGTCAATATTTTGTATGTGTGTCTTTATACTAGAAAAGGCATACATAAGTAATTCTAAGCACCGTAGCGTTTATCACGTTGCGCGGGACAATGCAACGCTTGCGCGAAAAGGCAAGTGTTTCCAACGCTTTGCTAAGACGACAAGGTGTTGGCACCTACCCGTCGCCTTGCGTTCTACACCTTATCGCCCCCGAGACGGGCACGCATGCCGCGCACTTCGTTTTCAAGATAACGGCCAGATAGCACTCTTGTCTCACATGTGGCGTGACTTGATGCACTCGTTCGCCTCTGCTGCATGCTCGAGGCACTCTAACGCAGCGCCTTCAGAATACCATTATCCGATTTTCTTGCGCAGAACATCAAATAAGCGTTTTGTCCACTCTTTCCATACGCAAGACTGTCGTCTTTCTACGACATTTGCAGTGTAACATGTAGATACGGGGCCAATTTTTTCAAGCGCCCTCATAATGATAACTCATCATCGTCAGCCAAAACTGTGCATTCGACGTAACGCAGGAGAAGATACCACGTAATAAAGTAGAAAAAAAGAATCAAGCGCCAAATAAAAAGAGAAAAAGGGAGAGAGAACAAGAAAGGCAAACAGATCAAGGAATAGAAAAAGAAATATAAATAAACAGACAAAATATAGAAATGAAAAGAGAAAGAAGAGAGGGAGAACAAACAAGGAAAATCGAAAGAAACAAAGAAGGCTGCCCAGCTCCGCACTGCTTTTCAACATTACGAGGTTGATGACAAAAACAGCATCATCTCCGTGTGCAGTAATGTCTAGTTAACATGGCCGAATACGCATACTCCAAACGTGTCCGGGCAAGGTCTCTCATGCACAGTGCATCTACAGCGCATTGGCTTGTTACATATTGAAACAGTAGTTAGGCGGAGGCATCGAACACTTGCCACCGGAACCAGTGGGGTCAAAGGTCTTCAGATAGGTTTTAAACAAATTGCAAACGTAGGCAGAGGGTGAAGCTGTTCCCCCTATGTCTGCGTTTTTCGCGCAGTTTTCCTCGTAACGAATGACCAGCAGGATTGCTCTGATTACAACGAATCTAAGCATCGTTCATGTTCGTCTGATTTTGAATAGTTCTAATCACGCATTCATGCTAAGTCAGGTTTTAGTCAGGATTCTGATGCAATTGAATCGTGAAATAACGCCATGTTGCCGTTTTCGGGTAGAGATAATCAAAGATGGCGGACTTTCTCTGACAGTCCGTAACTGACAAGGTACAGCGGATAGCAACAGTGCCAGCCCTCGGACCTGTCACAGGATCGTTCATTCTGCCCACAATGCCCCTTGCTGTATACTGTGCACCGTTTCGCTAAAAAAGAAAAAAAAGAGGTCACCATGCCAGATGCGCTTATTACAGCAATATTTCATCGCAGGGGAAAGAACGCTCAAGAAGCCACAGAGGACATTGTGACGAGGCAGCTGCCGGAGATAAAGAGGCGCGTTTCGGAAGGCACGTTGACCGTCGAGAACATCGATGTGTTCTGCGAAAAGGGTGTGTTCGACGTCGAGAGCTCGCGCAAGATCCTACAGGCCGGTCGCGAAGCGGGCCTCAGGCTCAACTTCCATGCCGAGGAGCTGAACTGGATCGGCGGAGTTGAGGTGTGAATATATGCACACGTCCCTATTTGATTTTGTAGGGTTTAACAACCCAAACCACCATATGATTATGAGAGACGCCGTAGTGGAGGGCTCCGGAAATTTGGACCACCTGTGGTTCTTTAACGTGCACCCAAATCTGAGTACACGGGCCTACAACATTTCTGCCTCCATCGGAAATGCAGCCGCCACAGCCGGGATTTGATCCCGAGACCTGCGGGTCAGCAGCCGAGTACCTTAGCCACTAGAACACCGTGGCGGGGCGCACACGTCCGTCTTTGTAATACACGGAAGGTGCAGTACGTTATATAGGTGCGTGCATGGTGGGACGAATTTTGGAATACTGAAACAAGTTGTGGGTCAAAACATGATATCTATCAAAACCTATAAGTTTGAATGGGCAAAGATAACGATAATTATTCAGCTTATGTTCCCTACAAACAGGTTTAAAGATATCGTTTTATTGGATAAGGTAGAAGAAGGAGCATAACAACATGCAGACTGTTTGCAGTATACCGCCGGATCACAAGTAGTTAAAATTTCACTCTTTTTGATAACGGCACTAGGGATGTAAGGGGTATCTTAGCCCTTGACCTAACCAAAGCTTTTGACACCATATCTCATCGCTTTCTCCTGCAGGCCACAGCCAACCTACATCTGGGAGCAAAGTTCAGGCCTTCGTAAGATCATTCCTGATGAATAGAACGGCTACTATCACGATCGGTCAACATAAATCAGATAAATTCACCCTTGGGGCCAGAGGCACCCCGCAAGGAGCAGTCATATCTCCCTTGTTATTTAACATAGTTATGAAAGGCTTATCGGAAAGGCTCAGCTCCCTGCCCAATGTAGGTCACTCGCTTTACGCGGACGATATTACGATTTGGTGCCCGGGAGGATCACTCGCAGAAGTAGAAAACGCGCTGCAATCAGCCCTAGACGAAAACGGAGTCTTACCTAGAAGGCACAGGCCTCCAATTGTCCCCAACCAAATCGGAACTATTGCTGTACAGGCCGGCCAGGCAAGGCGTTAGAAGAGTTCCCACATTTGGACCAAATTCCCATTCGCCCTTTTTGCAAAAATGGACAGCGCATACCACGAGTCGATTCAATTAGAATTCTGGGACTACTTATCGACGCGAGGGGATGTAACACCAAAACTATCATGCACATCACGGCCAAAACTGAAAACATGCTGAGACTCGTCGCCAGAGTATCAGGCCGCAGGAAAGGACTATGTGAAGACAACCTACTCCGGATTCATCACGCCTTCCTAATGAGCCATATTAACTATGTAGCTTCGGCCCTTAATTGGACCAAAACGGAAAAAAATAAGCTAAATACACTCATGCGAAAGAGCATCAAAAAAGTACTGGGATTGCCGGTAACCACTTGCTCTGAGAGATTAAGCGAACTCGGTATGCACAACGACATTGATGAAGTGATCGAAGCGCAGGTCACTGCCCAGGTGGTCAGGCTCTCGTCAACTAGGGCTGGGAAACGCATTCTAGACTCGGCTGGCATGGCCCCCAACAATGGTTAATGAACGCAAAATCGCCTTACCCAGGGAGGTTCGGGAGACCTTCGCGGTCAGCCCATTCCCTCGCAACATGCACCCACAATACAATGTAGGGAGGCGAAAAGCCCGTGCACGAGCAATATTACAAAAGGTCGGCGAGAATCGTGAATCGACTGTCTTTGTCGACGCCGCTCAGTATGGCCAGTCTTGCACATTCGCGCTGGCAGTCATTGACGGCAACGGAGAATTACGCTCCTCAGCCTCGGCTAGGTTAGCTACTAGTGCTATCGCGGAGCAGGTCGCCATAGCCCTCGCTATGACCGACCCCTCGCACACCAACATTTTTACAGACTCACGAGCGGCCATCAAAGCTTTTGAATCGGGTAACCTAGCGCGAGAGGCTGCCTCCATTTTGGAAAAAAGAACAAACCCTGGCACTCACTTGATCTCTTGGTTTCCCGCCCATATGGGTGCAGACGTTCATCGGACCATACCTAACCTCAACGAGCTTGCCCATGACCGTGCGCGAGATCTCACGCGCCGCGGCGGCATGGAGGCCTTATGGGGACAGGATGAAATCCAGTTTAACGATCCGCTTCTTACTTTTAACGAAATCACATCTCACTATCGGCTTAGTAGAAGGACCTATCCTCTTCCTCATCCGAAGTTAGATAGGCATCAGTCAGTCACACTTAGAATGCTCCAGACAGGCTCATTCCCCTCGCGGGGATTCCTGAGTCGTATCTCAACAGAAATTGATTCAAGTTGTCCGGACTGCAACGAAACTTACTGTTCTTTAGCGCACATGCTTTGGCAATGCCCCGCGTTACCTACTGGCCCTCTATCCAGTGAAGCCGACTGGGAAGAAGCCCTGCGGAGCTCATCGCTCCATACACAACTTCAGGCTATCCAGAGGGCCCAAGAAAGGGCGGAACATCATGGTGTCCCAGCCCCGACTTGGACGCGGCCAGCGGTTTCCGCGGGTCCCCGATAAGGGTTCACGCGAAAGCTCCTCAGGATCTAATAAAGTTCTTTGTCTGTCTGTCTGTCTGTCTAAAATTACTCTCGATAACAATGTGCTTATAGGGTAAAACCTTTACCCATCAGTACGCACGCTGTTGGCGGGCCAATTTCTACGCTGCGCATATGCTGATGCATTTGCCCTCCTGTCTGTGGACACTTCGCGTCTGGACACTTCCACAGCATAGGGCAGACAGATGCGAGAGCGAGTCACTCTGGTCACTTCAATGCACTGCATGCGGGAAGTGTTACATTCGGCTCCTGTTAAATTTTCACTCAGGAAATCTTGTATACATAAACATTCGGCAGATCCCACGTACCTTGGGAATCGATGTTATGCGAAGAATGCGGATGGAAGGTGACTGTATTGCGATATTTTACTGAGTGATACCTTACGAATTGGCGCCAAAGATATGTACAAACGAACGCACATACACACGTTACACAACCTCATATGTTTTGTAAAACTAGTTGTTAACAGTTGCGGTAACGATGCCAACTGCAACATGTATTAGCAACACTGCAGAAACGGTAAGTGGATATGAAGCGTTGGTGCTCCCAAAAATGGTATCCCTAGACACTACATTAGTCAACTTCATCGGTTGGCGCTTAAGTACAATTGACGTTAACCCGACGTGACGACGGTATGATAGGACTACAAATGTTCTCTTTATAAAATGGGATGACCAGCACTGCAACCGCAATTGACATTTTGCGAACATTATAGACCATTGAAAAGTAGTTCCGACAATTGCAGGGCATGCATGGCTCTGTTTTTCCCTAAGACGCGTATGCAAGACCGAAACGCAGGAATAATCACCTCTTCACGCACGCATTTCACCCGAATGGCTGTTCCCTTAACTTAAAGAATGTTTATGACGGACTTGAGTTTCGGTGGGAATGGTGACCCATCGTGACATGGTGCTTAGTCTCACCACTTTTCTCGGGCAGCACATGAACCCTCCCTAGTCTATAGGACTTTAGCCTTCGAGTTTCTCTTTAAGCAGTGCGTCTACGCTTACTGTCGATATAGAACTGCAGCAGTGTAACTCTGTGCGATACTGTGTAAAATTATAATGCGCATTCTGTTGAACGCCATATTTAAAAAAAATCTGGCATGGCTCTGTGGTAGAATACCTGACTGCCACGCAGAATGCTGGTGTTCGACTCCTACTGTGACCACAATATTTGTTGTTTGCATTTGTGGGGTCAATTGTTTCGGTGTCAAATTTTCTTTAAGGAGCTCGTATGCCTTAAAATTACTCATGTCTGTTCCCGCCGTTCCTGTGCCACAGGTCTGGCGGAAAGGATTTGACGACATACTCGACCCATTTTACCCTACCATACCATTTTTGAATTGCCCAAAGTTTAAGGGGTGATCACGAAAGCACCCAGACGTAGATAGATAGATAGATAGATAGATAGATAGATAGATAGATAGATAGATAGATAGATAGATGCTCAAAGTGCCTGCGCTGCACAAAAATGCTTCGTACTTAGTGCATGCGTTCTCTCGCTATGTTTGAGGAAGTCCATCTGGAGACTTTGGGCAGGCACGACTCTTCACGACTTCCGTATATCCTGAGCATGCGTGCAAAGGACTTCAGCTATTCACCCATGGATGCTAACGGAGTACCGCGTCACTTCTTGCAGATGGGGGCATCGTTGCGTGCCGAGGCAATGTCCCACTTGGAATGCGTGTCTAGTGCCGGCATCGAGGCCATGGCCAAGGCGGGCAGCGTGGCAGTGGTGCTGCCCACCACGGCGTTCCTGCTGCGGCTTGAGCCTCCACCCGTGCGACGTCTGATAGAGGCAGGCGTGGCTGTTTCCCTGGGTTCAGACTTTAACCCGAACGCCTACTGTCTAGCCATGGTGAGCGTTTGCGAAATAGGCGTCACGGCCGCGCGTACGAGCGAGTGGGTGCTGATGAAGCAGCTGCCTCCCCCCTCCAATCACCTAATGACGGTATAAGGCTCCTAATGTTACATTCTAAGAGTACTAGCTGTGATAGACCTCTGACACCCCCCCCCCCTTCTCCCTCTTCAATACATACCGGGCTTAGCGGGATACCGGACGTACTGTGATAGCGGGATCGAAGTACGCGTGCGCAGATACGTACGTTACCCGTATCGCTTACCGTACGCACGGTATTTTCAGGTTTGACGTTACCGACGTAGTGTAGGTGTACATAGTGTACGTAAAACATGGCGGCGCTCTCGGACGCCCTCTTATAATTGATTTTGGCGTAGTCGTTGAAAGATTCACTTTGTTCGCAGCAAATGACTATTTGAAGAGGCTTCGCTTGCCTTCAGTTAGCTTCGATGACTGAGTATTAAGTTGGCGTAGTTTTTGAGATAGCGTCCCATTTTGAACGCATCTAGGCCTAACTACAAGATCGATGTAAACAAATCGGCAACATAATTTTTTTCGCGTTTGGTGCGTGGTTCATAATTATTTGCTTTTATTATTAGTAAAATAAACTTGTAAAAATCTTCATGCAGTGGCATAAGCAAACAGTCTCGTTTTCTTTTTTTTTCACTGTCTTTAACTTATTAACCGTCTGATAGGTAGCGCCACCATCCCTGCTGGAGCACGTAAGCGTTATTCCGCTAAACCACAGAACCCATACAAGTAGCTAAACTATACGACGCTGTCCACAACGAACGTATGCTGCACGGTAACCCCATTCCATTAGCCTGCGCTATCACGTTAACCATAAACTATAACTGTCTATAGTGTCGTGCGAGCTCGCTCAATGACCCAAAAGGCCTGTCAAAATGTGGGCCTCTTGCACCATGCACAGTATGGTTAAACCAGCCCTGTAGCAAAAAAAATTATTTTTGAAAGAAATATACTTTCTTAGTACGCAGGGAACGTGTCAGATAAAAGACAGATAGTCCTGTCTTCTTGTTCACTTCGTCTGTGTTCAGACCAAGACGTTAAACTTGTATCACAGGTTTGGAAGGATAGCTGCGACGTCGGTTCGTAGTTCTCGACGATAAGTCGGCGCTTGTGTTTCATCGCTTCTTGTTTTAGTGTCTTATCACTTCCTTCGCACTGAGTGAATACACCATTTTCTAGGCGCGCTCAAGCACCACCATCTTGGACTGATAACGTTGCAGTTCTGTATCATTATCAAATAACCAAACAGTGCTTGGTGATCTCGCACGCGCGAAAACGATCGCGCCGGCACATCTAACCCTTCATGACCGCGATCGTTTCATATTACAACGAAGAAAGCCTGCAAAACAATCGCTTATCAGTCCAAGATGGCGGCGATCATACGAAGTTGTACCGACTGGCTCAACCAGCTTAGGAGCAGATCCACTCACTCATTTTAAGGAGGGGGGGGGGGTTCCCCTGAAGTAACTGAAGTTGGAGAGGGGGGCGTGGTCATGACTTCTTGTTTTTATTAGAAGAAAAACACCTTCATAGCATTATTCTGTTAATATGCCCTTCCAGTGGTTTCACTCATTTGTCCTAATTGGTCATAGGAGGTAGACTGCAAGCACTGAGGCGAAGGGTGAGGGTGCTGACACATACTCTAGGGGGAGGGGGGAGAATGCGGTCGCTCCTACCACCCCTCTCTACATCCGCCACTGCATTAGCTTCGTTTAAGAACAACACGCTACGGTTGGTAGATACGACAGGGAAAGCCTGCACTTTCGCGCCTCTGCACTGCACCTGACGTTCTCGACTCGCGGCGCAGCCCATGGTGATGTACCTGGCATGCGTGGTGTGCGGCATGAGCCTCGAAGAGTCCCTGGTGGCGGCCACCATCAACGGCGCCGCTTCGCTGGGCCGCTCCTCGACGCACGGCTCGCTCGAGGTGGGCAAGTGCGCCGACATGCTGGTGCTGGAGGCGCCATCTTGGGAGCACTTGGTGTACCGCTTCGGCTGCCACCACAGCCTCATCAAATGGGTCGTCAAGGCTGGGAAGGTCGTCCACCAGAGAGCCGATTGCTAGAGCGCCGTCTGCTGGTGACGGAAGGCCCTCCACTATAGAATTCGCGAAGTTTCGTCTTCAGATCTCGCCGTGGCTGGAGTGAATCGGTGTGCCGTTTTATTTATTTTTTTTTGTCCCCGCGGTTTCTCACGCAGCTACGCTGATAAAACCGCCATGGCCTTATCTTAATCTTAGCTGGCTTAAATAAATACTGAAATCAGTTCGATCTGTCAATGTGTGAGTATGTGTTTTGGGAAGCTATATTTCGTTATATTTGCCGCAAAATGACTGTGAAGCGGAAGGAAAAAAACAACCTAACAGGCCCATTTGTTGTGCTTTGCACCGGAAGACCAATGCCTGCACGTCGTGACGTCACAGATTTTTTAGAGTCCTTGTTTCATTCATGTCGTTGTGGCTCCGTAACCATCTTTAAGAGATGAATTGTTGAGTCTACGGCTGTTTCGGAGTACGACGCAGTTCATCTTCCCCAATAAAAGCTAGCCGAGTCAAGGAAGGAGACATATCCATGATGTCAAGCTCTGCTGTTGTAGGAACTTCAACGTGACGCCATCTCTTTCTTCTTTGCTTCTGTTCTAGATTACCGAACTTTTTTTTAATTGTACCAGCGTCTTATACGGCGTTTATGAAAACACTTTCTTTTTTTTCAGATACAGCTGAATTATCTCAGTGCATAGCAGCATATTTTTTTCTGCGTTGATGTCACCTTGTACATCTAATAAGAAATAAACTAAAAATAATTCATACTTTACGCATTGCTGCATTAGGACACTGCAGGATGTCCTTTGTGAAACTATTGAGCACGTCATGCTGAGCCACTGAAAACGAAAAGTGGCATATCACTTTCCTGTGAATATCCGTCGTGATAGTAATATGCACAAGGACGATGGGCAGGATATGTTTGCCTCAAACTATCACACACTCGGGCCTGTCCAGTCATGGCGTAAATAGGTTTATTATGACTAGGCAAGGGTCTCGACGATAATTGCAACCGATGACCCTTGATGTTCCACTGCAAGAACCATATATAGGCGTTGTTATGCCTGCGAGTCCACACCGAACGTCCATGCCTTTGAAAAAGGCAATCTGTGTCAAGGCCAGCACGCGAGCCCGCCTGACGCGAACAACTCAACGGCGTCATCACGCGGCGGCGCCTGTCTGTCGCGCAACGCACAGCGATCCCGTCGAAGCAATCGGCGCCTTCCTGTCTGGCGAGTCTTACGCAATGCGTGGTGGCGACTCGTCCTTGGGTGAAGCTACGTGCAGCGGCCCCGTATTTGATGAGAATGACGCGGCCCAGCGGCGACCCCATTGGAGGATTCTGACCTCACGGCCAGCGGCGCTTCTGGTTGGACATTTGGTTACTCAAAGAATCCACTCGGTGCATATAAAAAAAAAAAAGCCCTGCGGCGCGTCGCGAGCAGTAGACATAAGTGTCAGTGAATAGAGCTAGGCTCTTCGAGTCTCTAAGCTGTCGGTCCCAGTGCCGAATTTGTAACGCCTCTATTCCTATGCTTTACATAAACCTTGCTTTAACTCACCGTCGTCTCGTCCGCTCGTCTATCAGCTCTGCGCAGAAACAGTCGCGAGCTGAGAAACCTACGCTACCAAACGGCTGGTAACCGTGTCGGCGGAGATGGGAGCAGTGGCGCCTTCGGGACCGTGTTGGCGTCGCCGTCTTTCGTAACAGCGTGCGCATGGGAGGGCTTCTTTCCTAAGAGGGCGTGGGGCGCGATACTTTCACTTAATAGTGAGCGAGGGGCGCTGCGAAAAACTTTCACCCTCCAACCTGAAATATCCGGTCGCACGCCCCCGCCAAAAGCTGTCTTACTGAATTTACCCTCGCATAAAGCATCTGCATCCATTGGAAAGCCTTTCTTTTGAGTTCGGCCAAAATGCGCGTGCGTTAAAGGAGGGGGGAGGAGGAATACGTGGTGTCATGACTCAGAATCGGACAGCATCAAGGCAATGGCTCAAATTCGTGATATGGTAAGATATGTAATACTCAGCATAGTGGAGTGTGCACATGGGCCACACAGTCTCTTTTTTTTAGTTTGTGCATTTTACCCCGCGTAGCAGTGCTGTTGTGTTTTTCTTCATTTAAGTGACCTATATGGCGATCTGCGTTCTCCACTTAGTATTTAGTAAGTACATAAAGGAGTACTGACACATGTCGGGGCGAAGATAGCCTGCGGGATCAAATCCCGGGAAGATTCGTCTATCATCTGCAAAATATCAACAGCGGATATAGCTTGGGAGGTATTTAAAATTAATTTTGATGTTTGCGTAAGCCCTCCACACGATCGTGCCATTGACACCCTCGAAGGGGGCCCTTTGGCGACCCCAACTTGCCCGTCACCACGCTGCCGCCAATAGAACAAGTTATAATGACGTCATAGCCGCCATTTTTTTCTTTACCACGTTTGTTCCCGCAGTCTGTACTTCTCGGTGGCTAGTTGCGTGTGAGTGGCCGTGGCGCACGCTTTAGAGGTTTTGTGTTTGGCGACGCTCCCGTTTCCTATTCGAAAGTAATTCTTGATGCAAAGCGTGCGGAAGTGTGTCACAGTTCTGTGTGCTGACGTGGTCAAGAACTGCACGCTAGGTGGCGATATCGTTGCACACGGCGGCTTATCGTTTTCAGAGCTCTTTCAAACCAAAACTGGTCGATCATGAGGGGCCTGTAATTAACTATAGGTCTCGGGCTGCAGCAAACTACGCATCGTGTCGTGACTAACAGGCCCCCAGAAACACATTGCAGTAGAAAAAAGTGAGGCCAAAGTTTTTGTGTCAGTACCGCTATAAGTTTGTGGAATGGCGACATTACAGTTGTCTGCAATAAGCTGGCGCTCTATTAATACCTGTTCACAGTGTAATCTGAGCCCACCATTCAAGGCCTTTGTGAGTAAACCAACTAAGACTTCCCAGCTTTCCTTGTTGTGTGCTGTAATGCCTCCGTGGTGAATGAACTCAAGAATATTTTTTTTCTCTATAGTAATCTCATGGGTTCGTGGCACCGATGCCAAGTACAACTTGCTGGAGATGGGAATGTTCTACCCGCAAGCCTGAACAAGTCTATATTGCACGGTAGACATTAGTTTCAATATTTACAAACAACTTAGACATGTTAGGAACGTATTTCAACTCTTTTAATGAAGACATCCCAAGTAAAAAAAAAATCGGGTCGTAGCCATACCTCAGCTCCCCATGTTCCCAGTAAACTATACTTCTCTGCTTGTTGCTGCCAGTTTTCTGAAAAATATTGCTGAAAGTTTTGATTGAACATGTAATATGAGGTTTAATTTTGACCAACTACAACTGCACAAACATGTTTGAAGCTACCTAGGCAAGCCTATGGCAGTACATCTAACTGTTCTAAATGCGTGATGTCTGGGATAAAATAAAATGCTGCAGCATTTCTTGGGTTTTCGTTTTAACTCATATTTTACTCTAATCTTTATGCAGAACAGACATGCACGGACACACATACATAGATTCCCTTGAAGTACCCTGCGCAACAAAAGCAATCTGCCATCAATTCTAAGCGAGATTAAATGAAAGGAAAATATCACAGGTGTGCAACATTTTTTTACCTTCATTAAGCCTTTGCACGTTTTTTTGTGAATAAGTGGTTTTATTCAGGTACTTTCATTGAGAAATATCTTTGTACAGTACCAGTATTGCAGAAGGTGCATGTGCGCGCTTTTGTACGACGCTCGTCTGCACATTTATCAGCAAACAAACGCACAATCAGGAACTATTAATATGTGATCTTGTACTATCGTTCCGACATATCACAAATGTTTTCATACAATATGATAGTTATGTTTCAGGAGTGTTATCCATATCGTTGGCCGTGATGCACAAGCTTGGCCGAGGGTCATTGCAAACAAGACATTTCATGCTCACTAGGAAGCCACTTGTAAATTCACTCATAAGGACTCAAGAGAATGACGGTGGCCAAAATGTTTTCAAAAGACATTATGAGTACATTCAGAAATTCTGAGGGAATACATAGAGAATCAAATGACTAGTGTTGATGTTAGAGGTCATACAATCACTTGTGAATGAGCATTAGAATGACAGTGGCCAATATGTTTTTCAATGAAATCATGAGTACATTAAAAAATTCTGAAGGAATACATAGAGAATCAAATTACTAGTGTTGATGTCAGAGGTCATACAATCACTTGTGAGTGAGCATTATAGTGACGGTGGCCAATGTGCTTTTGAAGGACATTATGAGTACGTTAAAAAATTCTGAAGGAACATGTTAGAGAATCAAATGACTAGCGTTGATGTCAGAGGTCATACAATCACTGGTGAGTGAGCATTAGAATGACGGTGGCCAATATACTTTTGAATGACATTACGAGTACATTAAAAATTCGGAAGGAATAGATTAGAGAATAAAATGACTAGTGTTGATGTTAGAGGTCATACAATCACTTGTGAGTGAGCATTAGAATGACGGTGGCCAATATACTTTTGAATGACATTACGAGTACATTAAAAATTCTGAAGGAATAGATTAGAGAATAAAATGACTAGTGTTGATGTCAGAGGTCATACAATCACTTGTGAGTGAGCATTAGAATGACAGTGGCCAATATGTTTTTGAATAACATTATGAGTACATTCAAAATTCTGAAGGAATACATTAGAGAATCAAATGACTAACGTTGATGTCAGAGGTCATATAATCACTTGTGAGTGAGTATTAGAATGACAGTGGCCATATGTTTTTGATTGACAGTATGAGTACATTAAAAATTCTGAAGGAACACATTAGAGAATCAAATGACTAGTGTTGATGTCAGAGGTCATACAATCACTTGTGAGTGAGCATTAGAATGACAGTGGCCAATATGTTTTTGAATGACATTATGAGTACATTAAAAATTCTGAAGGAACACATTAGAGAATCAAATGACTAGTGTTGATGTTAGAGGTCATAAAATCACTTGTGAGTGAGCATTAGGATGATGGTCGCCATAATGGTGTTGAATGACATAAGTACAGTACACAATGCTAAAGGCACATATCAGATGGTCAATTCGCTGGTATCGCAGCAGTCATTAAACTTCCAGATTGAACTCGTCTCCCATTTTCATAAGGGTGGTCGCTACTGCTTGCTCGGTGTCTGGTCGGCGGACCCTGTTTCGCGTGGCGGCGAGTCTCGAGGGTGATTTTCGCTCATGTATCGCTCCAGTAGTCGCGTCTTGAACTTCTTGAAGGCCGGCGACATTTTCTCCGGGCTCTCTTCCGAATCAAACAGTTTGCGCTTCACGCCAGACAGTGGCGCTGGCAAAGGGCATGCTTGAGGCGAGCCGACGAGCTCACCTAATCGCGGAAAAGAAAGATAGGGACAAAAACATGTAATGAGGAGAACTTGTCTGCAGATGAGGAACAACAAGTTCTCTAACCCATCACTGCATTACCTACCCCGTAGAGGATTGCATGCATTTTTATTTGGCGTCTCTTGCCCGTTCCAAATGTATAGAACAGCCATCCGGATTATCGCCCTGCTGAGCGTCTGTCTTTTATTTCTTGTTATCTGCCCGCACTCTTCTTGATGGCCCACTACGGTTATTTTTATATCGCATATGCAGTGCGCTAATTTTCTCCTCTGCCCCTCACCCCAAGAGAGAAACTAAGGATAATATTACATGCTTGCCACACCAATACCAATTATATAATATACATATGCTACACCTTCACCACAAGAGTGCAGAAGTGTAATGCGAGAAAGAAATAAGAGAAGAAAGAAAGAAATATAGAGAGGCACACATACCACGTTCAGTGGCGGGAGGAGACGTGGCTAGTCGTGATGTCTCGACTTCATCTCCGAAGGCGGTGGATTCGTCGTCCGAGTCATCTCTGAAGGCGGTAGATTCGCCGTCCGAGTCATCTCCGAAGGTGGCAGATCCGTCGTCCGAGTCATCTCCGAAGGTGGCTGATCCGTCGTCCGAGTCATCTCCGAAGGTGGTCGATCCGTCGTCCGAGTCATCTCCGAAGGTGGTCGATCGGTCGTCCGAGTCTGACGGGCGGTCCGAGTCGTACGAGGGCCGCGGTCGCTCACCGTCGAGACCTCGATCACCGTCAATGCAGCGCAGGGACTTCACTTGTCGTCTTTCCATTGCGTTGTTGTACACGTTCCTCTGAAACAGTAACGAAGGCTCGTTCTTCGTTGCTCCCCAATTCTGAAACAAGTTCCCGTTACAAGTTCCTCAGGTGCGAAAGGAACTCATTACTGTTACATTTAAAAAATTGGAACGTGGCGTTACAAGAACCTTACATTTGACTTTTTAATAAACATGTATACTGTCGGATAATTCTTTTGCGGAATAAAGTGAGAAATTTAAAGCTCACACTGAGCTACGTATAGTACACGACCGAATTTAACATCACTCACGGCACTCACGGGATGTTATACGAAACATCAAGCAACACTCCTGGACGAATTCTCTAGAGAACACCGGCTTTACTGCAGACATGTCTAACTGAAACTTTCGTGCTCGGCAATTTCAAGTTCCACACATGTCGGACTTTCGTCCTTTTCACACCTGCTTTCAAAAACGCAATCGGGCAACCGTGCTTCAGATATTCAAATATAAATCTCCACCTGTGCACTAATATAATTAAATTTCCAGCACTGAAAATCGCATCGAAAGGCACAATACTTAGGCCGTTTAATGAGTGCTGATTCAATATTTCAGTGAAAGCAGAAAGTAATGCCCATGGAAGATACCCGTTTGCAACTGAAGTGAAGTATACACAGTTCGCAGCCAGCGAACATGTTTCGGTATATTTCTTTCTCTGTTTTTCTATCTTGTTTCTCTTCCCTCCCTCTCCTTCTCTCTATTTTTCATCTTTCTGTTTCTTTAGATATGTTTATTTCATATCGCTCTCTATCCCCTAGAAGTTGCTCTCTCGCCTTCTATAATTTCTTCCCCTTCTTTTAATTTCTCTCTTTCTCTATTCTCGTTCTCCTCCCTCCTTTCCGTACTCCTCACCCTTGATACCTTTAACCCCTTGACATACTGCACCATATAATTAAGGCTATGCTATGTTATGCTATAGAGTGCGGGCATGTCGCAGAAAAAAGCTAGTCAATAATTCCCCGGACATCCCATTTCATTATAGATGGTCACTAAGCTACGACATACACACGGGCAAATGGAAAGTCAGTCAGAATGGTACCTGCATTGCTGAGGTACCTGTCCTTGCCGACATATGAGTGTACAAGTGGAAAATGCCGTTGCAAGGCACTTTAACTGTAACGTGAATTATTCTGTGCTTTGTGCTTGTTAATCGTCGGGTAGCGGTGAAACGAACATATTATTATCGGTATGTATTTGCTTTAAGGTTTTATGGTCATTTGAAGAAATAGCGTGAAAGAAAAAAAAATACAGGATTGCTACGGCGCTCCCTTCTCATCGTGTTTGTAGGCGCTTTCGAATCTCGCCTCGACGAAAATTTTGTTTTCGTCAAGAATATCTATACCTTTTTATTTCGCTCGTTGTGCTATTTCCCTCACCCATCAGAGTCATTGCTTAGCGCGCTAGACTAATCGGCGCACGTGTTTTGAGAGCGATACAGAGGATGACCAAGAATTCCTAATCGAATCAAGGCGGTTTTGATTGCAAATCTCTCTACCAGTAAAATTTGATTTCTTCTAAGTATTTTATAATTCATTGGATTGAAATGTTGTATGTGATCCCTTCTATCTCGTTACTCGTTTCTTGGCCAATCTACCAGCGTGGGAGTGAGCCATGCTTTTAGGTGATCATCATCAAGCGTTCATGGTGATGAGAGGGTCATCATCATCATCATCACTTTACGACAGACGGCAAACCTCGAGCATAAGAGCATTGTTGTTAAATATCGGCTGTTCCTCAGAAACATGATCAGTCTCGGCGTCTTTCGCTCCCTGGCACCTTAAGTGGGTGCCTTGAAGTAAAAACCGGGATCAATGACACATGACAACCGCGCGCGGCCACCCGTCCACCCTATTCTGCATGATGTGCTGCGCAACGTTTCTAGAACAGTTTCTATAGTTGGTGCTGCGTGCGTATAGGGCATTTGAATGCTGAGGAACGTTTACGTAAAAGTGCCGTTCCCTCTGCCGTTCGCACGATTCCCCCCGACCCTGATTGGAACGGTAGCGTTCCCGCGTTCCTCCTAAAAGGAACTAGTTTCTGGAACATCGTTCCTTGGAACACCGTTCCACACAACACTGGTTCATTGCCGCAGCAGCAGCGCGGCCTCTTCTTCATCCCGGCACTCGGTGCTTTTGCCCCAAAGAAGTGTCCACCAACCGTGCTCGCCCCGCCACGGTGGTCTAGTGGCTAAGGTACTCGGCTGCTGACCCCGCAGGTCGCGGGATCAAATCCCGGCTGTGGCGGCTGCATTTCCGATGGAGGTGGAAATGCGGTAGGCTCGTGTTCTCAGATTTGGGTGCACGTTAAAGAACCCCAGGTGGTCGAAATTTCCGGAGCCCTCCACTACGGCGTCTCTCATAATCATATGCTGGTTTTGGGACGTTAAACCCGACATATCAATCAATCAAATCAATGAGAAACTGTGTTCGACGGGGCGGAAGGAAAGGATTACGATAAGCAGATGGGTATACAAGCACAGACCGTCAACTGAACAGGGAGTGACGGGAACATAAGTTGGCGGTTAAAGTAAACTAAAACTTGGCCACTGCGGTAATCTTATTTACGGCCAGTGCTCGCAAAAAAGTTGGCCCCGGCGTGTTGGGCGCCAGTGTGGTAATCTCACTAGCCACCATAGACGAGATAACCAGGGGTTGAGGCTTAGCGAGCCACAGGGCCGCGTCTAAATGACTTACACTGACGTCACTGTGGTCGTTATCTTCAGCTACTGGCAGATTAAAGGGGAATTTCAATGATTTTTTCGATATTCGCCGATTTCAATAAAACTGAACATGTGTTCTCGTCGGTACCATGGTGACAGTTGCGAAATTATATAACCATAAGCCATCTGGTTTTACTCGGCTAAGAAAGCTCGTCGAATACCCATTAGACAGTAGGGCGTTTTAGAATAGCGTATCGCGAGCCCTTGCGTAGCGGTCGCTGCCCCTGCGCATGCGTCGTAGCGCGAGTCGTCGTTCGCGTTCGTGGCCCGCACGCAGAAAATACTATATTGATTTGTGGGGTTTAACGTCCCAAAACCACCATTTGATGAGAGATGCCGTAGTGGAGGGCTCCGGAAATTTTGACCACCTGGGGTTCTTTAACGTGCACCCAAATCTGAGTACACGGGCCTACAACATTTCCGCCTCCATCGGAAATGCAGCCGCCGCAGCCGGGAATCGAACCCGCGACCTGCGGGTCAGCAGCCGAGTACCTTAGCCACTAGACCACCGCGGCGGGGCCAGAAAATACTATATAGCGGGTGGCGTGTGCAGCCCGCAAACGCGGGTTTCGAGGCTATACGGTGTCGCTGCGATTGTGCGTTGCGGCTTGCAGGAGGGCAAACGCTATTCTAAAACTCATATGGCACCCGCTACGCCGGCAACGTCCGCAGCGCCTGCAAACGTTATTCTAAATACTCCCTAGTTATAGTGTATCGGGCTTACCGGGATAACGCGTGATAGCGGGATCGAAGTGCGCATGCGTAGATACGTACCTTTTCCGTACCGCTTACCTTATGCGCGGTATTTTTCAGATTTAACGTTACCGGGGTAGCGTAGGTGTACGTAAAACATGGCGGCGCTCTCGGACGTCCGCTCCGAAGTGATTTTGGCGTAGTTGTTGAAAGATTCACCTTGTTCGCAGCAAACGACTGTTTAACGTGGCATCGCTTGGCTTCAGTTAGCTTCGATGACCGAGTAAGTTGGCGTAATTTTTTAGTTAGCTTCCCATTTCGAACGCGCTTAGGCCTAACCACAATGTCGATGTAAACAAATCGGCAACATAATTTCTTCCTCGTTTGGTGCGTGGTTCATATTTATTCGCTTTGATTAGTAGTAAAATAAACTCGTAACAATGCGTCGCGCGGTGGCACAGGCAAACATTCCCGTTTTTTTCTTTTTCTGTCTTTAGGTTATTACCCATTCGATAGCTGGCGCCACCGTCCGAGGTGGGGCACGTAAACCACGTAAACGCTATCCTGCTAAACTATAAGACGCTGTCTACAACGAACGTTTGCTGCTCGGTAACGTCATTCCCTTAACCTCCGCTATCACGTTAACCCTAAACTATAACTTTCTTATATAACTCTCTACTATATGTCCACAACAAACGTTTGCTGCACGGCAACGCCATTCCCTTAACATCCACTATCAAGTTAACCTTAAACTATAATAATATTGGTTCACCTTTACGGGCAATGAAACTGGGAATAGAGACTTTTAGCAAACTACGGAAACAGGTTACGGAATGACGGCAACACGGAACCGGCTGACGAGTGCGCATGCACGAACATTGTACGCGCATACGGAAAGAAACCATGTCGTATTTCCGTAACGTGTTTCCGTATAGCTTGCTAGAACTCTCAACTAGTGTACGCGGTGTGTGCAGTGTGAAAAAAGCGATGCGTCCTGTTTGCGAAAACACTATAGTATTCGTTGTGGGCCGGTTGCAGTAACCGGTTGTCGATGGAACTTTACGATCTGACATTTTAGTCAAAGCGAAAAGGCATTTCACGCAATTATCTGTGAGTGGGTACATCTCAACATATGCGCGGCGTGCAGAGAAATAAATGTGCATGATCTCAGGGTGACTATATGACTATATACGCTTGAGCTACAAGCATGTTGTAGCGTTGCCGAATCTGCATATACGCTTGACCACGGCTATAACTCGTAATATCGGATACCTTATACGTGTTAATGGAAACAGTTGAGATTTTCGTTTCTTATCTACTTTGTACTTTTACGGCTCGATCCTTACGAAGTGACTATGCGTGTCAGAAGTTTGTGTATCAGGCCTAACGGAGCAATATTATCGCAGCAAGGTAACTGTGCCAGGTTATATTATATATTATTAAGTTGGTTGTACATCACATGAACTTTCACTGGGTTATTGAGAAACGCCGCGGCAGAATTTCATTTTCAAGAGGGTATGTTAACCTAAGCCTAACGCACGGCAAGAAGTGTTTTTTTTTTTTCATTCATCTCCGATCAGACTTTTGTGCAATGAGTGAGAATATTATTCATGACGTCGTGCTCAGCGTCCCAAAACCACGCTACCGCCTATGCTGTACCTCGTTTAAAACTGCATTGCACATGCCACGGTGGAAATCGAATAAGTTTACATCCATGTCATGCAAATATTTCTGAAAGTGCCAGTCAACGTGTAAATTCAAAACGTTCAGTTTCGAAAAAGATCGGACTTTTTTATGGCTGCCATCTACGTGGGTGAAGCCCACTGCGTGCTAGTATTCTAAATAAAGTTTCGCCATCCATCCATCCATCTACGACGACTATATATGAGCAGTGACCCTTCGGCGACCCCGTTCTTTCAAAAGCTGTGGCTTTTTCTGCCGAAGGAATGCAGGCACGCAGCTCTAATATGCAGAAAGATGCCACCAGTGGAACTTTCTTGCCAACCAGCACCTGCTCCGAGAAAGGGTACGGGGGCGGGGTGCCCGCAGTGACGTCACACTGTTTACAAACAGGGCAAGGTCTATTCCACAGTGCCCCATTTTTCATCACCGCTGCATTCCTGTTACCTTTAGTCGTCGCGTATATTTCGCGTTCCCTTAGGTATTCGGTCCCATTACTTATCCATACACCCATATAGTTGTATTTGTCTGTTATCTCTAGCGTGACCTCCTGTATCCTAAGCTCACTACCTTCATTATCATTAAAAATCATGACTTCTGATTTTTTCTTACTGAATCTGAAACCTAACCTATCTCCCTCATTACCACAGATGTTCATCAATCTCTGCAAATTTTCTTTGTTTTTGACCATTAGAACTACATCACCTGCGTACATTAATGCTGGTAGTGCCTGTTCAATGAGCTTTCCTTGTTTGATGAAATAGACGTCGGAGCCAAGTCCACTCACCTCTAATTTTGCTTCTAATTTTTGTAGGTACATCATGCATAACAAGTTTGATAGAGAACACCCCTGCCTAAGCCCCCGTTTTATCTCTGTGTGGTTGGATACCTGTTTTTTTTTCATTTTATAACTACCTTGTTACTTTTATAGATATCCTTTAAAAGATTAGTGACGCCATCTTCCACACCTAGTGTGTCCAGTATTCCCTCAAGTCGTCTTGAACCACGATATCGTACGCTCCATTATTGTTAAAAATGCTAGCCACAGGGGCCTGTGTTCCTTTTCTGCTATTTCGATGCACTGCTTCAGTGAGAACAGATTGTCTTCCAACCTCCCGCGTTTCCGAAAACCCATTCTGGAGTTCCCAGCACCCCCTCATCCTCTATCTGCGCCTGCAGTCTTTCCTCTACAATCTGCATCGCCAGCCTGTAGACCACTGATGTCACTGTTATAGGACGGTAGTTGTTTATGTCAGCTTTGTCTCCTTTTCCTTTATAGATCATGCTCATCCTGCTAAGTTTCAATCCATGGGGGACTTCACCATCGACTATTGTTTTGCTCACTTCCTGCTGTACGGCTTGCTGACGACAGCTACGACGGCTGCAGCCGTCGTAACTATCATGCGCGCCATTTCCCTAGAATAGTAGATTTTTACCGAAGACAACATTGCACAGCCGAGGCCACGTCTGGGTAAAGCACGCGAACAGCCGGTTTTCGCTCTGCGGAGCTAAACCATGGGGCAGTATCAGGCTCTGACGTGGTCAGCTTGACAACTATATAGGCCGTGCATGCTCCTCTGGAGATACACCACTTCAGAGCCCGAAACTGCCTCGTGGTTTCGGCCCGCAGAGCAAAAACCGGCTGCTCGAGCACTCTACACAGACATGGCCGCGGCCGCACGGCTTGCTGACGCAGTTTTCTGGCCCCGGCGCGATTTTCTCGGCCTTAGTGATTGACGGTTGCGGTCATCTTTGTGCTTATGAATCGCCACATGTGTTATATCAACCTGAACTCGAGAAAGATGAGGAGCTACAGTTCCTGGAAAATGGCGTGTGCCTCGTTCCGGTCACTTCCTGACTTAGGCTTAAAGACCGTGGTGATTTCCCCACTAATTATAGTGGACACCACCACGGTTTAAAGCTTAGAGAGCCACACGGCCGCGACCACTCAAACGCCGCGCGGTGACAACAATGATGGTGTCGGCGGGCGATTTCTTTTAGCCACGGCTCCCGCATCCTGCCATTAGTCCCTAATTTGTGTAGCAAAACAGCCAGTTAGGCTAATTGGTAACGGTTCATTATCAAAGACAGAAGTGGGGTGCAGTACGTAACAGGGCTTGGAGAACAGAAGAACAACACGAGTGTGTTCTTGCCCACAGTTGTGGCCCCCGAGGGCCTTTCTCGACGTCACCTGTTCCACGTGATAAAACTCGTCCTCAGAACGAGAATTTCGTGAATATCAAGGCTATCGACACGCGGCCACAAGTCCACGTGACTTACACAGTCACCCGCGCGAATGCACCCAGTCCTCTGGCACGGCGTTTAGGTGCAGTCTTCCGGTGACGCTGACATCGTGCATGGCATTCCTTGGAATTAATGATTGATTGATTTGTGGCGCTTAACGTCCCAAAACCACCATGTGATTATGAGAGACGCCGTAGTGGAGGGCTCCAGTATTTGCGACCACCTGGGGTTCTTTAACGTGCACCCAAATCTGAGCACACGGGCCTACGACATTTCCGCCTCCATCGGGAATGCGGCCGCCGCAGCCGGGATTTGAACACGCGGCCTGTGGGTCAGCAGCCGAGTACCTTAGCCACTAGATCACCGCGGCGGGGCATTCCTTGGAATTAAGTTTGCTTCGCACTCGATCACGCCTGCAAGTCACGGCGACCCTCGCAAGCCCGACTGCGCTACGCGAATCCCTGACCGATGTTGACGAATAAAAAAAAAAAAAGCCCGCCTACACCCCAGTGCATAGCGTCGCCGCCATTCGTGAAACGGCGAGCTTTGACACACCACCGGGAAAAGTCCTTCGCGACTACGCAGCGCAAGTAAGCGATAGCCGTGAATCAGAACTTTTTTTTATAGCACCAAGACGTACGCGTCCGCTGAAGATTTTGCGGCAGCCAGGCAGGCTACTTACTGTACGGCGGTTCTCATAGGGGACGTCGCATAGAGGAAAGAAAACACGTGCTTACCGTGTGTTGCTTGAGGAGAGAGAGTCCCTTCACGTAGTAGCGCTAGCTTGCTGGTGAGGCGTATAATCAGGGCCCGAGACCACGCGCACCACCACCACGACAGAACACGGCCGGACTGGAGGAGCAGCACGTGTGCACTCTCCTTACAGTGATCGCCTAGTGGATGCGCTTGAGCCAACTCACCACCCTCTCCCTCTTCCTTTTTTTTCCGTCAACGCCTCGTTTCTGACCAAGCGAGCCAACCACGCTTGCCGCACGGGTTTGCATTTGAATCGAGGAGGAACTCGCTGGTCTGGCGATAGATAGATGGATTGATATGGTTGTACCCTTCTCATAGATAGATAGATAGATAGATAGATAGATAGATAATGTGGCCAAGTACCCTCATCGGGTGGCGGCCAACGCCATCTAGCCGCAATACTTAGTAACCAACAACTAGATTTATCTTTTTTTTTCTTTAAATGGCGAAGTTCAGAACTGGTACTTTGCAGTGAAGAATTTTAATTTTCACTCGGGCCTTCATTTCAAATAACCTCCAATTAGATGACCTCCTTCTCGTTATTTCTATCCGAATAAAGTCTGTTTTGCTCTCGCTGTCCGTAAACTCCAGTGCTTTGAAAAAATCTGCGCCATTAACCTGAACTAAAGGGCGAAGCCCTTTACAGAACATTATCAGGTTTTCGGCAGTTTCCTCCTCCTCTCCACACGCACTGCATACCGTGTCTACCCCTTCGTATTTGGCCAGATAAGTCTTGGTGCGCAATACCCTTGTCCTGGCCTCAAACAGTAGAAACTACCCCGAGTGTTATCATAGATCCTTTTCTTGGAAATTTCCTGCTTAAAAGTTCGATACATCTCTAGTGCGGACTTCTTAATCGTGCCAAATCTCCAGTCATGCCAATTCTCCACATATAGGTCTCCGTTTCCTTCACCTTCTTACTAAACAACAGTTCTTTTTGGTTTGGCCCCCTGCTCTTTTCCAAGTACTTACCCGTCAATTTTCTGGTTCGCTTTCTCCATTTTGTATCCACATTCCTCATGTACAAGTAGCAGAAAACCGTCCTAGCCCAATGCTCTTCCCTCATTTCTCTCGATCACTTCTCAAATTTTATCTTGCTGCTAGCTTCCCCGCGCCATAAACTATAGCGACGGTGAAAGGTGAGAACTAGACGCGAAGCTCAGGCCGATGGATGGATGGATTGATATGGCTGTACTATTTTTATCGGGCGGCTAGCTAACGCCAACTTGCCGTAATATACTTAGTGAACAAAAACTAAATGTATCTTTTTTCTCCTCCTGTAGTGCTCAGAACTTCTGCCCTGTGTTAAAATGCAATAAAGATACCTAATTTGTTTACTGGAGTTAATGCTGAAATGAATTCCCAGCCAATCCCAGTTTCCAAAAAAAAGGAAAAAAGAAGTAAAATCAACCCTTCTGCAGATATCTTTCATTCCCATAATTTTGTCCAGCCGGACAGGTTTCTGTCTGGGTATGGCACTTTGCAGTGAATGCACTGGTAGTTTGCAGCGAATGATTTAATTTTCACTCGTGCCTTGATTGTAGATGTTCCGTTCTCAGAGTGGATGTAGTGGTTCGAAGGCGGCCAATGGACAGTTTGCGAAAATCTCCAAGGCGGCTTTACTGTAAGGTTTATTTTCCCGACCTAAAACCTATAGCTCGTTCACAGACTGCTTTTCGCGCTCACTGTGTTTTCGCCTTTCCCCTTTTCCTTAGGAACGACAGGTTTCATGTCGTCCACCATGTGATGACTGAGGCTACGTACGAAGCAGAACAATCTCATTGTACTAGTTGGGGCAAAACACGTTCTGTTGATCGTGTGGTTGAAGAAAAAAAAAAGGCCCTATCTTCTGCAGCCCTCGGAGAGCAAGAATCGGCGCCTTGACGTTTTGTTGTACTCACGTACCTTCGCTGGAATTCATGACGGAGGTAAAAACACAATGAGCGAGAAAAGCTGGCTGTGAACAATAGTTTTTGGTGGGAAAGCGAACCTTGCCGGAAAGCCACCTTGCAGATTTTAGCAAACTGTCCATTTCTGCAGCCCGGTATAGGGAGCAGCAGCTGTCGGAGTGTGTAGCGAGCGCGCACAGCCTTCTCGCAAGCGCTAAATATGAGGTCGAAGGTGGAGCGTAGCAAAACTTGCTAAAGACCGGGTTGCAGAAATTAGGCGCCTTTTCTCATCTTCTAACCACTACCACCACCAAAAGTAGGGGGAGTTTGTGATTCTAAAATATTTCCTCAGACTTTCTTTTTCCCCCACCTTTGTTCCCGAGCCAGCATTGTCGTTGATTTTTTCTTGCATGGGGCACGACGGGAGTTGATTGACCACTTTTCCATCGCCTACGGGCCGTACACGTGCCCTTCCTCACGTCTTTATTGGCACCTGCCACTGAGCAGAGGGGGCAAGACGGACATATTCGCCGCTTCATTATCACCGGCAACAGCCGCCATGAATGCAAAAAAAAGAAACCTACGCAGTACGCACCCCGTGCTCAAATGCCTCTCTTTTGTGCGCTTTTTCACAGAACTGGTACAGCCTTAATCCGGAACGAGAAGGGGGGGGCGGAGAGGGGCGGGGGCGTTAATATGCGTAACTGCCCAAAAATGCACTGCAGGGTCGGAATTCGCTACTTCTTCTTGCTAGGCTGTGTGCATGTTGTGATGCCACTGTCGCATCTCGAAAACTCCACAGCTGCAGGCAGACGCCTATCGGCAGTTCTGCACAGTTACCGTCATGCTGGCCAGGCTTTGTCGATCTGTATTCCTTGTCACGTGCCCTCAGTGGGAGCCACTTCTCTTGCTTCAGCTTTTAAAATGGCCGCGAAAGGTAGCCAGCACATAAAACTGACAAGCTTTTTTTTTTTCCCTGTGTCCGCGAATGGCCCAGATTTAGGCAACAGTGAAACTTCATGTGTTACTCCCGGCAATACTGACCATTCCTAGAAAATATAGACTCGACGATGACACATCAGATGAATGGATGGATGTATCCGGCTACGCCCTTTAGATCGGGTGGTGGCTTACGCGACCTATAGCCATAAAGTTAAGTACTATCACTGTGTGTGTTTAAGATTGATATTCACTCGCGCCTCGATTGTAGCCAACAATCAGTTAGCCTCCTCCTGGATATTTCTACCCATTTTAAAGTCTATCTCGCGTTCACTGCTACTAAACCCCAATGCTTTGAAAAATTCGGCGCCATTATCATCGACTACAGGGTGGAGCCCTTTACAGAACATTATCAAATGTTCAGCAGTTTCCCCGTCCTCTCCACATGCACTACATACCGTGTGTTTTCGTATTTTGCGAGGTACGTCTTGGTCCGCAGTACTCTCGTTCTGGCCTCGAACAGCACAGAATTACCCCGAGAATTATCGTAGATCTTTTCCCTTGCTATTTCCTACTTAAAAGTTCGGTAGGTCTCCAGTGATGAATTCGTAAGCATTCCCGTCTTCCACAAGTCTCTCTCTGTTTCCTTCACCTTCTTCTTAACCGATGTTTCCTTTTGGCTTGGTATTCTGCTGTTGTCTAAATACTTGCTTGACAATTTTCGAGTTCCTTTGCTCCGATTCTTATCGAAATTCTTCATGTACAAGTAACAGAAATTTTTACTAGCCCAACGCTCCTTTCCCATTTTTCCCAATCACTCCACAAATTTTATCTTGCTGCTAGCTTCCCTGCACTCAAACGATGTCCATCCCATGTCTCCATGTACCCCCTGATTTGGGGTGTTTCTGTGTGCTCCCAAAGCAAGTCTACCTATGCCAAGTTTTTTAATTATGCTGAAGATACAGCATAAATAACAATAACGACAAGGGAAATCCCTGTCGAAGACCGCGTTGTATCTCTACAGGTTCAGATGCCTGTTCTTCCCATTTGATAACTACCCTGTTACTTTTGTAGCCTTTAGAAGATTCGTTATTCCATCTTCCACATCTAGTGTGTCCAGTATTCCCCAAAAGTCTTCTTGAATCACGCTATCGTAAGCTCCCTTGATATCTCGAAATGCCAGCCACAGGGGCCTATGTTCTTTTTCCGCTATTTCAATACACTGCATCAATTAAAACAGGTTGTTCTCCTCCTTCGTTTACGGACCCCATTTTGTACTTCTCCCAGCACCCTCCATTCTACACCCATGTAGTCTTTACTTTACTATCGGCATCACCAGCCTGTAAACTACTGATGTCACTGTTATAGGACGGTATACTTGTTTATATCGGCTTTGTCCCCCTTTCCTTTATAGATCATGTTCATCCTGCTTAGTTTGCACCATTGGGAGCTTCACCATTCATTATTGCTAGGTTCGCTGCCTCTCTCAATTTTTGCTTAGAGTTTGGTCCTAGTTTCTTTATTAACATCATTGGGATGCCATCAGGGCCTGTTGATGTGCTGTTAGGAACTCTTCCACTCTAGTTGTCCCAGTGGAGCCACTGAGCTAATTGGTCTATCCTCATCTGGTACGGTGCATGCAGCGCTTTCTTGGTGTTTAAATTTTTCTGTCATCATTGTTGTTATATATTCCATTGCCTCGTCCCCTTCTATAGTCTGACCCCTTGAACTGTAGTTATAAAGTTCTGTTTCATGCTTGTCTTATTACTCAGAGAATTGAGATGGTTCGAAAACGTTGCAGCTGCCTTTCTATCATTTTTGTTTACTTCCACCATCCATTGAACCCCCTTTCTTCTAATCTTTTCACTGATCAAATCGGATGCTTCCTTTCTGCAGCTCAAAAAATAATCCCATTTTCTTTTCACATCATCTTCCGGTACACCCCTCTGCTTAGCATATACATGTGTTCCCTGGAGGCTTCCCGACGTCTTACTATGGTTCCCTTAACTTCCTCATCCCACCAGCTCTTGAGTTTGTGTCTGCTTTTCCCGGTTGATTTGAATCGTACCTTAGCAAGCTCTAACTCAAACAATCGGTTTATATTTGTGTGCGTCCACTCTACTTTAGAATCCTCGGTGATTATTTCCTCAATCTCTTTAGTTGCTATTTATATTTGCCTTTCTGAATAACTATTACCGTGTGGTTGCTCGTAATGCCGCCTTTTAATTTCATTGGGTTTTTCATTTGGTGGCTTTGGGACGTTAAACCCCACATATCAATCAATCAATCAAATCAATTTCATTTCTCTTCCAAAACTCAGCTTGATACGTTTGTGATCAAAGCGTCTGGACCCATATTCATCTATGTTCATCACCCTTAGCCGATCATACATGTTATGTGACATTATTGCGTAATCTATCGTCGACTGCAGCCTTCAGATGTGGTACAGCGCCACCTGAACGCGCTCTATTCATGCTCCTTCTTGCTGCTCTTCGCTCCCAAGGCACGTGCCCTGGTTTGTCCGGCGCAGGATGGAATATTTTTAATGGGCGACAGAACGGGCAAAGAGAGCGAAACAAAGAGACAAGAAGAAAAGAAAAAAATAATAAATTATTCGCCAAAAACAAATTCCGGCTCGACCAGATTCGAGACCGTCTATCCACGATACGAAAAGAGAGCGTCGTAATCATTCTGTTATCCAACTTTTTTTATGATGGTAATTATTTAACATATATATAGGCGTGTCACTTTACAGATATTCATTACAGATAAAGAAATAATATGTTCATTTTGCTCGTATCGTGACTCGACGACGAACACGTAGCAGCAAAGACTTTGAATTCACAGAGCGAATACATCGAGTAATGACCATTACCAGTAGCACAATAGAACGGCGGTAAAGGTAGACACTCCACCAATACAAATAACATTCTGACTGTCTGTCCATTTGCTCGTATACACCTGTTAGCTGAGCGACCAATCTAACGAAGGGGGATTTTCAGGAAATTATTTACTTTGCGTTTCAATGCAACATGCACGCATGCATGGTAGAGGAGCGTTGGATAGCCTTATATAGAATAATGTAGCAATGGGATAGGAAAAGGAATAAGGGAAAAAAAAGAAAATGAGCATAAACAAACAAAGAGAGGAAGAGAGAATATATATATATATTTATAGTGAAAGAGACGATAAGTTTAGAGAAAAGGAAGGGAAATAAAGAAGGGAAATAAAGAGCGAGAAAGATCGGCAGAGAGCGAACTATGCAGAAATGTGTTCACTACGCTCACTGCAAACAGGGGAGTTTTCTAAGTTGCAAATGTATATGCTGGACACCTATAACTATTGTCCCATTTCATGGGATACCCCTGTGCAAGATATTTAGTTATATTAGGCCAGTGGCGGATATTTCTATATGAATATTTGAAGCGCAACATCCTGACTGCGCCCTTGAATACCGCAAGTGGGATGTGCCACATGTGCGACTTGAATCGGGCAAGCACAAAAGTTGCAGTACGACCACTGGTGCCTAAAAAGCCTCGTTTAGGAGCGTTTATTAAGATTCTTTGTACGCACTGAATCAGCACGGACCGAGATTCTAACTGATGCTAATTGCAACGACAATCTGATTGTGATTCATTCAGAGAAAGTCCTGTACGCCGTAAAGTATTCATGACGGCCAGCTAGGAGTGTCCTGGTGGATTTTTTGACTCGGACATATAACCTGCTTGCAGCGATATCAAATTCGTATAAATATGTGTAGGTATAGATGCAAGCTTTAAACTGCTCACTTTATTTCGCCTGAGGATTATCGGACACTATACATTTGTCGAAAAGTCAAATGTAACACTAATGTAACAACACGTTCCCATTTTTGAAATGTAACTGTGACGAGTTCCTTCTGAGTTTAGGGAATTTGAAACGGGAACTCATTGCGAAATCAGGAAGAAACGAGCTTTCGTTACAGTTTTAGAGAAACGTGGAACTGCTGAAAATATGGCTGTTCTCCGAAAAAAAAAACGGGGGAGGGGGGGACTTGAAAATTGTGCAAGAGACCTGAACACGTCAATTTTGAGGACTGGAAAAGGTTTAGGTCGGTGCTGCAAAAGGGGGATGACGTGGCGTGCGCGCTGCCGTCATTTGGCACCTGCAGCGGATGGATGGATGGATGGATGGATGGATGGATGGATGGATGGATGGATGGATGGATGATGGATGGATGGATGGATGGATGGATGGATGGATGGATGGATATGGCTGTACCGTTTAGATCGGGCAATGGCTAGCGCCACCAAGCCGTAATACTTAATGAACCAAAAACTAGATTTATTTTTTTTCCTTTTAAAAAGTGAAGTTGAGGATTCGTACTTTGTAGTGAAGCGTTTAATTTTCACTCGTGCCTCGACTTTAGCCACCAATCATATAACCTCCTTCTAGTTAATTCTACCCGCTTAAAGTCTATTTCGCCCTCCCTGTCCCTAAACCCAAGTGCTTTGAAAAACTCTGCGCCATCATCCTGAACTACAGGGCGAAGCCCTTTACAGAACATTATCAAGTGTTCGGCAGTTTCTTCTTCCTCTCCACACGCACTGCATACCGTGTCCACCCCTTCGTATTTGGCCCGATATGTCTTGGTTGCGGCGGAGTATGCAGCTGTGCCGCCACCTGTCGTGCGCGCCGTTCCGTAGAGTAGAGGATTCCCAGAGGAGAAAGGAGGAGGGGACGCGCATGCGCAGTTGGTGTGGACTCCGCGGGGAGGAAGGCGAAAGGGACAAAGCCCGCGCCAAAACATTTAAAAAAATTGCCACTCCTTTGTGCCAGCTTTGCCGAGCTTTCAGAGCTCACTTTGAGCCCAGAAAAGATTGGAATTATCCCGCCAGAGGCACACAACCCGATCACTCGGCGAATAGCACTTTTTGGGGCCAGAATATTTCGAAGAGCCAAGTATGAAACTGAAACACTTTAGCAGAGAAAAATATGGTGTTAAAGGGAGTAACACTGAACATAAACCGGAAATTCAACGTGATCATAAATCTAACGCAATTATACCAGAGCTGCGCAAACAACGTAAGGGCGCGGCTTGTTACAACCTAGTCTTCTCGAGTAAGCAGAAGCGGCACTGTAAAATAAAATGTTGCTTCTTGCATTATTATGTAGTGGATGTTATTCAGTGTAGGGGATGTTAATACAAGTAAATGTAATGTAAATGAGAAGAAATAAAAGTGGACGAAATGATAACTTGCCGTGGACAGTTTTTATAGTGTGGCTTGATCCATATCGGCTGGCCACCTAAACTTAGCCATTCGTCTAGTTAAGACGTGCCTGCAAAGTGTAGGCATCCGAACTTCAATCTCAAGTTAGCTCTACCCGCCCGGGATCACCTTCAAGCACTATAGCTCCAGGAAACATCAGCGCTGCAACTTCACCGACATCGCCATAAGCGTGCAAAAGGTTTCCCTTTGAGGGGAAGTTTGGGGGGTGAGGAAGGTTCATCGTCGCGGCTGGCATTCCTGTCATTTCACTATGGATAAGGCTGTCTTTCCGTCCCCCCCCCCCCCGTCGTTCGTTTCTTCACGACATGGCTGATGCATGCACCGAGAACCGAATCGGGGTAGGAGGCGACGCGGACGACGTACGATTACGATATCGCGATCTGCTCTTGAAGGCCCAGCTCAAGGGTTTTCTAATTTGTTTTTTAATAAACTCCGGGATTCGAACAATTCAGCTCCAAATCACGGTTAACCATAAAACACGTTCTTAAAGGGCGTAAAATTACGTAATCAAGAATTCCTATTAGAGCAGATTGATTGATATGTGGGGTTTAACGTCCCAAAACCACTCTATGATTATGAGAGACGCCGTAGTGGAGGGCTCCGGAAATTTAGACCACCTGGGGTTCTTTAACGTGCACCCAAATCTGAGCACACGGGCCTACAACATTTCCGCCTCCATCGGAAATGCAGCCGCCGCAGCCGGGATTCGAACCCGCGCCCTGCGGGTTAGCAGCCGAGTGCCTTAGCCACTAGACCACCGCGGCGGGGCTATTAGAGCAGATAAGCGCATTGTTCTGGCAGAAACATCACGCGAGCACTTATCGTACCTCGAAGCGGACTTATCGTACCTCGCGCCTCGACGAGCCCGTCGTCACCTTCTCCACCACGCTGCTCGCAGTCACTGTCTCAGATGCTGCCGTCAGAGCTGATGCTCGCTGTTACCCGAAATGAAGTTGTTGTACTGCCAAATGCGGTCACCCAGTTCATACATGGAACGTACACCTGCACGCAAATGATAGTGTGCGATATAAGGAGAAGAGAAAGTGCAACTAGATCGTTATGAATACTAAATTAAAACACGAATGAGCAAGTGTTAGCAGCCCAACTTTCAACAATACCACAGAAGCGCCGTTTAAGTGAGAGCATGTTAAAAATCAAGTAGGTACAACTTTTTCATTATTATTAGAACAGCAGCATCTTGTACTTCATTCAGCGTGAACATTGGAGAATTGGGCGAGCTAACATTATTGCGATATATCAATTGTATTAATACTCGAAGCACATTCCAGCCGTCGCAGTCATGTTATGTATCAAGGTGAAATGGATAAAGCTTGCGGAGGCTGCAGAAAGGCACCGCTCAAGCAGAGATGAAAGGGGTACCAGTGAGGGGGTGCGTTGCTCGCTTAGCAACCGCGAACTTTGATCGAAAAGGCACGACCGCGTGTTATCTCAACTGAGATCAATAGGAGGCTCGTACCTTTGTACGCGTCGTGCTTTCGCTACTTACTTCGTGTTGAAGCGACCGAAAGCACGCGCCCGTATACCCAGAGCTAGACAGTAATTCTCTGGATATTCGCCGAGTTTTGTAGCTGTGTGTATCTGCTAGCCTTCTTCATGTCGTTCATTTTTTTTACTGTCGAATTTATCGCTTCACCTTTGCTGCGAAACTTGCTTTTTGTCATTCAACAAAAATGATATCATCCCCAATAAGGATCAGGAAATCGATAAATGTTAATTAACTCAGCTCTCGTGCATGTAGTTGATGCGGAACATATAGTTCCATCTACTGTTAGATCAATATTGAAGTATTCTGATATTTGGACATTAACGTCCCGAAACCCCCGTATGATTATGAGAGACGCCGTAGTGGAGGGCTCCGGAAATTTCGACCCCCTAGGGTTCTTTAACGTGCACCCAAATCTGAGCACACGGGCCTACAGCATTTCCGCCTCCATCGGAAATGCAGCTGCCGCAGCCGGGATTTGATCCCGCGACCTGCAGGTACCTTAGCCACTAGACCACCGCGGTGGGGCAATCCTGAAATATTCCAGCAGGGAAGTGAGCAGGAACATTAAATCGCCCCTAAAGCATGTACTGCTAGTTCGAAGGTGAGAGAGTAATTTCCTTCTCGCCTTCGCTGCTATATGCGTGCATAATGTTCCCCTTCAGGAGGGAGTGCAGGTTTGTCGCTTGATTATCCGTCTCCTCCTCTCAATGTGTGGGCACGACTTTGCGCCCCCCCCCCCTCCCCCAGCCATGCGCACGCCTGTCTTTAGTGCATTTTCTACAGGCGATATATCCTTCTTGTCACTTATGCCTTCAGAAAAAACACGTGGACTGTAACCACTTAGCTTCAGGATTTCTGCGATTACGGTACACGCTGTTACCTCGGCTTGCATAGCCGGAAACGCACAGAACAAAGTGAAATCAGTTGATTGCGCGCGGTAATCATGCGAAACAAGGCAGAGTGGCCGTGCCGTTGCATGGCGAAGCAGGGTAGTAGGCAGTTCACAACTGATATGGCTCGTATATAAACCCATCGAGGGCGTATTTCCTCAGGACATCACGTGAACAGGTTGCTAACGTCACAAATCGTGTCGAAAAGATTGTAAACTCCAGGAGAAAACAACGGGCTCGTTTTTTTTTCTTTTCTATTTTCATATCTCGTTAGAGCTCCTTCACATTGATGCAGTTTTTTTTTTCTAGAAGTCACCGCAAGACAAAATTGATTAACAGAATACCATAACATAATATCAACCCCTGCAGCTTCATTTTGGTGCCACCAGATCTTTGTTTTTGTCAAGTTCACACGAGAGATGCGATGTCCACCGGTATTTGAAACTGGCGGCCAGCATCAGCTAAGATGGCGGGCTGCTGCAATACCCACGGGCGTAGCGCACTCTGCAATCCACGATGGCTACGGGAGGATGTGAACTCGCATGGGAAAAGATAGGACGCACGGACGAACACCCCATGCCACTTTCACCGGATGAACTCTTGATCGCCGAATGAATGTATATCGGACAAAAGTACTTGACCAACCGACATGAACTGCTAAACGTTCGCTACCTCATTTCTTGCCGAAGGGTGGTGGTGATGTCAGCTGATCGACCATGCATCAACGACGCCTCGGCAATCCTGCGCGTGCTGCAGCAAACTGTGTGAACTCGAATTGACGTATGAACTGAACAGCACTCCGAGGTAATTTGTGCCGAGCCTGCATGACGGGTGTGCCGCAGTAGTGGGCCACTAGCATTCCGTCGTGGGTGCACGGGACCAAATCTTTAACGTGGGGATGGTTTGCGATTTATTGATTGATTTGTGGGGTTTAACGTCCCAAAACCATCATATGATTATGAGAGACGCCGTAGTGGAGAGCTCCGGAAATTTCGACCAACCGGGGTTCTTTACCGTGCACCAATATCTGAGCACACGGGCCTACAGCATTTCCGCCTCCATCGGAAATGCAGCCGCCGCAGCAGGGATTCGATCCCGCGACATGCGGGTCAGCAGCCGAATACCACCGCGGCGGGGCAGGATGGTTTGCGAACATATCACGCCGTCGTCATTACTTGCACTGCAAGCACCATCGAGTTGCTTCTTCATCGGAACACGAGCATTTAACGTCTCATTAAGTAGCGCTTTTAACAGCCATGATCATACTCTAACAGTGCACAATTCACTGCAATTGGATGTTGCAGGTTCCATAAGCGCGATCGGAACAGAGATATCGAAACGAATACACGCGTAAGCTTTTGGCAATGTCAGAAATTGTGAAAATTCGTCGAATAACAACGTCGTTCGGGCGATACCGGTGAAGTGCAAGAGAAGTAGCTGAGAGAGGCGTGAACTGTAGTCGTAACTGCACGTTTCATTGCTCTAACCATTTCGCTTTGCTGGTCGAGCTCGAGCCTGCATGCTGGCGGCATGCGGCGCTCCGTAATAGCCACTGTAATTGGGCTACATGCAATGCACAAGAAAAAACTATGCTTTTATTTTGAGCTCGCTGAAGGATATTATACAATAAATACGAAGTGACTAACGAGCACGAAAAACATTAACGCACGAGTGGACGTCAAGTGCAACTCGCTGCTAGTGAGTTTAGCTGATCGTTTATCGTCGCTGTCACACTCGGTGCGTTCTACGTCCAGTGAAAAATCCTCGACGTTTAGACGGATTCCTTAAGCACGGCAGCTGAAAGTAATCTAAAGAATTCGCTCCACCGAAACGACTTCGATCCCACAAACAACGCGTCACAGACCACGCACAACATCAGTCACTTACCAGGTTTATCTGGGCACGAAGAACAACCCGCTCCGACACCCGGCAAGAAGCGAATCGCTTGCAGTGTGCTGCCATCTATCAACGAACGTAAAAATCAAGCGGCGCAACGTAGGCCTAGTTTTGGAAGTGCAAATCGCGAGGCTGCGCTACTTTCCGCGTACAAAGAATGTAATGGGATCCTGCGCTACAAAAGCACTTGCGAATGATATACGCACGTAAAACAAGGCGAGTTTCAACTGCAAAGGTGAGACGGTGCCATTTAACTACCCAATGTGGCTGCAGAAAATCTTGTGAGGCTGATATGTGTACTCTTCGGGCTATAATAAAACACGCAAGTCGCCTCGTATTTTCACGAAAACTTCGCGTCTCACAAGAACGATTTCGATTTATCGCGTCACGGACGGTCCGGTATATTCACTGATGCATGTAGCATACAAAGTGGTTTGTGTTCGTTTCTTGCAAACGCATTAACACTGAGGCTAGCACAGCCGAACAAGGGAGCGTCTGCCTATACTGACCATCCTCGAGAAGACGCCCCTGAATTCCGCTAGGCGCCGTGACAATGAACTGATTGATTGATTGATTGATTGAAACTTTATTTTTGTCCTGAGAAGACGCAGGGGAGACCTCGCGCCACCCGGCTAATCCCACGTAGGGACCGTCAAGCCGAGCTTGGCGGCCCGTTCACGGGCACTCTGGACGGCCAGGGTTTGATCCTTAAGTTCGGGGCTGCGTAAGAGCGCAGCCCACCTGTCCTCGCTGAGGGCGGGGCCGATGGCTTCACATTCCCACAACACATGATTGAATGTGGCGAACAGTCCACAAGCGGGGCAATCCGCACTTGGATACCGTTCAGGGTAGATGACATGAAGAACCGCAGGGTTAGGATACGCACTGGCTTGCAATAGTCATAAGGTGACTGCCTGCGCCCTGCACAAGGCAGGGTGTGGGAGAGGGAATACCGTTCTTGGCAGATAGAAGTGCTTTGTTATTTCGTTGAACGTAAGTAAGGGTTCCCAGCGAGGCAGAGGGACTGCGGAGGTGGCGCGGTCAGAGAGTCCTCGCGCGGCCTCGTGTGCGCCCTCGTTCGGGTTAGAGGTAGAGCCCTCATTCGACCCCAGGTGAGCGGGAAACCAAGTGAGAGAATGGGGCGTGATACTCTTGACGCTTTGGAGATGTGGAGGGCCTGAGGGGCTACCATTCAGGTTTCGTAGGCTTTGATAGCCGCCTTGGAGTCGCTGCAATATACATGTATATTGACTCTCTGCGACTATCCAGCATAGCCAGCGCGATTGCAACCTGTTCGGCTATCACGGGCTTCGATGTGCGTACCGTGGCGGAGCAAGTGAGCCTGGAATTTGAGTCTATGGAAACATCGAATGGAAACTATGGAAACATCGAATGCCTCTTGTTGGACATATGGCGCAGCATCCACAAAGCTTGCTTCAGTGGGGCTGCTACGGACGTGCTTGAGCAGAGCTCTACCCCTGGCCCTACGCCGATCGACGTTGTGCGCAGGGTGCATATTGCGGGGAATGGGTGCTATGCGCAGTTGAGACCTGATGTTTCTGGGAATCTGCATGAAATCGGGGCACTGGTCAATAGAGTTGAGGCCCAAATCATCGAGAATCTTGCGGCCCGATTTGGTTCAGGAAAGCCTGAGCAGCTGTGAGCGCTCTTGCGCCTCGATTATCTGTTCGAGTGTATTGTGAACACCGAGCTTGAAAAGGTTTCCAGTGCGAGTGCCTACAGGCAAGCCGAGCGCGAGCTTGAAGACCTTTCTTATGAGGGAATTGAGCTTACTTCTCTCTACAACATGCCAATTATACATGACCGCCGAGTACGAAAGGTGGCAGAGCACAAACGCATGTATGATGCGGATGAGATTGTCTTCCTTGATTCCCCTGTGTCTGTTGGTGATACTCCGGACGAGGCCGAGAGCGCTTTCCGTCTTGGTAGTGATCTGTCTGAGTGCAGCTCCGTTAGCGCCGTTGGACTTGATATACATTCCCAATATTCGGAACGAATCCACTCTGGGCACTGGGGACCCATCACCAGTGAAAAGCCGTATTTCACTTTGAGACGCAAGTTTCCAGTCAGGGTGGCCGCCGCCTCGGGGTCTTTTCTTGTAGAGCAGAAGTTCAGATATCGATGGGGAGCACCTGAGACCGGTGGGACGGAGGAAACGTTTGGTCACGTCCATCGCGTGCTGCCTGGCTTCCTCAACTTGACCATCGCTCCCACTGGTGCACCAGATGGTTATATCATCTGCGTAGATGGTATGATTGATTCCTTAAATCTTCGCGAGTTCCTTGGAGAGCTCGATCATCACGATGTTAAATAGTGTTGGTGAAATAACTGAGCCCTGAGGCGTGCCGCGTGAACCGAGGTTGATCTCTCGTGAGAAGTACTCTTCGATTTTGAGCTTGGTAGTTCTCTGGCAAAGAAAGGATCTCACGAAGTCGTAGACCCTCTTCCCTAGCCCCAGGCTGGCAATAGACTGGATAATGAATTCGTGAGAAACGTTGTCGAAAGCGTTCTCCAGGTCTAATCCAAGGATGGCTCTGGTATTTCCTGTGCTCCGGACGATGATCTGATACTTTATCAGCTTCATGGCATCCTGTGTCGAAAGGCTTGCTCTGAAACCAATCATATTGTGGGTGTACATGTCAGTGGTCTCGAGGTGCACCTTGAGTCGGTTCAGAAGGGCGTGCTCTGCGACCTTACCGACACAGGAAGTTAAGGAAATCGGTCTTAGATTATCTATTCCTGGTGCTTTACCAGGTTTCGGGATTACAACTGTGTAGGCCGTCGTGCACTGTGCGGGGACCTCCCCACTGCGCCACACCTCATTAATCTTTTCCGTAAGGAATTCGATGGAGTCATCATCAAGGTTCTTGAGCATCTTATTGATTATGCCATCAGGGCCAGGGGTGGATTTGGCATTTAGGGAAAAGAGAGCCTGTCGTATCTCGGCCCCAGTATAGTCCTGGTCCAACTCCAGCACGTCGCACCCCGCGTAGTCCGGAAACTGTGTGGGTGCAGAGTTATCCGCGACTCGCAGATACTTGTCTATAAGCTTGTTGACAACCAATTCGTCCGGGGTAGAGACATTAGCAAGATGGATGGCTCGCGCGAGGGATCGCCTCTGGCTGGACCTGGTGCTGCGCTGATCGAGAAGGTGTTTTAGAAGACCCCAGCTCTTCCCAGATCTGAGCTGATCCTCGATGCTCTCGCAGAGCTCA
The DNA here is from genome assembly GCA_013436015.1 of Rhipicephalus annulatus. Lineage (NCBI taxonomy): Eukaryota > Metazoa > Arthropoda > Arachnida > Ixodida > Ixodidae > Rhipicephalus > Rhipicephalus annulatus. The sequence continues at coordinate 270,320 of WOVY01005530.1, forward strand.
TGCCATTGTTGTTAATACAAGGTTTTGCAGTGCTCCTCGATCGCCCTGTTAACCTCGTAAACCTTCTTTCGGAGCCCCCTGTTATGCTTCTGTTTCTTCCACCTCGTGAGTAGGGCTTGCTTGGCTTCTAGTAGGTGTGCCAACCTGCTGTCCATGTTTTCAACATCGAGGTCAGTGACGACCTCCTTGGTCACTGCCGTGGCGTCATCTCTGATTCCTTTGTACCATCCTTCAAAGTCTGTCCCAGCCGTCGGTGCTCTCTCAGCTCTGACTTTGCGAAAAACGTCCCAGTCGACCACCTTAAATTTTTTTCGTCCTAAAGAGGGCAATTGCGAAGAATACCTCGATGGCGTATTGGTCACTTCCGAGGTCTAAAGCCGTGTTGACCCACTTGACCTCACCTAAATTCTTCACAAAAGTGAGGTCCGGGGTGGTATCCCGGCATGTGGAGTTACCTCACCTAGTGGGGAAATTCTTGTCAGTGATAAGCGTCAAGTCTGCTTCTGTCGCAGTCTGCCATAGCTCGCGTCCCTTGGGGGTATCATACATGTATCCCCACACGCTGTGTGGGGCGTTGAAATCCCCTACGACGACAAGGGGGTAACTACTGGCCATGCTCACAGCCCTTTTGAGGAGAGAGTATGCTCTTGCCCTTGTTACGTTTGGCCTGGCGATTTGTCTGGGCAGACGCCATTGTGCGTAAGCCGGTCTACTGGGGAGGCTCTCAGCTCTATCGGCGCCAAGTCTGCCAGACGCTATCGAAGATTTTGGCAATTACCCAGACCATGCGGTAAGCAAAGGCGAGTTCCTGACTTTCAAGTGCAGACGCTTTCGTCATCCCTTCGAGCAGCAGCGGTGCCTGATGACCTCGGCGACTCATCTGGCGAGGGGGAAGCTGTTGTGACCGGCGCCAGAGCTGACGGGAGAGCGGCGCTCTTTTAATCCTCAATCAAGTAGCCGACCGGCCGGCTGCCTATGCCCGTCAGGCATTGTCCCTGCTAGCCGGGGGATGAGACGTCGTGTCGTCACGACGCCGTAAACCGTTTGAGAGGACAACAAAGACAGCATCTTCCTTGGAAGAGACCGTGGCGGCCGCTCAGAGACCATGGCGCCTTTCACCGTGGGGCCTTTCATACGACCGTGGCGCCTTTCATACCTGCGCGAAGATTATGAGAGTGATGACGAGATTAAGGAAAGTAACAAAACGCAAGAAATGCAAGTAAATTCACGCGAATCGCCTGATGCTCTCGATATCAATCGAACTTTTCTCGGCGCTATGGGAAGCTTAATCAGCGACTATAGGCTTGAGCCGTCAAGCTTCTTCAAAGCGATGCGAAACTGAGCAAGATGCACGACTTCTTTCCATAAATATTTGTTGTGCGTTTCTTTTTTCTTTTTCATTTTCGCGACAACGAAAATAACTCCAATCTTGTTCAAAGGAGCGCGGAATTTAGTTAGGAAAAGAAAACCGTTAGAAAAGATGGCCTGATGGCTGACTTCCTCTGTCAGTCGATCGTAACTGAAACAGCAAAATAGAGGTTATAACGAAGAGATATTGATTTTTTGCTGTAATTTTTGAATTTTCAACGCCATAAAGTACAGCGGGTATCAAAGGCGTTGACTGTTGGAGCATTTAGAAAAGCGTTTATTCTGTCCGTAACGTATTTTGCTATACACTGTGGGCCGTTTTGCTCTAAACAAAATGAGACATGCAGACATGTTTATTACAGCACTGTTTCGTCGCAGGGTGGAAGAACGCAGATGAAGCCACCGATAACATCGGAACGAGGCAGCCGCCGGGGATAAACCGGGGAATTTTGGAAGGCACGTTCACCGTCGAGAACATCGACGTGTTCTGCGAAAAGGGCGTGTTCGACGTCAAGAGCTCGCGCAAGATTCCGCAGGCCGGTCGCAAAGTGGGCCTCAGGATCAACTTCCAAGCCGAGGCACTGAACTCGATCGGCAGAGTTGAGGTCTGAACACTACAGGTACACATGTCCATCTTTGAAATACCCGGTGGGCGCAGTATGCCATATATTGGTGCATGGTGGGACGGTCATACATCGAATTTTGATGAACCAAATTTAGCTGTAGGTCAAATAATACCCATAAAAGCTTCAAGCTGAGTGTTTGGGATTTATCGCACCTGAAGTGCGTGTCCGGTGCCGGCATCGAGGCTATGGCCAAGGCGGGCAGCGTCGCAGTGGTGCTGCCCACCACGGCGTTCCTGCTGCGACTCGAGCCTCCACCATGGAGTGTGACTTCTGATCGAGGCAGGCGTGGCTATTCCTCTGGGGTTTGGACTTCAACCAAGACGTATACTATCTAGCCATGTTGAGCGTTGGCGAAATAAGCACAAGCGTGCGCATGAGGAACGTGGAGGGAGCAGAGGGGGCAGCAGCCCCCCTCCAACCACGTATAATGACGGCCGCTCGTGTTATCATGTTATGGCTCTACAATAAACGTTTGCCTCCCCCCCCCCAAGCACCCCTTACTACGACCTCAGCCAGAAACGTGACGCTTCAAGATTCCTCTTAAAAGTCAAATTTGCAATGCTATCAGCCCATATTGTCTCACAGTGTCGTGCGACCTTTCTCAATTGCCCAAACGGCCAACATGTCGCAATGTGGGCGTAGCTCCGTGACCGTGCGCAGTATAGTTAAACTAGACCCGTAGCCAGGACTTTTGGGAGTGAGGGGAGGCGAGGGCACTCGCTAAAGGCTTTGGTGAGTTCAGAAAATTACCTATTTTTATAATTTATTTTTGATAAAACACCCTCCTCTATGAAAATTTGAATGAAGGGGGTATGGAACCTAGGGAACCAGCCATTCCTGCGACAGGCCTGTGTTAAACCAATGCAGTTGTTGCCCCCATATGGCTGTATGACAAGACTAGACAAGGCTCACCTGACGCGCTGTGCTCGGAGGCAGCTTTGAAGATGATGTCATTTGTCACGTGATTATAGGCACGGGACACCTGGATGGTAGCGAGCTTTGGACTGGGGTGGAGCCTACACGCCACGACAATGAATAACTGATTGAATCTGAACTTAATTAAGGCACCATTTTTTGACGTTCACTATACATGTAAACCGCATCAACAGGACGACAGCCGCAAAAGCCAGCTGAATTCTTTCAGCAGCGGCTCAGACTTTCAAGGGCTGACTTCTGGCCTTGTTGGTACGAAATATGTGAAGTGATTTTTCCACACAGGGCAACACGAAGGGGACGCACACAAGCGCTTATGTATGTCCCCTTCGTGTAGTCCAGTCTCGACAAAAAATCTGCGCCGAATCATTTCAGATATGTCAGACTGTCAGTTCAGTAATCTCTTTCGACAGTGCGGTGGCCTTGTAAACGAGTCACGTCCTGAGTGACTCATGACCTTCCATTGTGCTTTTCTGTAGCTGGTGCCGCCACATAATTATTCTTCAGAGAAACAAGACACAACAGAGAAGAGAAAACACGCACTGGCTTATTGGCATATATAAATAAGGGGAGCATGGTTGCTCGTTTACGAAAAGCATAAGTCCATGGAGAGCATGCGGTGGTTTTGCTTCTATCACCGCAACATTTAGGCAATAATGACGTATCACTCGTAGATGATTATATACGTTTTTATGATACGTTGCTACTTTAAACAGATATGCTTTCTTCGACGTTAAGAGGGCAGGGATTGGGGTTCGAACCAGTCACGAAAACGTTGAATTCGTAAGTCGGTATGCATGAATATGTGCCTGAGATGCTAGCGTGTTCTGCGCGGACATGCATACGTCGGCAAACCGGCAGGTTTCAACAAAGAGCTATAGAAGCATATCAATACCACAAAATGTACAGTGCACATATATCTTTCAATGTAAAGAGGCAGTAAGTCAACGATAAATGTACACTTCTGTTTAAAAAAACAAACAAACAAAAACAACAGTTCTCTATAGATACGAAGATCGATCTTCCAAGAGATGCCGTAGAAGCCACCGAGATAGAAAGGGAAAGGGGTGTGCCAGTCATGCTATATTGCGTAGCGCTTAGAGATAGTTTCACGTCTACTCCAGATGCAACTTGACACGTGACATATTCTTGACGTGCTCCTTTTACATGCCCTTTTGATGGCTTATGAATGAGTGTTCTTGAAACGTTTGTAACCTTTCTATTAAACCTTCAGCACTCTGTCTTCTCTCTGATCATGCTTTTGCAGTTTACTGTATTTATTTGCACTGCGAACTACGTTAGAGTACATACAGTTGCCCCGCCGCGGTGGTCTAGTGGCTAAGGTACTCGGCTTCTGACCCGCAGGTCGCGGGATTGCATCCCTGCTGGGGTGGCTGCATTTCCAATGGAGGCGGGAATGTATAGGCCCGTGTGCTCAGATTTGGGTGCACGTTAAAGAACCCCAGGTGGTGGAAATTTCTGGAGCCCTCCACTACGGCGTCTCTCATAATCTTATGGTGGTTTTCGGACGTTAAACCCCACCCATCAATCAGAGTATATACAGTTTAATTTCAACGGAGTAAACTAATCGTAGATATATGATATGTAAAAAAATAAGGGCATCCGTAAGCTTCGCTTTTAAGAGTTGAACGCGATAGTGATATCCTGCCTCTATAGTTCGTACTTCAAACACTTTGTTCATGAAATCTTCCCATACTTGCTACGAGGCGCAGTAATGTGTGTACATTTTGTAGTAAATGACCGGTTTCAAAAAAACCACGAAGACATGATAATCACCGGTTCTGACGCCCGATGGCAATTTGAGCTTGAACCACGCATTAATAATGAAATTTTTTACGTTGTACTGTGAAGCATGCATACAGGACGCGTGTGTTTGTAAGGCATGAGTTTCTACCAGTTTTCCAAGCAGAGGAAAGTATTTTCACTGTAATAACAAGCAACCCTTTGAATAAATTTTTATATTTTTCTCGACTTGCTAAGTAGACATGTAGCCCCGCCGTGGTGGTCTAGTGGCTAAGGTACTCGGCTGCTGACCTGCAGGTCGCGGGTACGAATCCCGGGTGCGGCGGCTGCATTTCCCATGGAGGCGGCAATGCTGTAGGCCCGTGTGCGAAGATTTGGGTGCACGTTAAAGAACCCCATGTGATCAAAATTTCCGGAGCCCTCCACTACGGCGTATCTCATAATCATATTGTTACGAGTGGTTTTGGTAGGTTAAGCCCCCACATATCAATCAAATCAATTAAGTAGACATGTATCTAAATGTTTGAATGTTTGTGCAGTAGTTGTGCGATTATTTTCGCTTAGTGAATGTATCACTACGTCAATGTTACCATTTCCGATACGCATTATAATAAATACAATCAAAAAAGAAGATGCGTGGCAGTGTGTTAGAACACCCACGTTTCTATGCAAACGACCCGGATTTATTTACATGGTTCGTTTTTCGCTCACGCATACGAAGAATTTTAGCTCACAACCAACAACACTGGGATTTCTGTGAAACGAACACTTTGTCGATATCGCGTCCAAAAAAAAAAAAAGGTGGGGAAGGGGCATCCAAGGAATTGGAACCTTTTCTTGATGTTGCGCTAAAACGATGAGCCGTGCAATGTAGGTTAAACTAACGCGGAAAACATTAAAATGAGGATGGCCTGGGCTGTGTCGTCCGGTCCACCTCGCCTTAATTGATCTTTACACACAGCGCGAAGGAAATAAGACACGCTATACAAGAAAAACAGACGAAACATAACACTGAGTCACGACTAAAGGCACAACGAATATAGTAAAGAAAAATAACTCGAAGTGAAAGGGCCATCCTGGTTTCTGAAGCCTATCAGATCTGTAACCGCGGTGATAGGAGGCATCAGAATGGCGTCGTTGCTTTTCACAGCAGGGAGTATCTGTTTGTATTCATGTGTAATCGTTGATGTCATTTCTCACGTGATTTTCACGCCACGGCAACTGGGAGGATAGATATGCTGGAGTAAATATGTGCAATATTTTCTATATGTCTAGTTTGTGTTAATAAATGTTTAGCCGTGAGTCAGATCATTTGTTTCATTTCTTCTTCTCCACGCGACTTGTCATTTCCTTCGCGCTGTGTACACAAACGCAGATCTACTGACTGACCCAACTAGCTACAGTACTTGCCTTAGTTCTTCAGCTACTGATTGAAGCCCCGCCGCGGTGGTCTAGTGCACGCCACTCGGCTGCGGACCCGCAGGTCGCGGGTTCGAATCCCGGCTGCGGCGGCTGCATTTCCGATGGAGGCGGAAATGTTGTAGGCCCGTGTGCTCACATTTGGGTGCATGTTAAAGAACCCCAGGTGGTCGAAATTTTCGGTGCCCTCCACTACGGCGTCTCTCATAATCTTATAGTGGGTTTGGGACGTTAAACCCCACATATGAATCAATCAGCTATTGATCGACGTGCGACAATTGGTCGGTCCAACAGGGACTGAAAAGCCTGCACTTTCGCGTCTCTAGCTGCACTGCACCTGACGTTCTCGACTCGCGGCGCAGCCCATGGTGATGTACCAGGCATGCGTAAAGTCCCTCTACTAGGTACAGGGGCTTTAGGCATGCGTGGTGTGTGAGCCTCGAAGAGTTCTGGTGGCGGCCACCGTCAACTGCACCACCTCGCTGGACCGCTCCTCGACGCACGGCTCACTCGAGGTGGGCAAGGGCGCCGACATGCTGGTGGTGGAGGCGCCATCTTGGGAGCACTTGGTGTACCGCTTCGGCTGCCACCACAGCCTCATCAAATGGGCCGTCAAGACTGGAAAGGTCGTCCACCAGAGAGCCGATTGGCGCCGTCTACTGGTGACAAAAGGCCCTCCACTAGAATTCGCGAAGTTTCGTCTTCAGATCTCGCCGTGGCTGGAGTGAATCGGTGTGACGTTTTATTATTATTTTTGTCTGCGCGGTTTCTCACGCAGCTACGCTGATAAAACTGCCATGGCCTTATCTTAATCTTAGCTGGCTTGAATAAATACTGAAATCAGTTCGATCTGTCAATGTGTGTGTTTTTTCTTTTAGAAAACTATATTTTGTTATATTTGCGGCAAAATGACTGTTAAACGGAAGGAAAGAAACAACCTCACAGGCCCATTTGTCGAGTTTCACGCTGGTGGACTGGCTGCACGTCGTGACGTCACAAATTTTGTAGAGTTCTTGCTTCATTCATGTCGTTGTGGCTCAGTAAACATTTTTTATGAGATGAATTGTTGGTTCTTAGGTTGTTTCGGAGTACGACGCAGTTTATCTTCGCCAACAAAAACTATGTGGGCCCGTAACGAGGCATATCCATGATGCCAAGAACTGCTGGTTTAGGAACTTCCAACGTGATGCCAACATCAGTCTTCGTTCTTTGCTTCTGTTCTAGATTACCAAACTTTTATTTAAATGTACCGGCGTCTTATACGGTGTTTATAAAAAAACAAACCTTTCTTCAGACACAGATGGATTTATAACATCAGTGTATTAACCCAGCATCATATTTTTTTCTGCCTTGATGTCACCTTGTGCATCTAATGAGAAATAAACTAAAAAGCAGTTCATACGTTATGCATCGCTGTATTAAAACACTGCAGGATTTCCGCTGTGAAACAATCGAGCAGGTCATACTGAGTCGTTTAAAATGAAGAGTGGCATACTAGTTTTGTGTGAATATCCGTCGTGGTAGTCATAGACATGCGCACAAGGAAGGGGAGGGGGCATGTTTGCCTCATACTATTACACACTCGGACCTGTCCCATCATGGTTTTAAGAGCTTCATTATAGATATAGGAAAGGTTTTTACGATAATGGCTACCGATGACTCGTGATGTTCCACTGCAAGAACCATAAGGGGGGGGGGGGGCGCCTTGTCGCCTAAGAGGGAGAGCGGGGTGGATAGCTTGCCCGATACTCTAATTTAATAGTGAGGGGGCGCAGCAACAAACCTTTACCCACCACCCTGAAATAAACCTTGCGCACGCCCAGGCCAAGAGCTGTCTAATTGAATATACCCTCGCGGAAAGCATCTGCATACATTAGAAAGCTTTCACTTTGAGTTAGACTAAAATGCGTGTGTGTGAGAGGGTGCTAGGCGGTGTCATGACTCAGAATCAGATAGCATCAATTTTTACATTCGATGCGTTGGTGTAGCTGCCCAAACAAGCAAATTTTGATGTTTTCGTATCACAACTGACCCCTACTAGTCTTCGTAAGAACAAAAGGAAGTACATAGTTGCGTAGTTTACAGGTGCATGAACTGTGGACGTAAAAAACCATCTGCGCACAATAAGACTATTGCGGCAAATGATATAAACTGATGCAGTGACACCGAGTGAAATGGACAAAACAAAAAGTTCATTTGAATGCTCACCAATACAGACATAAATAAAACGTTGCAAGGGTGTTGTGATGAGAGCATTTGCAATATGTATCACGACACTCACTTTGGATGGAGCAACTTGAAGCAGCAAATGCAAAGCGTCTTGCTATAGTCTATAGACCAGTGTAACGTAATATACTTGCGCGAACGCGCTAGCAAACCTTCTTCGGATTAATATGGCAGGCGGCGCGGTAAACGCGAAACATCCAAAGACGTGCTTTCCCGCCACATATGGGCTCAGTGTGTGAACGCATCCAGTATAATAAATAGATTACAGCTGAAGCACGTATTTACGTTATGTATAAAAACGGTGGCACGTAGGTATTTTGTCAATTATGAACTACAAGGCACACAAGAGTTGTTCGTTTGGCAAGACAACTCCTAAGAGAAACATAAATAATGGCTGTGTAAATGGCTAAGTCTCTAACATAGTTCTGCCAGCTCTCGCAGCAGCTTCATGCACTCAAATTGGCCACCATTTGACACCATGATAACATCGCTTAGGCAAATGGAAAAAAAAATAATGTAAATAAAGGCCTTTTCCTGTCAGGAAAATTGGGCAACCAAAGCTTATCGTGCATAGCAACAACGTTTATTTTTTTATAACATCTCACAAGGCTTCATCTTATCTTTTTTTGCTTCCTCCAATAGGGGAATCACTCTTTTACCCGCGCGACTAGCAGTGCAACGCCGCAGTTGCTGCAGATCTATTTAAACAAACGCTGCATTTGCGGTGCATGTACTGCCACAAACGTGCTCAGCTTATTTGACGCAGTTGCGACGCACTGAATAATACGGGTTTACGTAATGTCGCGTGAGAGTGCGAAAAAGAAATAGTACATAATGAAATTCTTGGTGTCACTTATGTGCTTTGCAACTTTGCTGCTGCAATTGTGCAATTGTTAAAAAAATGCATGCGAAAATGATCAAGTTCCTCCTCTCCATATCCTATATATTACCTTATAGCTGCTCTCTTTGAAGACGCATGCATTCTCGAATTGTACAATGAAGAAAGTGGTTACGAAACGTTATAACATGCGTTAAACGCATCTGCACGTCTGCGGGAGATCGGACCACGCCAGGGTCGCCTCAGAAGCTGTACACACGTGGTCTTGAAATAAGCAAGGATGCGCTCACGTGATTGGTTCTACAGTTCTACGCACTTAGTATAGATAAATGCATAAAAAAACGGATCCATCAGGCGGGTCTGTAGCCTTGCAAGTGCATTGCAACTTTTGTAAGTTGTAAAAACACATCATGGGAAGGAGGGGGACGAATATGCGGAGAAGGTAGAAATCGCGGGGTGGGGGGGGGGGGGGGCAGGGCGACTATAGACATGTCACGATGTAGCGTACGAAAATGACTCGTGCATTTCTCTAAAACTATAAAAATGGCTCATAACATGAAGGTATTCGAAGGTGAGCGTTGACATAAAATATGGTCTAGATGTGCAAACGTAGGCCAACTTAGGGGTCGATATGCGGGCAGCCAGGCAGGCAGTCAGTCAGAGGTTGGCTAATAAGTATCAACAGTCTGAAATGACTAGAGGAAAAAAAAATTGGTCTGGCTGATTGTTCTTAACTCCAATGCTTTACGCTGGCAACTTGTGCGTTTGCGGGAGTCCATACCACGCCAGGGACGACAAGGTTGCGAGCTTTCACGAGAATGTTCGTCATACAATTCAGTTTCGCGTTCAGACAAAGAGTTCCCTTTAAGGTATATAAAGATGATGTTACGCATTCGGGCATACGCGAGCGCCTCTGTTCCTGCGTTTACGGGAATCTATACCGCGCCAGGGACGACAGGAGGAGAGGCTACTCGTAATTACACGAAGCGGTCAACCTCGCCAATACAAAGCAATGTAGCTAAAAAAGTGAACTGAAGAAAAAAATGAGAATTGCTAGATTTCCAGATCAAATGAATTTCTACAATCATTTGATCTGGAAATCTAGCATTCTAGCAATATCTGTCAAACAACATTATATATATATATATATATAGATATATATATATATATATATATATATATATATATATATATATATATATATATATATATATATATATATATATATATATATATATATATACATGCCTGCATATCGACCCCTAAACTACTGACGTACTTATGTATGCATCTGGACCACATTTTATATGCCAACGCCCATCTTTGAATACCTGCATGTTATGAGCCATTTTTCTATTTTTCCGAGAATGCACGAGTCAGTTTTGTACGCACGACGAGATATTTTGATGCGCAGATCTTGCGATGCCGATTAGGTCTTTTTTTTTTTCTTTGCGGATCACAAATCAGCGTCACAGTATCTGCGCATCAAAATATCTCGTCGTACCAGGAATCGTACCACTCCGCTCACCCAGCCATCCACACGTGTCTCCGGCGGACGGCTGGGCGCGCAAAAGTTTTGCGCTACCTTTGTGTGCCTGGTCGATAGCGTGAAGGTTCTTCGTATTGAGCACTCTGCCATTTTGTAACATTCTGCGCCGTGTTTTCCCTTCTTACAGTCCCAACTCGTCCACCACAATTGATCGATCGAATTTGACATGACATTGAAGTTGTAACACATGCGGAAAGTCCGAAGCCCATGGTGACGCGGCTTTTAGCTCTACGCACCTTTGGTAAACTATGACGTACCATGGAAATACACACAGAAAAACTGAAAAAAAGAGAAAAAAGAGATGCGGTGTAACGCGGCGAACGATGGTGTCGATATCACAGACAGGTATTATCACGCGTAGTGTCAGTGCAGGCATAACAGCACGCAGACAGCTCTGGCTACGAGACGCGTTGCTGTTGTGGCTGCTGTGTCCAGCACAGCGTCGAAGACTGCGAGAGGTGAGTCAGCGCTTCGGCCGCTTCTATCTCCGTCCACCGCAGACTGGCAACACTGCGAACAGGGGACGGGGTCGAGGAAAAGTGGTGTCCAAGTCTTAGCGAGGAAGGCATTAGCCATTGCTATCAAAACCTTTGTAGCAATATCGATCTAAGAACAGTTCTTACCTGGACGGTTCGCCGACACATTTCCTTTTCTTCGCCGCTGGTCTTTGGCCTGCGCAAACAGTGATCGAGAGTTGCTAAAAAAAGATGCATGGCTGGTCCCTCAGTAAGTGGAATTTGTATAACTCGAAAGTAAAACGTATTCTTACAGGAATAGTTAGATGTTTGCTGTAAAAGGATATTAGTTTCCGCAATGTCTATTGATTTCTTACCGTGGATGAATCCACGCTGACGCTACGCAGTAGATCTTCATCGCGACGACTAACGTCCATGATAATTGATTGAAGAAAGCTTTGTGGTAGCTTAATTATTAAACGGTGATAACGTAATTAGGGAAAGCGTTGCGGCAGCTAGAAGAGCGTCCCTGACTGGACGTGTAAATGCGACTAACGATCGTCACCTCGCGCCATGTTAATATATACTTGAATACCACGGCAAGACTACGGGATAACACAGCGCGTGCCATAGCCTGGTGTGCAACCGATGACGGCGCTAGAGAGGAGCTTGTATATGACGTCAAATCGAGGATTCGCGCGCTTCCATATTGAGGCCTATAGCGCCGTATAGAAACCACCATGCGAGATAGAGCTCGACAAAGAAGCAGTTGAGTTGGTTATCTGATGTGTGGTGGTTACCGACGCCGCTCGAAAAAACCGTGGGTCTCCGCTTTGAACTCATTTTGAAAGCATGGCGCTTCGTTTCATACAACTGCGTGCGGCGGCTTGTTTTCATACAACTGCGTGCGGCGGCTGCGTGCGGCGGCTGAGCGATGTTAAATATTAAAAGACACGTATTGATTAGGTTAACTACATTACACTGCAATTTTATTGGCCTTTCCTAGGCTCATGCATAAAAATTCGCACTCCATCTCTTCAACCTGCAGTCTTGTGTTCTAATGGCAATGCATATTTTAAAGCTGTAACACATTTATGGTCTTTTTTTAATAACAGCAATAACAGAAATTTCTGGTGCCGCACTTAAATATTTTATTATTAGTTAAGAATGATGGCAGTATTAAATTTTCAAATTAGTTGGAATTGGTAACTAGGTTCCTAACCTATAGTTACAAAGCTGTTAGGTAACATTAACGCAATGCAAAATGTGATATGATCTCGACAGCAACTGCATGCAGACCTGCGTTGAACACAACTTCTATGTTAGGTTACACGGAAACATTGCCTGAATCTGCTTCACACATTTTAAGTTACACGCGTAGACCTTGTCTGATCCCGATTCACACGAGCAGTGAACATTCTCCACTTCGCCGCAGTCGATCACAACGGAGACGTCGTGTGACAGGTTCAGAAGTCCAGTTGTTTGCAGGACTTAGAGCCGCGATGGTGACGCGGTCTCCGTTGACAGCCTCGACCACGCATTCAACAACGTGGCCTGCGCCGTACACCGCCTCGCCCTCGACGAGACACCGCGTCGTCTCACAAGCTTTATGTACATACTTCTAGATGCTGGAGAAAGGCACGATTACTGAAACATCCAAAAGAAAAAACACCCGTACAAATAGTATTGTACGGCGGAAAGTGTGATAACGACCGAGCGCGCGCGCGCGCACACACACACCCACACACACACACTTTCACTTTCTTACCCGCAATGTGGTCGGTGGCTTCGACGCACTCGTCAACCATCCGAGAGACTTTCTGACCGCAACTAATACAGGATTATAATCGCACTCGAAAACGGCTGTTGAATGCGTTCGTTGACTTTCGCAAGGATCTTAGTTTAACCATAGCCTCCTAGATTTCCCTTGCCTGCCGGATGAGCGCGAAACGCCCATCATCTATGGCGGCGCTATCTACGTAGGGGTAAGCGTCCTTGCACTTGGCCTTTCAGATCGGCAAGTTTGGCGTTTGCTACTAATTTCAGAGGCTATGCCATGTATTGAAGGAGTTGCCTACTGAATGACGGTGTCTTTTACGTAGTGTTAATTATAATTACAATTACGTTTACGCCTTTTAAAAACTTTTTTACGTTACTTTTGTTGCATATAAGCGCCAAAAACGTAAAAAAACTTATTTAAAGTCACCCCTACTTAAATGGCGTCACCACCATAGTTCCGACGACGGCCGCTTCTCAAGTGACCGCCGATAATCCGGCAGGCAAGGTAAATCTAGGAGGCTATGGTTTGACGAAGTTGCCGTCTGGAGCGGACGATGTGCGTACAAGAGCCGCTGCGGCTGCAGCGCGGTTGAAAGTGGAATCCTCAAATTGACCTCACACGCGAGAGGGCGCCACTCCACGATTTCAAGGCCAATAGCCCGGCTGCGATTTGCTCGGGCGAGCGTAAGTGTGAAATGCGGTGTTACGGCAAAGATGAACTGGCGTGCGTTGTAGAGCTACATTTACGATGGATGGATGTGATGAGCGAGGCCGACGCTTGGACTAAAGTCGTTACCTGGCGTCGTCTTAAGGCGTTGACGAAACAGCGCTTTCCTTTTGAAAACATGTCGAATCAGACGGACGCGTAGCAACGACGCATTGCAGGAGCTTTTGACGGTGGACATGGTATTAATTCATTACCGCCGATCAACAGCACTGCCAGAGTAAAGTGTGAGATATTGAAGTTGCATTTGTATGGCCTTCACAGTATGTACAACCTCTAAAATATGTGACCATGGCGTAGTCAATTATAGTAAAAAAAAAGACCGTGTAGTAGATAGCGTGCACGGCTACTGCTGTCACGGACTTAAAGGTCATGTATTTGACTCCCGGTGGCGGATTTTTGCTTTGCGATTTGACCATTCGCATTTTTCGGTGGACCCCGTGAAACATTTTCGAGTCAAAAAGAGCATTAAAGACTTAACGTAATTAATCATTATCAATATTATTTGTGGTTGGTCGAACAATGTGCAGTTGATCGTTTATCATTCAACACCCACCTTATCTCCAGTTCACTTACTCTCTAAATCCTGTGTCATTGTTCCTTTTCTTAGAACCTCTTATCCGTGTTGAAACATATTCCACATTCTCATCCGTTAAGCACTGTACATATGTTTTTTTTTATGTCTGCACAGTCGATTGTAATACATTATTCTAGGAGGCGAGGCCCTGACACCTTGGCTGAAGCTAGCATACGCGCAATATACCACCAAAGCATCAATTTGCTACTTCTCGACGTCTCGTACGAATGAGACTACTCTTAAAGAACAATCACCCGGGCATGTGCTCATAGACTATCTTCCGTTTTACCTCAACGTGCGCAGAAGCATGCAGGATGCCCAAGGCTGGACACTACATACAGATAGTTGTTCGCTGTAAGAGTCGGCAGTTCAGGACCAGCGCTTCTAAACGAGTTCTGCGCAGAAGTAGATATATTCCTACGATCCACAGGTAGCATACGCCGGCCCGTAGCGGTGAAGAGGGGGCTAAGAGCTGGCGCTTTCCCCCTGAAATTTGATTGGGCGGGAGTGGGTGTTTATTAAATATAAATGAAATAGGTAGTCTGAAATACCCAAGGCCTTCAACAGGTGCACCCCCCCCCCCTAAAAAATCCTGGCTACGGGCTTGAGCGTACGTAATAGACCTTGAGAACTGTTGCATGCTACCGCTACATCAATCAGTCTATATTTAGCTCATGTGGCTTTCTTCACATACAGGGTAGTCGATGGTGTGCGACAATGGCAACCTGGCGCCATTCCACTATGTCCTTCAAGGTTACCTTACTTTTCTAAAGTGTCATCATGCATAATCAGCCTGACTGACGACTGCAGGGCAATGACCTCTCCTATTATTCTTGAATTATTCCAGTCCAGTAATTTTTGCGACTGCGTCATCCCTGCAAACTTCTTGTTCTCATTTGCCCACATGGCCCACAGCCTCCCTCTCACGTTCTTGCTTCCTCTCGGAATCCAATCTCATACCAGCGGTTACCTTGCCTTCCCCCTACATGCCCTACGCATATCAATTTCTAATAAATAGTTTACTTGAACATATATCTAAGTTTAGATACCTTCCGGCACAGCCTTTCTTGATTCAGTGGGGTGGTCATCCTGTTCCTGTACCTCGCGCGGCCGCTTGGCGGTTGGTCGCGACTGCTTGCTCGGTGTCTGGACGGTCGACCCTGTTTCGCGTGCCGGAGGGTCCCGAGGGTGATTGGCTCCCATATATCGCTGCAGCATGCGCGTCTTGTACTTCTTGAAGGCCGGCGGCATTCGCTTGGAGCTCTCTTCCGAGTCAAACAGTCTCCGCTTCACGCCAGACGGCGGCACTGACTGCGAAGCTGGAGTCGAGCCGACGACCTGACCTGATCGCGGAAAATAAAAGACAGGGACAAAAACATGTAATGAGGAGAACTTGTGCGCAGATGAGGAACGATAAGTTCTCTAACCCATCACTTCATTACCTACCACGTATAGGATTGCATGCATTTTTATTCGGTGTCTTCTGCCCATTCCAAACGTACAAAACAGCCATCCGGATTATCGCCCTGCAGAGCGTCTGCCTTTTATCCCCTGTTTTCTGCTCGCATTCTTCTTGATGACCCACTATGTTTATACTTGCATCGCACGTACAGTGCATGCGACAGTTTCCTCCTCTGCCCCTCACCACAGAAAAAGAAATTAAGGATATTATTACATGCTTGCTACGCCAATGCTATTTATTTACGCATGCTACACATTCATCGAAAGAGTACAGAAGTGTAATGCGAGAAAGAAATAAGGAAAAAAATTCCGCCATATCCACGAAGTGAATGATGATGAGTGGGCGAAGCTCCGGAGGTAAACCTGGTAAACCATGAATCCTCTGTACATTTTGCCCACTCGATTTTATTACATCGCTCCCCCTAGCGTACGTCGCCGCACTAAATCGAACGATTGCCTTCAACCAATGACACGCGCCATATGTGACATCATTCCTATTTTATAAGATCTCGCGTCTTTCATCAACTACAAGTACCGCTTTCTAGTTTATAACATCTTGCATCTTTTCATCATCAGCTACAAGTACCACCATCTAGTAAACACTACAAGAACTAAACGAGAGGTGGCTACATACAGGAGACGGTACCGCCATCTAGTGAACACTGCAAGAACTAAACTAGAGGTGGCTACATACAGGCTACAGGGGACGCACAGCCCACGCCCTAAGGAGCTTCGCCCCTAAAAAATGAAAGGAAGATAGAGAGGCCCACGTACGACGTTGAGTAGCGGGAGGAGGCGCTGCTAGTCGAGCTGTCTCGACCCCTTCTCCGACGGTGGTGGATTCGTCGTCCGAGTCCGACGGACTGTCCGAGTCACACGAGGGCCGCAGTCGCTTGCCGCCGGGACCTGGATCACCGTCGATGCAGCGCAGCCGCTTCGCTTGCGGTCGGTTCAAGGCCGCAGCAGCAGCAGCAGCAGCGTGAGCTGTTCTTCCTCCCGGCGCCGGGCCCTTTTGCCCCAAGGAAGTGGCCGAGTAACTGTGCTCGAACAGCTCGGCACGCGCGTGGGTTTCTCGCGCCACACCTACGTCAGAAAAAGTATAGGGGCTTAACCCGTCGTGGTTTCTTAGCAGGTATCATCGCACTGATAAGCTCAAGGTTGCGGGTTTGATTCCAGATCGAGGTAAAGTGCGCGGAAGAAAACGATTACGACATGCAAACGCGTACAAGCACAGACCATCAGCTGAACATGAAGTGACAAGAACATAAGCTAGCGGTTAAAGTAAAATAAAACTTGGAAACTACCCTAATCTGATTTACGGCCAGTGCTCGCAAAAAAGTTGGCCTTGCGTTCGGCGCCAGTGTAGTAATGTCACTATAGCCGCCATAGTCGATTGATTGATTGATTTGTGGGGTTTGACGTCCCAAAACTACTATTTGATTATGAGAGACGCCGTAGTGGAGAACTCCAGAAATTTTGACCACCTGGGGTTCTTTAACGTGCACCCAAATCTGAGTACACGGGCCTATAACATTTCCGCCTCCATCGAAAATGCAGCCGCCACAGCCGGGATTTGATCCCGCGACCTGCGGGTCAGCAGCCGAGTACCTTAGCCACATGACCACCGTGGCGGGGCAGCCGTCATAGTCGAGATAACCGTGGGTTGGAGCTTAGCGAGCCACAGCACCGCGTTTACATTACTTGCATTGACGTCATTGTGGTCACTATTTCAGGTTCTATAGCTGGTTGAAAAGGAACTCCAGCGATTTTTCAATATTTGCCAATTTCAACAAATTATACAACCATAAGTCATTCAGCTTTTTTTTAAAACCTATTTTAAAAAATCGCTAGCCAGTTTTGGAATCACACTTGTAAACACGGGCCACCCTGTACATGTGACGTAAGTTCTTTTAGATGCGGAGTATCCTTTGCTCTGGGGCATAGAGGAATGAATAAACTGAGTAAAGGACGTTACGTCATATTTTGCGAAGCCGGAAGTATGAAAGAGTAGAGGGCTTTTCATCGCAAGGTTGCGTCACGCCATTGACTTTCCTAAAATTAACCAGAGGGGATTCTGGCGCTGGAATCGTTCAACTACCATGGGAATGATGGGTAGTACACGAATTTGCCTAGTCTTCGTACTTGCGGGTGACGGATTGCACTTGACAAGCTCACACGAAATATTAAAAAAAATGTCATACTGTAGTTGACATTAGAACTCTGGTCATCCGATAGTCCGAAGATACTTTGTGATGCGGGTGCAATGTTCACAATATTTCTCTGTCTGAAGTCACGAACTATCGTTTATTCCTGGTTTCAGTTTTGTTTTGAAGGAAAGGACGAACCCTTTTGAGCTTTTTGACCTGATTTGAAATGGTAAGCCTAAAAGATTAAGGAGGTGAAGCACAACCGCTGAACATACGCTGATTTTTGTTTCTTGAGAAAACAGCTCCAAGCCTCACGAACACACACGGA
This sequence comes from Rhipicephalus annulatus, assembly GCA_013436015.1. Lineage (NCBI taxonomy): Eukaryota > Metazoa > Arthropoda > Arachnida > Ixodida > Ixodidae > Rhipicephalus > Rhipicephalus annulatus. Next base: position 288,514 of record WOVY01005530.1, read on the forward strand.
GCCAGAAGTACGAAAATTAGACAAATCCGCGTACTACCCATAATTCCCATGCTCGCTGAAGCGCCGTGCGTTGCAGTTCCCACAGACACTAGCGCCAGAGTTCTCTCTACACTCGGCTGCTGACCCGCGGGTCGCGGGTTTGAATCCCGGCTGTGGCGGCTGCATTTCCGATGGAGGCGGAAATGTTGTAGGTCCGTGTGCTCAGATTTGGGTGCACGTTAAAGAACTTCAGGTGGTCGAAATTTCCGGAGCCCTCCACTACGGCGACTCTCATAATCATATGGTGGTTTTGGGGCGTTGAACCCCACATATCAATCAGAGTTCTCTCTAGCGTATATATAGTAAACGCTATGGGTCACGCCTTGGCCTCCGAGATGGCGGGCGCGTGGCCGGTTCGCGCCCGCCATCTCGGAGGCCATGATCACGCTACTGGGGCTCGCGCATGCGCAACGGGAGCCAGGGAGAGGGCGGCGAGCAGCGCGAGTCGCTTTCGTACGCGTCGGGCAGAACGCCACCGCCATCTGATAGACGAGCTGGAAAAGCCAAACGTTTGTGCTGATTATGAGCAAACGCGTTGCGATGTGCGCTTGTGGAGTATACCTGTGTGCCATTCGCATCCTGATTACGGCTCATATTGTGAATCTACAATAAATTACAGCTTTGCACTTCGTGTTTAGTTCACTGATTGCAAGAGAGCAGCGGCGCGTCTAGATGAGAAGTGCCTGCAACGTATAGGCATCGGAGCTTCAATCTCAAGTTAGCTCGACCTGCCTGGAATCATCTTGGATCATCTGCCTGGGATCATGGCTGGGAGCACTAGCTCCCGGAAAAATCAGCGTTATAACTTCACTCACATCGCGATAAGCGTGCGCAGGGTTCTCCTTCAGGAAGGGGGAGGAGGGGGGGGAAGGTTCATCACCACAGCTCGCGTTCCTATCATATCAATGTATGGATGGATGGTGGTGACATTGCATCTCCGCCCCTCTCTCACCTCCCTGCCTATAATGTCAATGCACAAAGCTGGCTTCGCGCCCTTTCCCGAACAAAATGACCGATGTTTCGCGCACAGTCGTTCGTTTCCTTACGCCGATGCATGCACCGAGAACCGAAGCTGGCTAGCAGTTCGCGAGGTGACGGGTACGACGCCCGATTACGCTATCGCGATCTGCTCTTGTAGGCGCAGCTCAAGCGGGCTCATTTGTTAAAAATAAATTTCAGTGTTCCAACATTCACACTCAAAGACATGGTTAAGTATCAAATCTGTTCTGAAAGGACGTAAAACAAAGTCTCAAGTTATCCAGAGTTCCCACGATAGCAGATAAAGATATCGCTATCGCATAAACATGACGGAAGCACTTATCGTACCTTGAAGCGGACTGCTTGTCCCGCTCCTCGACGAGCCCGTCGTCACCTTCTCCAGCACGCTGCTCGCAGTCGCTGTCCCAGATGCTGTCGTCAGAGCTGATGCTCAGCGGCTCGGTGTTGCCCGAAATGAAGTTGTTGTACTGCCGAATGCGGTCACCCCAGTTCATGCCTGGAACGTACACCTGCGCGCAAATCATGGATTGCGATGTAAGGAGGGGAGAAAATTCAACTACATTTATAGGAACACTGAATAGAAACACAAAGGGACATGTGTTAGCAGCTTGTCTTTCAACAATACCACAAAAAATCCGTTTAAGCGAGAGCACGTTCGAAATAAAGTCGGTACATCTTTTTAATAGTTAGAACAGCAGCACGTTGCACTTCATGCAGCGTGAGCGTTAGGAAACTGGGCGCGTGTGGGTGGGTCGAATGTGCTTCGAGTGTTAATATAATTGATATATCGCAATATTAACACTCGAAGCACTTTCCTGTCGTCACCGTCATGTTCTGTATCAAGGTGAAATCGATAAAGCTTGCGGAGGCTGTAGAAAGGCACCGCTCAAGCAGAGATGAAAGGGGTACCGGTGAGGGGGTGCGCTGGTCGCGTAGCAACCGCGAACTTTGATCAAAAGGACGCGGCCGCGCGCTATATCGACTGAGATCAATATGTGGCTCATACCATTGTACGCGTTGCGTTTTTACCGTTTACTTCACGTTGAAGCAACGGAGCGAAAAACCACTTTCCTCACTCGAGCGTCCGCATTCCGAGAGTACTGTAGTTATTCCCAGAGTTTTGGAGTTGTAACTGCTAGCCACAGCTTCTTCGTGACGTTATAAGTTTTTTTTTCCAATCACATTTATCACTTCACCTTTTGTGCGAAAGTCACTTTTTATCGAACAACGAAAAATAACATCATCACGGATAAGCGGGAACATGTAAACAGGAGCGCAATTTTTTCATCTTGCGTGGAGTTGAAACCACGGGTAGGGCTACAGAGAAATAATAATGTGAATTAGTTATGCACCCGTGCATGTCTTTGGTGTGCACCACTGAGTTTCATCTAGAGAGATAGATTAATCTCAGAATATAACAGCCAGCCAGTGACCAGGAACATTAAAAAGCCCCAAATCATGGACCTGATTTCGAAAACGACAGAGGGAAAATTTCATTTTCGCCTTCGCTGGCGCGCGCAGGGGTCCCCTTCAAAAAGAGCGAAAGTTTGTCGCTTAGTTCCCTCTCCTCTGGATAAAATTAAGGTACTCGGCTGCTGACCCGCAGGTCGTGGGATCGAATCCCGAGTGCGGCGGCTGCATTTTCGAATGGAAGCGAAAATGCTGTATAGGCCCGTGTGCTCAGATGTGGGCTGCACGTTAAAGAACCCGAGGTGGTCGAAATTTCCGGAGTCTTCCACTACGGCGTCTCTCATAATCATATGGTGGTTTTGGCACGTTAAACACTACGAATCAATCATTAGTTACATCTCCCCTTTCAATGTGTGGGATCGGCTTTGCAACCCCCACCCCTTCTAAGGTGGCTAGGTGAAGGGCCGCCCTTCACCACCTTCCCCTCCCTCCCGCGCAAGTGTACGTTTACTGCCTTTACTGCAGACGCTATATGCTCCTCGCCACGTTTTTCTCGTAAAAGCACTTGGGCAATGCAACCACTAAGCTTCAGGATTTTGGCTGCACGCTGTTATCTGCACAACGCGCAAAACGAGGTCAAATCGATTTATCGCGCGTGGTAATCATGCGAAATAAGGTATAGTGCACGTTCGTGCGATTGCATGGCGAAGCAGGGTAGGAGACAAGTATGCAATGCCACCTAGAGAAGATTATCAGGCCTGCTTACTGCCACCGTGACGTCACTCGTTTTGCCCGAGCGAGCGCGCGTACGGGAGGCTGTGAATTCATTGCAACAGTCGTCTCCAGTTCTCGGGGAGTCTTACATGCTTCATAGAGTTATTATGCCTTTTGGGTCCAAAAGGGCGCTGGTTTAAGTAATGTATTGCGCTTGAAAGCGTTTGGGGATTCGCCTGTGAGCCATCTCTTCCACGAAAAATTCATTCAAAGATTCTACGCTATCGAACGTATGGTCGATCTATAGGAGCAAGGTTTAAAGAACCAACAAAGTGACAAGAGAAATAAGGTAAATTGTATTCATTATTTATTTACACACACGTACACGCACCAAACACACACACTATCTAGAGCATGCAGAGAAACCGTTCCTTGCAAAGTTTCTGGAGTTTCATTTGTGCTCTTTCGAACAACTGTCTTCATATACACGTAGTTATTCTGGAGAGTGTGTGCTGCCACAAGTGTGTTATTCAGCACAACATGAGAATGAAGACCATACCAAGAGAAAACAAAATCTTTCATTTCACAAAAATTTCTTGTGACAGACACAAGAAGCGGCGTTTCCTTTTTTGCTCTGGCCCCTCTGGCAATGGTGCGCTGTTGGTCGTATAACTTAGGACCTGGGAAAAAAATGTTACTACTGGGTCTATATCAAACCGTTCTACTGCACCGCCAGTGGATCGGTACATTTTTGTAGTGATTCTTAAATATCCTAGCGTGAAGTAGAAATCACACTCATGAAAACCAATTAAGAAAGCGCTTTACCGTAAGTGTGCACACGCATCTAAACTTCAAGGAAACATACTAGGCTAAGGTGCTGACCACAATAATGTGGCAGGAACACCAGCAAGAAGATACCGTGCACAAAACCGATGTACTAAGCAAAGCAGCAGCATTCATTCCAGCTGAGTGAAACAATATTTAACGGTAAACAGAAGTAGTACAACAAATCCACGGCGCTAATCGCCAATAGAAAAATGTTTACCGAGACTAAGGGGAATATGCCTGTTCTGAATTTACTGCCACGCGCGTTTATTACTTTAATGCCATGACTTACGTCAGCAAGTCAGAAGCACACGTGGCACCCTTATTTTATAAAGAAAAACTGAACATGGTGGAGATGGGGCCATTGGAATGACCTTAAGTAGTACAGGCACACGTACCTTCGGGCCACGAATAAAACGGATGTCGACGCCAGCTTGGCGAACGACACACTCCCATTTTCTTTTTCGCTTGTCCTTAGGCAACAAAAACACACTCAACTTCGGTTCCTTTGCCGCGACGATTCGCGACGCAGCATCGCCGAAGCTTCCGGATTTGCAGCCGTACAGATTGCGAATATCCCGTGCCCAAAACGCGTCACATATCCTCACTGCAGTTCACAGACACAGAAAAAGACGTTCTTTTCGAGTCGCCAACAAACACACCATCATCAGCATCATCAGCATCATCATCATCATCATCAGCCTGACTACGTCCACTGCAGGACAAAGGCCTCTCCCATGTTGCGCCAGTTAACCCGGTCCTGTGCTTGCTGCTGCCAATTTATACCCACAAACTTCTTAATCTCATCTGCCCACTGTTGGGACTCCGGGTCCTGCCGGTCTCGTTTTCGGTAGCTGGCCCCGTCGCAGGATCCATCGTCCAACAATTCAGCGAGAAGAAGCGCCCGAACGAACAACAGAGATTTATTTACAAGTGGAGAAGTGGTCCACTGACCCAAAGAGAGAAGAGTGCGTGCGATACAAAACGTCTTCGGCATTTTATAGCGCCACGTTATTGACACTGGGCGCCTTGTCCGCATCGTCAGCCAATACGGTGTCGCCGGCACCTCGGCCACGAGGGAGGGGAAAACACCTCTCACAACACAAGGAGTAGCACAACCCAACACCATATATGGTCCCGGCGCCCCAAAATGTTACCAAATATGGTCACGAACGCACAGCAGACCCCGTAGCTCTCCCGGCGAGGAGGAACCCGAATGGGGAGGTGGGGGTGGCCGCCACCGCCGGTCACGAACCGGTTCTCCCCCAAACACTTCCTGCTTGGCTCCCCAGGGCCGATCGTAACAGTCTCTCGCGCGGGGGGGGTGAAGATCTCGATGGGCTGAGGTTTGCAGCCACTGTCCGGAGAGATCAGCGCCGGCAGTCGGTTTGGTGACGACCGTCTTTGATGAAGTAGAGGGCAACACCTGCTTCATTGAGGGCTCAACAGACGTCACATACGCACATGAAAACACAACTACTCAGCCGGTGAGCGCCGGACAATTCCGCCAAACTCCACCAGGCAGTTTTCCCCTTTAACTGATATTAAAGGAAATACACAATTTATTCAAAATGTTACTCACACTTTAAGGTGACACAAAACAACAACACTGGAAGCACACCGAACCCGAAACCCTGGATAGCCGTGTCTTCAACGTTTTAAAACAAGTACACCTAAAAGAGTAAAAAAAACAATCACTAGCTCTTGTTTAGGTCAGGAAAAAAAATGCCAGAGTTCTCGAGACATCCTCTCGCGTCAGGGGCATCGACTTAAGCCATCAGCGTTGCCATGGAGTACACCCTTTTTGTAGCGTATTTCAAACGTATATTGTTGCAAAACGAGGCTCCAACGCAGCAGGCGGCCGTTCTTAGAGGACATGGTTTGTAGCCAGGTGAGAGGACAGTGGTCCACTTCCACAATGAACTTGCTTCCGGCAATATAACACGCCAGTTTCTGGACTGCCCAAACCAAGCACGCACATTCCTTTTCGCTAGCGCTGTAAACCTGCTCGCGAAGGGTGAGTTTCCGGCCAACATAGAGGACGGGATGCTCTTGATCCCCCTCATCCCTTTGACTAAGAACTGCCCCCATGCCTCTATCACTAGCGTCGCATTGGACTATGAAAGGCCTCGAGTAGTCCGGTGAACTAAGCTACAGGTTGGCTCTTAACACTCGCTCCATCACGGAGTGAAGCTTTTCTATCGAGTTAGACTGCGGATGGTAGACGGAACTATGCAATAATTTCACGCCACACCGCTCTAGAAAGGTTGTCGTTAAGGCACTCGTGAAAATGGTGCCCTGGTCTGATTGTATCTCGGCAGGAAAGCCTACCCGGGCAAACACGGACAGAAGTGCGTTCACTACTTCGACGGAACTTAGCTCTTTTAGCGGGACCGCCTCTGGAAATTTAGTAGCTGGGCAGATTAAGGTCAGGATGTGACGGTAGCCTGAAGTTGTCTTGGGCAAAGGACCTACTGTGTCAATTACCAAACGACGAAAGGGCTCAGTGATTATGGGTACCAGCTTCATTGGAAATTTCGCCTTATCTCCCTGCTTACCCACTCGCTGACACACATCGCAAGATTTTACAAACCTCTCTACATCTTTAAAGCATCCAGGCCAGTAGTATTCCTGTAAAAGACGATTTTTCGTCTTCTTTACGCCTAAGTGGCCTGACCATGATTCTCCATGCACGAAACTAAGCAAATCCTGACGATACGCCTGAGGTACGACTACCTGGTCAAATTCTACTCCTCGCCTATCTAGATATTTTCGATAGAGTATGCCGCACCTCTCTTGGAATCTCACATTTCGTTTGGCGATTCCCTCTTTCGAACTGTCCTGGAATTGCTTAAGCGTTGGGTCACCCTTTTGTTCGGTTATTAATGAAGCGGGGCTCACCTGCAGCAGCCGACTGAAATTATCCGAAGTTGGCATGACACACAACTCTTTTGTAGTTCCTAGTACGTGGAATGTGTCACCATCTGTGCTATCCTCTGTACTACCAGGAATCGGCTTGGGAGCAATGGCATTCTCTATTTGCTCGGTCAACGAGGCGTAATTGACCCCTTCCAATTCGGGAGGAGGTTCAACGTCGCCTTTAGGAATGGTTGCCTCCGCGACTACGGCTTCTGCAGCCTGTTCTCGCACAAGTCGATTTGTTTCCGTGGTGTCCAACTCGCAACCCAGCCCGTTGTCGATTTGAGGCTTGTTTGCCTCAGTGAATGTTGCTCTCGCAGCCAGCGCACGTGCCTTTGATCTAGTCAGTGCCTGCACTATGCCTTCTCCCAACGTTAGACCTTTCTCCTTCAGCATTTGATCTGACTTATTTGAAAATAAGTAAGGATACTGAGGGGGTAGATATGGCGATACCGCGGCTTCTGTTTCCAATGTTCCAAATGCGCCTTTAAGGACAACTTTAGCTACGGGAAGGCACTGACTGTTTGCTTCTACGGCTTGTCTAATCCAGGCACAGTCTCCTGAATACTGTCCGGACTGAACAAAAGACGGATGAACTACGTCCATAGTGGCTGCGGAGTCTCTAAGAACCCGACACTGCTTGCCGTTCACGATAAGGTCGTACATATAGGGCTCTAACAACTTCATGTTCTCGTCGGCTTCATTTATAGATAAAAAGGCCACCTTTTCTTTCGGGCAGTCTTTCGCGAAGTGCCCTGTTTCGTGGCAATTGAAACAAGCAGCCGGTTTTCTCGCCTCAAATTTCCTTTTGCTTGCCTCTGCCGACGCCCGATGGTTAGATGAATTGTTTTCCTCACCCTTTTGTGCGAGACTTGTCGGTTGTTTTCTAAACGGCGCCTTATTAGGCCGTAGGAATTTTTCCCTTTTAGGCTCGCTGTTTGCCCCGAGGGCGCGGCGCGTAACGAATTCTTCAGCGAGCTCTGCGGCTTTTGTTACGGTGTTCACGTCTGGTCTATCCTGAACCCAGAACCTCACCTTTTCTGGTAACCTTTGATAGAATTGTTCCAGACCGATACACTCGAGCACCTTGTCATGATTCCCATACGCCTTTGCCTCTTTCAGCCACTCCCCCATGTTGGCCATTAACTTGTAAGCAAACTCCGGGTATGAATCATTGCTCTCTTTTACGGCGTTGCGAAATTTTTGTCTGAAACCTTCCGCTGACAACCTGTATTTCTTGAGAAGGCTCGACTTTACCTCACTGTACTCGTCAGCCTCCTCTTTCGTGAGGCGCGCGATTACTTCTGAGGCCTCCCCCGGAAGTAGGGACAACAAGCGTTGAGGCCATGTATCCTGGCTGAAACCTTGCCTTTCGCAAGTTCTCTCAAAGTTGACGAGAAACAGCCCAATGTCCTCCCCTAGCTTGTACGATCTCATTAGGTCCGTCATTTTGAACCTGACCCGCTCTGCTGTACCGGATGCCTCGCTGCCTCCTGCTCTACTATTATGGCTAATCTCTAGCTCGAGGCGCTTCATTTCAAGCTCGTGCTTTCGCATCTTATCTGCCTCGGCTTCTGCCGCTTTCCTTTCGGCCTCCGCCGCCTTTTCTTCGGCCTCGGCCGCCTTTCGTTCGGCCTCTGCCGCCTGCCTCTCCTGAATCTCCTCGACACATTCTGACAGCTCGTCATCCTCCGCCCCCAAAGCGAGAATCGCCTCTATCAGCTCTGGCTTTCTTTGAGAGTCCGACACCTCCAGATTCAACTCCCTGGCAAGTAGCAACAACATGGACTTTCGCAGGGATTTCAGATTCATGGCTGCTTCCAGTACCGCTGTCTCTGTTCCACAAAGATTCCTGTTCTGCAACTAATTAACCTTGACGGCAACGACAGCTCTAGATACCTACCTTGCCTCAAGTTTTCCGTTAACTTAGTCTACCAATAAAGCTTCAAAAGCTCTTACACGGAATCCTGCCCTGTCACTGTTAACCTTGACGCCACTGACAGAAAGAGCTTAACCAAGCTATCACACAATTTCCGCCTGACGCAAGTTACCTGTTAACACAATGACCAAGACAGCCCCTCTCTACCAGCTTTTACTTAACACATAGAGTAAATGCCTGGTAAAATTTAACAGAGAAAGCCGGCACTCACCCAGTTCGCAGTCATGTCTCCGGCGTCGTGCCTCTCAGAAGTGCCGTTCGATTCCCTTTGGAAGTCGATGAGCTCGTGTAATCCTTCTCCTGTCGTCCCGTTGTTGAACTTCGGGCTCACTCCGTCCAGTGGTCGCTTTCGGGGTTATCAGCATCCCGCCGCTGCCATCCAGTTGTTGGGACTCCGGGTCCTGCCGGTCTCGTTTTCGGTAGCTGGCCCCGTCGCAGGATCCATCGTCCAACAATTCAGCGAGAAGAAGCGCCCGAACGAACAACAGAAATTTATTTACAAGTGGAGAAGTGGTCAACTGACCCAAAGAGAGAAGAGTGCGTGCGATACAAAACGTCTTCGGCATTTTATAGCGCCACGTTATTGACACTGGGCGCCTTGTCCGCATCGTCAGCCAATACGGTGTCGCCGGCACCTCGGCCACGAGGGAGGGGAAAACACCTCTCACAACACAAGGAGTAGCACAACCCAACACCATATATGGTCCCGGCGCCCCAAAATGTTACCAAATATGGTCACGAACGCACAGCAGACCCCGTAGCTCTCCCGGCGAGGAGGAACCCGAATGGGGAGGTGGGGGTGGCCGCCACCGCCGGTCACGAACCGGTTCTCCCCCAAACACTTCCTGCTTGGCTCCCCAGGGCCGATCGTAACACCACCTAACCTTTTGTCTCCCCCTAACCCGCTTCCCTTCTCTGGGAATCCAGTTAGTTACCCTTAATGACCAGCGGTTATCCTGTCTACGCGCTACATGCCCGGCCCATGTCCATTTCCTCTTCTTATTTCAACTATGATATCCTTAACACCCGTTTGTCCCCTGATCCACTCTGCTCTCTTCTTGTCTTTTAAGGTTACACCTACCATTTTTCTTTCCATTGCTCGCTGCATCGTCCTCAATTTAAGCTAAACCCTCTTTGTAAGTCTCCAGGTTTCTGCTCCGTACAAACACACCAGCACGCCACCAACACGTTCGTCGAGCTTGACAATTCATGTCTGTCGAGCGACGAGAGCAAGCGTATATAGGCACATCTGTGCAATAAAACACACCGGTCAAACGGAGTGACGTCATGCCCTTGGCAGACACAGTGAGCAGGCCTGCCAAATTATCTATAGATAATTTCAGACTTATAGGCGGCATTGACAAGTAACAACTCATATATCTCGTATATGGACCAATCGAGAGCGTATTTCCTCATGACGTCACGTAATCAGGATGACTTCAAAAGAGAATAACGTGCTCTTTTTTTTTAGATTTTGATAGATGTCCTTTACTTTGAGGCCACAGAACGATCTTGGTCAGCAGATTACCATATAACCAGTCCAGCTTCAGTAAGTTGTTGTGGCCGCATCTCTGTCTGAGCGATAGCCCCGAGTTAAGCAACATGCGCTCAATTTCGTCACTCCGCGGTCTTTGCGGGCGCGGCCATGCGATGCGTTCGGGTGCATTGAAGCGCGCCAGTAAAAGTTGGCAGAGGAGAACGTTCAAGCGAGCTGGCTAACGCTTGGAAATAGTGGGTTGCCTTTAGGCTTGCTTGTTATGTTAGCGGCGAAAAGAAATGGATACTAAATGCACCAAATGACTCGTAGGTAGCCAGAAAGTAGTCGTTCGTGAAGTCAATCACGTATTTTTTTCTGATCAGATGTGGTCGTAAGGCGCAATGTATAGGAGGGTTGCAATGTAGCGACAAGTTGCAACCCTGTTATCGGGCCCAGTTTGCTTAAACGAACCCTTCAAGCGTCCGCACAACTTGAACACGAGAATGAGTTTCCGTGTGAAATCACGCAAACACCTCATTCCAGTGTTAGCACCTAAAAGTGATTGCTATCATGACGTTGGTGCTTCATATCATCATGCCTACATCGCTTCGCTTTTTAACGGTGATCATTTATCACTACCGTGCAAAACAGTTGAGCTACTGCATGAGCGTAGCCAGAAATTTGTCTCTGGGGTGAGGGGGATTGATTGATTGATATGTAGGGCTTAACGTCCCAAAACCACCGTTTGATTATAAGAGACGCCATAGTGGAGGACTCCAGAATTTCGACCACCTGGAGTTCTTTAACGTGCACCCAAATCTGAGCACATGGGCCTACAGCATTTTCGCCTCCATCGAAAATGCAGACACCGCAGCCGAGATTCGATCCCGTGACCTGCGGGTCAGCAGCCGAGTACCTTAGCCACTAGACCACCACGGCGGGGTGGGGATGAGGGCGGTCGAGTCGTATGCTATGTGTGTTCGTTTGTGTGTATATATACGCAAGCAAAATTTCCGGAAATCGGGGAAAGGGGTTACCTGTCGGCTTACCTGTAAGGCTTGTTTTCCAACCAAAAACTTCGTTCACACACTGCTTTCCTCGCTCATTGTGCAGCGAAGGCACGCGAGTACAACAAAATTTCGCCTCTTCGAATTCCAGTGATTCCACGCGAGCACAACACAATGAGCGAGAAAAGCAGTCTGTGAATGAGAGTTTTTAGTTGGAAAACAAACCTTACAGGAAAGCCATCTTGCAGATTATTGCAAACTGTCCAGGAGTGGCCCTGGCGAATGGCCATGCAGTTCAACGTGGCCAGGGGGTGGCACTACAAGCCCGTGCCCCCCTTCCCCCAAAGTTTTTTTGGCCATGGCATACAGAGTGATATATGACTGTTTTAAGCGGATGCTACCACAGAAATCAAAAAGGTGACCCCCCCCCCCTCCCTAGAAAATTAAAAAAAAATTCTGTGTACGCCCCTGCACTGCCGTAATAACGAAAGTTTAAAGTAGTGGTCCACAACATTTTTCTTTTCAAAACCAGGAGCTGTAGTTCAAAATCCGGAAGCTCGAAAATTGCAGCGTGGCTCTTTCAAAAAGTCGGGCACACGCTTTCCTGCCAATAAGCATCGGAAGTAAATTTTCTTCGCCCTGCATATTCTCGCCGCGGCGTAGAGTGTTATTTCGGCGACCGCGTCATACAAAACTGGTTCGAGCACACCGACGCCGGTCTCCCGACTTCTCTGCCCAACTCGGCAGCTATGCCGGAGACGGAAGCGGATGTTTCATCTGCAAACATCAATGGCCTGTAGCCCCTAACTGAAGTGTGGGTCACGTTTTGCCATGTCTAAGAGCGATACCACAAGCTGTTGATGTGCATGTCTTTTTTGTGTGGTGACGCAGACCTGATCGAGGAAGAAGAGTTCTGCCTCTCATAAAAAGCCCGCGCAAAGAAAACGAGAATGACGACGTGATTGAGGAAAGCAGCAAAACGCCTCATTTAGCGTGCACTAAGGGAATTGTACGAGGAGTCGACTCTACATTAACGCCCGCTGAGACTCTGGAAAAGCTGTCTGATGCTGGGGTCATAGCTGTGTACCGATGCAACCGATTAGTTAACGGTGAGAAAGTCCCCACTGAGTCGGTTATTGCTACCTTTGCCGGCACTTCCTGTCCATCCGAGTTGAAAATATGGCCGCTCATTTTCAGAGTCGAACGTCTCGCTTCTCGTCCTCTCCAATGTCAAAACTGTTGGCGTTTTGGTCACAGTGCAGGGGGTTGTAAATCAAATTCACGTTGCCGCATCTGTGGCGATACCCACCCATCGAAGGAGTGCATCGCCGAAACCGAAAAGTGCTGCCTCTGTGCAGGAAATCACGCGGCCGATTATCTGAACTGCACCGCAAGGTCTAATGAAACGCAACTTCTAGAAATCATGGACAGACGTCGTTGCTCGCGGCGAGAAGCAATAACAGTTGTGAAGGATAGATCCTTTGGATATGCCGGAGTCGCGTCGAGGCACGAACAACTGAGTGAGACGAAGATTCTTAATCTTATTGAGGCTGCAGTAGAAAAGGCGATGTCGAAAGCGCTGGAACACATAGTTACGAGCGTGAGTGAGTGCATCTCTCAAGTGTTTTGCTCACAGATGACACAGCTGGCTTCTGCAATAGCAGTACCGATGGCCAAGTCGGCACCTTGTGCAGTGGAAGTTATACCAAATTTAGCCCCACAGCGACAATCCCGCGAGGAGAAAACCCCAATTTTGTCCGTACCTTCTACGTCGACCCACGTGGAGGATCAGAATGAAATGGACGTATGCCAAGATTTCAGGCGTCAGAAGCGCACTGGATCTCCATTAAAATCTCCTTCCCCAAACACAAAACCCAAAAAGGTCAGCGAAAATGCCAGTGCACTTTTTAAGGAGGGTATTTTAGAAGCTGCCGTTGCTGAAGTGTTTCGCTCGTCAACATAGATACCTTGAAAGTACTACAGTGGAATTGTAGGTCTTTGATTTCTGCTTCTACTGACTTACTTTGCTTAATTAATCAGTTATATCCGGATATAATCTTATTACAGGAAACCTGGCTTAACCCTGTTAAGAATTATCATTTAAACAATTTTAAAGCATTTCGGTTAGACCGTCCATCACTAGGAGGTGGTCTAATTATACTAGTCTCGAATAAATTTTGCCGCACAGCGAGCATAGCTTTTCAGCTTATGTCCACAGACTGTGAAATTTTGGCAATAGACCTCTGTCTGCCCGGGCACCACCCTTTTTCACTTATAAACGCATATTTTCCAACGGGTTTGCATAATACTCAACAATTAGATACTGCCTTAGCTAATTGCAAGAATGATTTCATTCTGACTGGTGATTTCAACTCACATCATGTTTCATGGGGATTTCGAACAGACCATTCTGGTACTCTTCTATGGGATTGGATGATTAATAAAAATCTTACCTGCCTAAATGACAGACAGCCTACATTTATTCGCGGACGGACACGATCGGTATTAGATCTCACGATTTGCAGCCCAAGTGTTTCAATAAAGTCTTGGAAAACAATTGATTTCTCTTCAAACAGTGACCATCTTCCTGTATACTTTGAAATCTCATGTGCTGTGAAATCTATTGAAAGGACAGAGAAAACATTGATCAATTACAAAAAATTTAAAGATTGCTTGCGTTCCAACATTAGGGCAGTGTCCAGTGGTCAAAATGAAGACCTCGGCAGAAATCTCTGTTCTGCTTTAGAAATCTCCAAGAACACTTCAGAATTTGTAATTGCTTCGTCGTCATCCAAAAGTGCCCAACCTAGTAGATGGTGGAATGATGAGTGCACACGAGATTATAGAAGGAGAAAAGCTGCATGGAAAAGACTTATATGTAATCAGAGTCCAAAAAATTGGAAGGATTATCAGTTCATTGCGGCAACATTTAAACGCACTGTATCGCGAGCGAAAGAGCAATATGACCAAGAACATTTCGAGTACCTGTCTAAATCAAATAACAAACGTGCTTTATTCAACTTCCTTCGTGGTAGGAAGAAGACCCCTATACCAGGAAACGTTGACTCAGTAGTTTACACCTCACAGGAACTACAGGAATCATTGAATCAGTTGGCTAAAGAATTAGAAAACAGGTTCTCAACGCATCTCCCTAATTCGGCTTACACAACAACCATCTATGACTACACAGAAATATCGGCTTCCGAATTAAATCAGGCTATGGAAAGATTGCCAAATGCAGCACCAGGCCCCGATGGAATAACAAATACAATGCTAAAAATACTTCACAGGGAATATCCGAATGATCTGTTAGGTCTAGTCAATTATTCCCTTAGAAGAGCATGGATCCCTTCTGAATGGAAGATTGCGAAAATTATACCATTGCTTAAGAAACAGGGGGCAGGCTATAATTTAGACAACATAAGACCGATAGCCTTAACATCTAATGTAGTAAAACTTATTGAAAGGGTACTTCATGGTCGTATAATTAGGTTTATTAACGAGAAACAACTGTTGAGTTCTTCCCAAATTGGCTTTAGATCTGGATATTCCATATGGCATGCACATGTAGATCTGGAAAGTCGTATTCATATTGCCCGTCACAAAAAGCACTTTGCGGCTTTAGTAACGTTAGACATATGTAAAGCATATGATAGTGTAGAGTATTCTATCTTGACTAATCAGTTATGGAGTCATGGACTTCCACCTTATATAGTAGCATGGGTGACGGAATTTTTAAATAGAAGAGAATTCTATTGTTATCAAGGCGGTTTCTCTTCATGTAAGCACAAGCAAACCCGAGGTGTACCTCAGGGGTCAGTACTTTCCCCGGTTTTATTCAACATATTGCTTAGTACCATCCCCGTTCATCCAGAAGTGAAAACCTATGTTTATGCCGATGACATTGCTTTCTTTGCTATGGCACATGACTTCCACTGTCTCTACACTATCTTGCAAACATATCTTAATAAAATAGAACATTGGTTGGATGGATTGATGTTGAACCTGAATACCGGTAAATGTGCTATACTCGTTTTTCCAATTAAAGATCCCGTGCACATATCTATTAATTACAAGCTTCAAGATATCCCACAAGTACAATCATTGAAATATCTTGGAGTTATGTATAATGAGCATCTAAATTGGCGCCCTCACATTGAATACATCGCGACAAAAGCAGTACGCGCGATGGGCGTATTGCGGAGGTTGAGCAATTGTAGATCAGGTATGAGAAGAAAGGCACTTTTGATTATATATAAAATGTATGTCCGACCTGTCTTGGAGTTTGGCTGCATTCTTTTTTCTGGTGCGCCAGCCTACAAACTCCGGCCGCTTGTTCTGTTGGAAAGAGAGGCTTTACGGCTCTGCTTAGGACTTCCAAAGTATACTGCAAATGCAGTGTTATACCTTGAAGCACGAATACCAACCTTATTATGTCGCTTTAACATTCTTACTGTGCAGACCTTTTTACGACTATATGAAGCACCGTTTAACCCTGAACAAATTATTTTTATTTCCAATCCTGACCTTTTCTTCTCCGTGCATTGGCCCAGATTTACCAAACCACAAATAGTATTTGTTCAATCGTTACTTGAGCCCCTAAATGTACACGTTCGTGATCTGATTCCTTTAACTGAGCAACAAATTCTCCAGAAATTGTTTACCATGATATCTTCCCAACTCACGCAAAGCTATTACCTACAGGCATTTTAAATGGTTTATTGCAGGACCATTTAAGTACTCTGCCAACAAATGTCATTATAGCAACGGACGCATCTCAATCACATGAAAAATCAGGCGTTGGAATATATTGCCCCGTACTTGATTGGTCATTTTCACTTCGCTTACCGGACTTTCTTCCTGTCTTTCTGGCTGAATTCATGGCAATAATGTTAGCTTTGCGAAAGGTAAATATTTCCATTCCAGTTGTAGCAGTCATAACTGATTCACTATCAGTGTGCTCTTCTCTGTCCGCATCTGGTCACTCACCTATAGTGCAACTTTTTAAATCGTTGATCCCCTGTCATATCCGAAGTATTCATTTAATCTGGACACCAGGGCACAAAGGTTTGTTGTTAAACGAAATAGCTGATTCTCTTGCGAAGGCATCCCTTTCGACACCAATTATTCCTATTTTCCCTCATACAGTATACATTACGGTGGCGTGATTTCGCACACTTAAAATCAGGCAAAATTTATCTGACCCTGCACTGACGGCTTCTCCAGAGTACAAACACTTGTTATTTCCCTGGCGCAGTGAACTGACTAAATCAAGGATGATGGAAGTTGTCATCACGAAATTTAGTTGCCGCGTAACCTCCCTCAATTTTTACTTGCATAGATCGGGCATATTGAATTCCCCTATGTGCATTTACTGTAATCAAGAGGAAACGATCAGTCATTTTTTATTACATTGTCGCCGTTTCGATTTATTCAGGCAAAGCATACTAGCACCACCTCTTCAAAGACTGGGCTTGCAACTATCACAACCTGATCTTCTTTCATTTGGAGCCTCTACACTGGGTTTCAGCCACAGGGATGTTTTATTCGCCGTTCAAGAATACATCACTGCGACTAAACGATTTTCTTGCTAAATTGCTGTCTCACTATTTTTCTTTTTTTTTCTTTTTTCTGCAAACTTGATATCGGTATTTCAAATCAAAATTAAGTTACAAAAAAAAATTGCAGGAATGACGCAATGCTGAAAGTTTAGGGCAAATTCACCTTATAATCGGCCAATCCCCTTCTTTGGTTACGAGCCATTTCCACAGGGAAACAACAACAACAACAACAGCAAAACGCAAGAAATGCAAGTCTGCGCGAATTACCTGCATGATGCTTTCGATATCAATCGCACTTTTCCGGGCGCTACGGTAAGCTCGAGCCGGTAAGCTTCTTCAAAGCAACACGAAACAGAGCAAGACGCGTGGCTTCTTTAAGTAAATGTTTGTTGTGCGTTCTTTCATTGCGATAGCAATTATATGGGTACCCTAGGCTGCATTTTGCCGCCGGCGTCGACGTCGGCGTCGCCGTTACTTCCCGTATATGTATACGTATCTATATATATGCAGATGCAGGACAGAAAAAAATTCAAAAAAAAAAGACTCCAACACGTGGAATCAAACTTAGGTCCGCTGCATCGTGAGTGCGAGGCGTTAGCAACAGAGCCATCGAGGTGCATGTCCTTCAACGTTCAAACGGCAAGCTATTTATATCTACCACTAACCGCTGCTGACGGGCAACTCAGCGGGAATCACCGTGTTTTCAGCATTACCAGCAAGATGGCGTGGCACACCGCGCGGCGGGCCGCGCGCTCATCCTCCACCCGTACTTTGCCCCGCTTAGAGGGGGGGGGGCTACACTCCCTCACGCGTCCTTATCTCGTGGTGGGGAGAATTGTACGTCTTGGCTGGCCTCTGGCTTAACCTGAAACGATCGTGTTGTAGTAACCGGGCGCACAAAGGTCACTTCAATAATTGCAGTCTCTGTTTGCGAATAGCGCGCATTTTTTAGACACAACGAAGTGACAACGGAGACGCTTATTCGCGTACAACTGTACCTGTGAGTGCGTTTTGTGCGTCATTTGCGCATGATAAGCGCGGGGCACGTTTCGATCTGCTTTCCGTTCCACGCGTGACCTTTCAATTTGTTTGTTGTAGTAACCGGGCGCACAAAGGTCACTGCAATCACTGCAGTCTCTGTTTGCGAATAGCGCGCGTTTTTTAGACACAAAGAAGTGACAACGGAGACGCTTACTCGCGTACAACTGTACCTGTGAGTGCGTTTCGTGCGTCATTTGCGCATGATAAGCGCGGGGCACGTTTCAATCTGTTTTCCATTCCGCGCGTGACCTTCCAATTACTTGCTATCGCGTTCATTGCTTCGCCTTTGCGGTAAAGCTGTGAGTTTTTTTATTTTCACGACAACGAAATTCTCACCAAGAATGAACGAAAATCTCTTCTCCGACGATTTCGTTCCGCCAGGGTTTCCGTTTACGTGGCTTCTAAACGTACTAGTACCCCAACATGACGGCCGCGATGAATTCAGTGCCAATTGTGTACACACTCACCGTGTTCTTGAGCCTTCGCCGCGCGTTGGCGAACCAGTTGGAGACCTGCTCGAGCGTCATGTGCGAGCCGAGCGCCAGCGCTAGCTTCTCGGCCTTGCTTGGGTACGGCTTGTCCCGGTGCCGGATAAGCCACTTTTTCAGGGGTCGGGCCATGCTCTGCAGCACATGACGCTTCTTGCGAGGGCGCTCCTGGAGGCGGCACCTGCGCGTTGTTGATCGCTATAGTCGCTCGTCATTGCGCACACGTAAGAAGAAAAAAAAAAACATCTTGACGGGATATAGTTAGTTAATACTTTTACTGTACACCGTAATTATCACGTTAGTTCACTGAAAACAACGCCAGGCAAAGCGCGTCGAAACTGTGAAAACTTAAGGATTTCATTTGAAGTGAAAACCCTCTCGCATGCTTAAACCTACGGATATTATGTACTGACGCTGCACACTATATAAATTAAATTAAGGCTAATACATTATTTAGGTAATACATATTCGCACACAGCCGTCGGGGAAACATATATTCTGAACTGAGAAGCGATAGCTTTTCTTCGTTTACTAAGACATTTGCACTTTATCTTAATTAAGTATGCTTGCCATATGCTGCTGGCAGTAACTCGAGTGCACGCGCGCGTATACGTATACGTTATAAGAAACCGTCCTTTAGGAGGCCCTATTGAGGACAGCAACTCTATCTGGTTGGGACAGATAGACACGAATATGTTCAGAGCAATTCTCTAAGGTCATGTGTGAGGAGGCACTATTATACAGCCCGCCGAGCACTGCAATGGAAATATTCATGTACCAACCATGTGACTCATGCATGTACCTGCCTACATAAGGTGAACATCTTCGACAGATATCTGCCTGGCTGGGTGAACTTTAATACTAATAACATAAATTCTCCCGCCAAGTTATAGAGTCCAAACATAAAACGTAAGGACTGTGCACTGCCCCGACGTTTCGGGTCCAATTCGATCCCTTCTTCAGGGGTGACTACTCAGTCGGCTCTGAAGCTCGCAATTTTTTTTTTTTGACGGTGTCGCCTTCTTCATCGTACTTCTTTCCACACCGCAGCAACAACGGTGGAAAGAGGGGCGATGAAGAGGGCGACGTGCACCGCCAAGAAAAAGCGCGAGCTTCAGATCCGACCGAGCAGTCACCCCTGAAGAAGGGATGGAATTGGTCCCGAAACGTCGGATCATAGCACAGTCCTTACCTTTTATGCTTGGACTCTAACTTGGCTGGAGAACTTATGTTATTAGTACCTGCGTACATGCATGAATCACCGAAAGAGCAATGCTTCGCAGGGGCGTTGCCAGAACGTCATTTCGGGATGCATATAGTTTCAGCGGCTATATACGCCATGATGTGTATATGACAGACAAACGTAAAAGACCGTACGTGTCACAAAGCAGGCATCAATTAAGGGGCACCAGATTGAATTGAGGACGACGCAGCGAGCAATGGAAAGAAAAATGGTAGGTGTAACCTTAAGAGACAAGAAGAGAGCAGAGTGGATTAGGGAACAAACGGGGGTTAAGGATATCATAGCTGAAATCAAGAAGAAGAAATGGACATGGGCAGGGCATGTAGTGCGTAGACAGGATAACCACTGGTCATTAAGGGTAACTAACTGGATTCCCAGAGAACGCAAGCGGGTTAGGGGGAGACAGAAGGTTAGGTGGGCAGATGAGATTAAGAAGTTTGCGGGTGTAAATTGGCAGCAGCAAGCACAGGACCGGGTTAACTGGCGGAACATGGGAGAGGCCTTTGTCCTGCAGTGGACGTAGTCAGGCTGATGATGATGATGATGATTGCGAGCGCTTGCGTATACACGGTCGCACGGCGGGCGAACGTAACGCGCCGGCAGAGTGCGGACTCGAGCGCTAGCCGCCGCCGTCGCCTGGCAGCAGCGCGCGTGTAAGAATCGGGTTTCACGCCTCCCGCAGAGCGCTCGAGCGAATTACGGTCTCGTCGTGCACGTGCCATCGACTCGCGTGTGCCGGTATACTTACACGTTTTTTTTTTGCTACACTGAGCTTTGAAAGTGTGCCTCTCCACATGAAATACACACACGTGGACGAGACAGAGACAGAGAGAAGCAATGGGCGGAAATGTACAGTCGATGCTATACAAAGACGACAGACTGTGCAACAGTATGTAACTTGCAAATAAGTAACGGCGTAACTTACAAATGCACGTCGCAAGACGCGTGTTCGCGTTGTGTGACGTCGCTCAAAAGCTGTCATAATGAGACGTCATCTGTTAAAACCGTGGTGCACGCAGCAAGCATGAAGTGTTATCCGTTTTGCACGTTATCTCGCTCCTTGTTAAAAAAAATTTGCTGTCAGCGATATCCTATAGCTGTAAAGTATTTGATTGATTGATTTGTGGGGTTTAACGTCCCAAAACCACCATTTGATTATGAGAGACGCCGTAGTGGAGGACTCCGGAAATTTTGACCACCTGGGGTTCTTTTACGTGCACCCAAACCTGAGTACACGGGCCTACAACATTTCCGCCTCCATCGGAAATGCAGCCGCCGCAGCCGGGAATCGAACCCGCGACCTGCGGGTCAGCAGCCGAGTACCTTAGTCACTAGACCATATAGCTATAAAGTATGGAACTTCTAAACCAAGAATGAATAGATTTAGCGTTCTTTCTGCGTCAGACGCTGAGCCAAATAGGCACAGCTTAAGGCCACGCCCTGATTTTCAACGTCATGCATCATTGTAAATATAGAATATTATGTGAAAGTAAAAGAATTTATTTCTTAGTTTTCAGGAAAAAAAGGTATTCGTTACTAATTGAAGCTATCTTAAACTAGTGAATAGTACAATCAAACAAGTCATGCCAGACTGCAGCCAACATATCGAATAAAAAGATTTGTCTTCGTCAAGGCAATTTGATCATGTGAACACTTCGGGCCTGCATGAGGACAAGTTACATTATCAGTAACTTGGCTTTAGCGTGACAATTAAGCGATCTGACCTTTCTTTGTTAATTTTTTTCAATACACGTACGCAAGTCTATTGAGTCAGATCTATAAGGACACTGTTCATATTTTCAACACTGAGGTCATTTCACACACACACAAAAAAAAAACACGTCAGGCAAGGCAATGCATATATAGCTGACCTGAATCAAGGCAACGCTTTAGCTCCACAGAAGAGTGATTTGAGCTCGTTGGCAACTTCGCTGACAACAGCGAACATAAAATAAGAACAATGGCAATGATGACAGACAACACTTACTGGGTCAGTTGCCACCAGCCGCGTTTGCTGTCTCTTTTTTTTCTGCCACTCCGTTTTCCTATAGTTTCCACACATAGATAACGACTATAATACATGCATATCTAAAGCTCACCTGGTGGGCCTCATGCGAAGCGTCCGGCCTGACCGCGTTCGCACCACCTCCTCGATGGACGAGGCACTGTCTTCGGTCCTGGACAAATACTTCTGGTAGCGAGCCAGGTTGCTGGGCGTGAGACGAGCGAATTCCTGCGCTGATCCACCAAGGGACCTAGCAGCCAGCTGCTCGCATAGCGACGACGACGAAGAGTGGTATTCCAAGGGCCGTTCCCCGTGCCGAGAGGACGTGTACGTCGGTTGCACTGCCGTCGGAGACTTGTCCCTTCTGGAGACGTGGTCGCTCAGGATGAGACACCTTTCTGGTCCTGAAAATGATAATAATGATTAAAATGTCCAGGTTTAACCTCTCAAAACCACGATATTATTGTTAGAGACGCCGTAGTGGAGGGCTCCGGAAATTTCAATCACAAGGGTTTCCTTCACGCGCATTTAAATGGAAGCACGCAGGCGTCAAGCATTCCGGCTTGATCGAAACGCGGTCGTAGCGGTCGAGACTCACCCCCGTATTCACAAACACTCCTCGACTCGACTTTCACCCTACACTTGACAGAGTTGAGCACTGCGCCACCTCTCGGCTGAAAATGACGCTGCGCTGCTCAAGAATCGCAGCAGACTATTGCTGATGCGCAGTGACTTGCCGTACCTAGAGATGGCGTTCACATCAGTTTTCTCAAGTGAAGGCGAAGCGCTGAGTGAAGGGAGGTTCTAGAATACGGGGGTCAATCCCGCAATCTCCGTGTCCAGGGGCGTAGGCAGAAATTATTTCGAATTTGAGGAGGGGGGCTTGGCTACGTCCCTGTAACGGCCGCTGTTCGAGTCAGCTGTGAAGCACCATAAACGGCTACAGCATCGCGGTGGCGTAGGTTCCGCAAAACAGCGATGAAAAGTTGAGTACGCACAAGAACAAGCGATTGGACGCTCCCGTATAGATAGGCCGTTGCGTTAATCATAGGCTAATGATAGATAAGCAGTCATTAAGCGGAAGCTACACCATCCGATTCCTCACGTCGTATAGAGTGTAAGAGTAAGCGAAAATTAGATGAATACGTTGTGCAGGTGCAACAATGAAGAAAGGCGTCGAACGGTTGGGGCCTGACAGATTATATAGTGGATGCGCATGAGCGAGTCAGACTTCGATTAACTTACATAATGGAAAAATTAAATGCCTCAAGAGTTACCTGTCGCGTAACCACCACGCCCATGTGCCGGAGTAGCGCGTCCTTTATTTCTTTCAACGCCAGTGCAAACGCGTGCTTCCCAACGCGATTGATTGATTGATTGATTGATTGATTTAAAACTTTAGTAAATTATTTACAATGTGCTCTTGCTTGTTGGCTTCGGTCCGCCTTAGCTCACGGCATGTTCAGGGAGTGGTCATGATGCGACGCTACGTGATGGGTATAGCGCTGCTTGCATCCCACCATGCTTCCGAGCGCTTTATAGATGCGATAGACGTCTTTCCCACGCCAATATCATATACATTTGTCAGATTTGCTCCTTCGTGCTCCTTCTTTGTGGCTCGAAGCAATGCCACCGTCGGATTACAGCGCATGCAGTAGCGTTTCAGAGTGAGTTTGAAAGAGAAGAGGAAGAAATAAGCGTGGCGCTGTTATCGCAGTGACCATATGCGTGAGCGTAGTCGGGGGAACCATGCGTTTTCACACCACCCCTTCGTCCCCGCCCCACACTACTATGTAAATGTATGGGAACAATTTTCAGCCCCCTTCCGCTAGTCGCAGCACCCCTTTATATCATGTCAACGTATATATATGGTTCACTTTTGAGCCCTTTTATGGTAGTAGAGGCTAAACCAATACAGAATTGCAAACTATTTTCGTAAGTAAAACTTCAATCTACATGTTATATGTGCTTCAATGTTTTAAGAGATGCTCTAACGGTGTAAAAATAAGTGTTTTGACCGCTATATAATGTTTTCATACTGTTTTAGCTGATATATGATAGCGACGTCGTGTTTGTATTAACTGTTTTACTTTCGCCATCACAA